>JANAVB010041420.1:21711873-22243946 GCA_029216955.1 Iris pallida
AAATAGAAAAGATTTTACCTTGTGCATAGATCTGATTTAAGAACAAATTCTGCTTTCTCAAATCCTCCCGTTCATGCACAGAGCCCTCCATCAGAACGTTGACTGCACGTTGTTGTGATTCTTGTGCCTCGAGCTCTTTCAGCTTTTCTTTGAGTTTCTCGTTCTCAAGGTTGGCTGCACGTAACTGCGCTCCTTGTGCCTCCATCTCTTTTAAATTTTCTTTGAGTTCTTCATTCTGCGCTTTAAGAACAGAATTCTGCTTTCTCAAATCCTCCAGTTCATGCACAGAGCCCTCCATTAGAACGTTGACTGTACGTTGTTGTGATTCTTGTGCCTCGAGCTCTTTCAACTTTTTCTTTGAGTTCTTCATTCTGCGCAAGAATATCAGAATGATGTCTTCTCAAATCCTCCAGTTCATGCACAGAGCCCTCCATCACAACGTTGACTGCACGTGTTGCTCTTCTTCTGCCTGGAGCACTTTCAGCTTTCTTTGAGTATGGCATTCTCAAAGTTGGCTGCACGTAACTGCGCTCCTTGTGCCTCTATCTCTTTCAACTTTTCTTTCAGTTCTTTATTCTGCGCAAGAATATCAGAATGATGTTTTCTCAAATCCTCCAATTCCTTTGCTGAGTCGTCCATCACAGCGCCCATTTCATGATGCGGTGTTATCCGTTGTTCATCAAAATTATCCCTACCTGCTTCTTGGTGTTCTTCCTCTCCCTCTTTTTCAACTTCTTCTATAGGTGGCTCCTCTTCTTTGTGCCATTCTTCTTCCCCAACAGGTATAACCAGATCTTCCAATATCATCTTCGATCTTATTTTGTTGTGATATTCGGCCTTGAGGAAGTTGAGATATCATACCCATTCCATGTGAAAAATCTTGGGTAATCAGGAATTGGGGCGAACTTCCTTTCCACAAATTTACTATGTTCTGCAAACCAATAGAGGAAGTATATTGTACAACCTTCCAATTTATGGAAAGCCATTGAGTAATCCCCCTGTTCAGTTTTGCTTCTACTCCTTTTTAAGCTATCCATTACATATGCCAGGATTAACCTTGGCCAGCATATACTGTTGATCACGTCCACACTGTCTACCAAGGCCAAGAATCTGTACGGCAAATTTGAACCGCCAGACTTTGTGAAGAATACAGTTTGGCACAAGTGGAAGATTATTAGCTTGGCCAAATCATCTGGATTAATAGCGTTATCTCCGCCACGAAGCCGTCGTAACAATTCAAAGAACTTGTCTCTCACTTCCTTATTCGTGACTTCTGAGTGTTTGCCCTTAGTATTAGCCAGCAATCTTGTGAAATGATCTCTGCACAGGCTCAATGATGCTGGTGGTGTAGGCTGCTGTTGTTTTTTCTTTATCAATCTTCTGTAAGAAACATCATCAACGCTTTCTTCATTCAGCGGTAGACCGAATATGACTGCCATATCCTTGACGCTTGGCACGATTTTAACAGTGGTGCTCAATTCAAAGCACCCGACGCCATCTTCTTCTTCTGTGTAACTTGCAATTAAATTCTCAAGCCCTTCCGTTACCTTGGCCATTTCGGAGACGTGGACTCTGTTTTGGTAGAAAATCTCGACAAAATTCCAGAAACCGGTATTCTTCAAGGAACCAATAATTGGCTCAGGTAAACGGCCAGCATCTCGATTGACCTCCTCCATAAGATTTAGCATTGGCTTGAAGGTAGAACGAAAAAGTCTTGAATCCTTATTCCTGACAGATTTTCTTTCTGCAAAACAAAAAAAAAACCAAAAATTAGGTCGGAGAATGGCCATTCTTATGGGTTTTAACACTGGGAACGGCATTCTCCGTTTCAAGTTAGACGGAGAATGACATTATCCGTTCCAAATTAAACGGCGAATAGAATTTAACATTCAAATGCGTTTTATGATGGAGAATGTCATTTTTCTTGAAATATATACAGAATTTGCGAACATAAATCAAAGTTATACCTTCTGTTTGCACTTCTTCTTGCACTTCTTTTTGTTTAGCAACTTTTTCCTTTTTCTTTTTTGCAACTTTCTTAGAATAGGGTTTCCGTTGTTCTCCGTCTGTCGCTTTTGGATTTTCTGTAACTGGTGCATCTTCTCTATTTGGTAATGCTGCCGGTGATGATTCTGCCGCTGATGCCGACATGGTGTGAATATTGCGAATGGGGAGGAAGGTTTGAAGATTTTGGAGGAGAATGATCTAGGTTTGAGTACAGAGTGGAGTATGGAAGAAGAGGAGGCTCCGAAACGGTTTTCTTTTTCCCTTTTCTTTTTTTAATAAGAGGGTTCGGGGGTGTTTTGAATTAATTAGAAGGGCAAAAATGTCATTCGATGGAAGGGCAAAAGACTCTTTTCTGCTTAATTATATTAATCTGAAGGACAGAAATGATTCTGCTTAATCAAAAAGAATTGAAGCCGTTTGGCAAAAATGTCATTACAACTCAACAAAACAAATGAACATAATACATTAGGGCTTTCCATACATTAAATATAAAAGAAGAAGAAAAAAAAATCATCGTCTTCCATATTCAACCAGATTGGACTTCTTTTTTAGCTCATCATTGTGCTCTGAAGTTGTAATCCATTCAGCAACTATGCGTCTTTCCTTTTCCGCATCAAACTGCATATAACAAACATAACATCAAAAATATTGCTCTAAAAAGTTAAAGTTTTTGACGACATATTTTCATACTTACATCGATAGAACGGTAGTCCAGGCTACATCGGTCTTTCATGAATGCAATTAAAAAAATTCCACAATCAACTAAATTGCCTTGGCGGGGGAACATAAGAAGGACGTTTTATTGCAAAAGTAGAAAAGCTGAACCTAGCATCTCTCAGCTTCAAAATCTCTTCTTGGAGAAAGATATCCAAATTTGAAAGCTACAATTACCAAAAAACAATATGTATTAGTATAATGCGTATCTTGTACCCAATTCATAAAATTTGATAAATATGAGCTTACAATTTCTTTTATAACTGTTCTGCTTTGAATCGGATCATCTTTAGATGCAAGTGAGTCCCAAATTTCAACAGTCCTGTTTTTAAACACAACTCTTGCAAGAGTATAGTGTTCGCCCAAATGAATGGGTATGTATATCTGAATCAGGATAATTAGGTAAAACAAATTAGTAAATTTTCAGAAAATTAGGATTAATAATTAAACATAAATACATTAATACCTCTTTACAAGTGCTTAAAGATCCCATGTAATCCTGAAAGTATTTAAACTTCTTCCATAATTCATGAGGCCTTTTGACGGATGGAGGTAACGAGGCTTTCTACATACACATAAATTAATACATTACGAAGGACAAACAAACGAGAAAATTGTTAATGCATATGCATTGAAGAATAAAATGCTCACTCACCAACATCCTTATTGGTAAAAACCATACTTTAGCTTTATTGGAGGTTCTTTTCCGTTCCTCCGCGGTGAGAAGAGCAGAGACAATACTTACAATCTGAATAAAACATTAAAAATGTCAGCGATGGAATCGAAGTAAACATAGATGGCATCTAAGAAGAAATATACTATCTATACATACCCCATTGGTAATTCTCGTTAAAGGAGCTAAGGTCTTCATCTCCCACCGAGACACATAGGTTTTGTTGCAAGATGATATTATTTCTCTAAGAAAAGAAACGAATAAATTAGGAGAAAAAAATTGTTGGAATTAAACCAAAACTCATATTACTTACTCGTCAGGTCTATCATCTGCAAAAATATAGTCGTAATATCTCGAAGAAACACTAGTACAATTGCTAGGCTTCGAGGTTGAACCCCTTATTAAATTTTTGGATGGTGTGACCGGATTTATATTTCTACGCATTCTTTTAGAAGGACTGCTAAAGTCAGTTTCTTCTTCTTCTATAGCGTCCAATGCGAGATATCGGTCCAATGCTTTACTACGAGACTGTAGCTCCACGTCCTCCTCTTCGAAAGAAGACTCAATGGAAACCACCTTCACATTATTAAATGCTCTAGATGAAGATGCCTCCTTCAAAGCTGGAGATTCTTCAATCTTATCCAAACGTCGAGATAACTTTATTTGTTCAATTTTTATCTTTGCAACATCAGCTGAAATCGTCGCCAGATGTTCTTCAATCTTGTGCAACAAACGCGGAATGAAGGTTTCATTTGGATTTGGCATCCAATCTTCTACGTCTTCTATATTTCCCCCCACACGAGTAGACATCTTGAGAACAAGAAAACTATTGTATTTCAGAAAACTATTCTATGTATTTTAGAATGAATAATAGTACTATGAAACAAGAAAACTATTGTATATATAGCAAGAAAGAAGTACAAAAAGTGAGGAAGATGGAAAGACAAATAAATTTCGAGACTAGCAAACAATCTACTAGCCGTTTGATTAAGGAGGGCTCGAGGAAGATTCTACTAGCCGTTTGATTGAGGAGGGCTCGAGGAAGATTGTACTATCCGTTTGAAAATTACAAAAGGTTATCGTGATCAACTCCAATTAAGGAACTCTATAAGAGGTTTAATTCCGCTTGATTGAGGAACTCGACGAAGTCCACCGCGAACCGAAACTTCTTCTTCTTTTCTTCTTCATCTCCGTTTCTCCTTCCACCACCACCATGCCCTGTAGATTTATAACAAAAATATTAAATTGTTAGATGAAACAAAAAAACTAAATACGGAAAGATTACTAAATCAAAATCAAACAGAACACATATTCATAGAAAACATGAGATTAAAGATGAAAGTGTCACAGAAGCAACACCACAATTTTACAACAACTAAGCAGACTCTGCTAAGCAATAACTAAAATTAGGGATTGTGTCCTCCTTGGATTTAATTTACACAAAGAAGAGATTTGAGAGAACGAGCTTTTGTCGGCTTCCTTAATGTACCATTCTCCGTCCTAAATGTACCATTCTCCGTCCATTCGCCGTATTAAAAGCAAAGAGAATGGCCATTCTCCGTGTTAAAAGCAAAGAGAATGACCATTCTCCGTCCATTCGCCGTATTTACCGTCCATTCGCCGTATTAAAAGCAAAGAGAATGGCCATTCGCCGTATTTTCCGTCCATTCTCCGTCCTAAATGTACCATTCTCCGTCCATTCGCCGTATTAAAAGCAAAGAGAATGGCCATTCTCCGTCCATTGGCCGTATTCACCGTCCATTCGCCATATTAAAAGCAAAGAGAATGGCCATTCTCCGTCCATTGGCCGTATTCACTGTCCATTCGCCATATTAAAAGCAAAAAGAATGGCCATTCTCCGTCCATTCGCCGTATTCACCGTCCATTCGCCATATTAAAAGCAAAGAGAATGGCCATTCACCGTATTCTCCGTCCTAAATGTACCATTCTCCGTCCTAAATGTACCATTCTCCGTGTTAAAAGCAAAGAGAATGGCCATTTTTTGTCCAAAAAATATTCTCTTCGAAAATATTATCTTTAGAAAAGTTAAAAAATAATCCGCCAGACCTCAGAAGCAGGTTTCCTCAGTTCACCACCACCACCATGACATGTAGCTTTATTAACAAAATATTAAATTGTTAAATGAAAAATAAAATTTTAGACAATGGCATGGGCAGTAAAATTAGAGCGGCGTCGCTGGTACTTCTCCTTGTTCGAGGAGGCCTCGACGACGTCCGACGCGAAGCGGACCGATTCTTCTCGGCGCAGCTGGTACTCCTCGTTGTTCTAGGGGTGCTCGACGACGTTCGACGCGATCCGAACCGTTTCTTATTTCCTTCTTCATCTCCGTTTCTCTTTCCACCACCACCAGCACCACTACGACTACCATGGCCTGTAACCCAAAAAAAAAAGGTTCAGATTAAATTGGATGGACTTTTGAGAGAGTAAATATGAGTTAATTTAGGGTGTTCATTGAAAAAATTAAAGTGAAGAATGACCTGCTAAAGCAAGTTACCAACAGGTCAGAAGTCTAAATCAGCATTAAATGATGTCTCCTGTATTATTTTATCTGAATTAAACCTGAACCGTTGGATTAAAATCCAACGGTCCAGATTTCGGATGTATCGATACATCCATTTCCAGCGGATGTATTGTAGAATTTTCCTATATATATATATATATATATATATATATATATATATATATATATAGGAAAAATATATATATATATATATATATATATATATAATATTTTTCCTATATATATATATATATATATATATATATATATATATATATATAATCTTTATATATATATATATATATATATATATATATATATATATATATATATATATATATATATATATAAAGATTATATATATAAAATATATATATATATATATAAAGATTATATATATATAAGAGGTCAGCCTCGGTGTATCCCTAGAAGCCTTGTCGCCACCTGTTCTTCTTTAAGTCGAATCAACCTCGGCGTATCTCATGGAAAAGAGGCATTCAAATTCTTCAACAAGTAATCCGTTTTACACAACAATATCCTACCAAGTCCTTAAATCTAGCAGTTACCATCATGTTATAGGTATTTGTTAAAATTCCTAAATGAACCTAGATGAAGAGTAGGGATAATCGAGTAACAGAGATGAGGTTGGGGTGTTCTAACCCCTGGGTACAATAAGGTAGGGAAGAATGGTAGCAAGAAGCTAATACTAATTACAAGCAGTTAGATAGGTGTCAGGTATCTTGATGGGAGTACAGTCCTATGAATAATGGGTTACCGAAATTTTTGGCCTGACAAAAGATAGATCAGTGAACAACCTAGGTTTAAATTTATTTTCCTACACGCAGATGATCAAGGGGGTAATGTAACAGGTTGGGTAGAAGCGAGAGGATTAGGATACAGATATGAACATGTAGTGTACTGGCCTTAAGGTTACCTCTGCAGCAAGGTTAGGCGAATATGAGTAGAGGGGCAGAAGTCTCAGAACAGGATCTTAGGGAAGTATAAGCTGTACAGGAAGGTATCAACTACCTTGTGTGTGGCTGTGTCAAGGAAGAGTGGGGGGGAGGGTATACCTATTGCTTAGGAAAGGGGCAAGTGCAAGGGTGTACACCTGTGTGACTCTGGGAGTATGGCCATATGCATAAGTTAGACTGTGAGGAGTAGATCAGTGTTAGGGAACAGTTGCAAAAGTCTAGGACATGTGGAAGGGGTATCAGCCCTAAACCAAAGGGGACAACCTATGTGTAACTAAGGTATCTCCAGTTGAGTATCCCAGGTGATTTTGGGATGTGAGAGTGGATAATGAGGTATCCTAGAGCCTAGTAGCATAGGGGGTGGTATTGTGTATAGGGACTTAAATACACATCAGACTGATTGAGGTATGTATGTGAGTATAGGCCATTATATGTGGTAACAGAAACACCATATTGGCTGATAGGTTGTAACGTCCCAGTCCCAAAATACTTAGAACTAAGTACGTAGACATGCCAGCTGCACATATACAAAGAATACTCCAATATATAGAATCCTCGTATATGTACATAAGCTGTAAATAATGATAATCACATGCCAGAATATAATAAACTAAATCTTATCCACAGTTCAAAACAGAAGATATAAGAATCCAAAATAAATAAGTGACTCAAAGTGATAGCCGGGTGGACATACCCACTCCAAACAGCCATGAAAAAAAATAGTCTCAATGATCAGAGTCCAACCTCTGCAAAATAGAAAGAAAAAAAAATATAAAGATGTCTATTAAATGTCTCTATGTATAAGTAAACTAGAAATCAGCAGGAGATGCCTCGTCATCGATACAGGAAGGATCCAATGCCGCACTGTACTCCTGGAAGAAATCGTCTTACCCTGGAAAGATAACTAGGTCCTCAGAGGGACGTAACAAGATACAAGAAAACACCATGCCGTATCAACTGTGATATGTAATAGAAAATAAAGGACCTCATACAATAGGGTTCCTAATCGTTCTACTGTGAATATGCATTTGAGATACAATCCTTCGACGTATGATCCCTGGCTGAGAATAGGATCTTTTAAGAACGTCAGTGGCCAACCTGAGTGGATAATCATACCAGTATCTCCAGCAGAGCTTTCGAGTTACAAGGGAAAGTGTAGTAGAAGTCCATACGTCAGGTATTGTTCTCTCTACCCAAATGCCTAGTATCGTCATCTCCATGACTAATATGAACCTCTAGTAACTGCCAAGTCCACTAGCATGTAATTCTATTGGCAGTTACTTCTATCCGTAACATACCTCAGACGTATCGGTGGCTAGCCGACTACGCGAGTACGTGTCCTACATGTGACCCACAACATGTGATAAAGCATGTGTCAAGGCCGTATAAGATATACCAATACCTCATCATCTATGGGAGGTTACTAGGCTAAGTCAATACAAGAAAATAGAACAAAAGCAAATAAAACGACCGATATAGTCGCTTGCACCCAAGTGTGACTTGGACTCACAATGATATAATACTAGAAACGGATAAATAATGCTGAATATAAACAACTAAAAATAAGGTAAAAGTAAATCACAGAGTATGGTGGCAAGGTATCTTGCCTGAGGTACGAGGATGGCAAATCCAACAGTCAATCACGTCAACAATGTAACTCAAAATCCATGAACGGCTCCGGATGCTGAAACAAACATCAAGAACGTTCCTGGTGTAAAAGATATGTCTGAAAAATGCCTGTCCAAAGGTCTAATTCTGGACACATGGGCAAAATCATAATTTTGAGTAAAAATGATGTCCGTCGTTGGATCCATTTTGTACTGAAATATATGCCAATATCTATGGTCTCTAAAGTCGTCAAACTATATGTCTACGGGTCCGATTTGAGGAGACAAATCCAACCATATGTCCAAAGTTGGATTATGGCGGGCCGTGCATAATTTCGCCCGTTGGATCGGGTCTTGGGCCCGCCAAATAGGCGTTCTGGCGACCTTCTCTGAATCAGACCAAACTTGGCACACAGGACCAGAAAAATGATACAGTCCTATTGGCGCAAGTTTCGTCTCGATACGACGAACGTGCACAAAGTAATTAAAAAGTTTACAAAATCATTGATACGAGAAAATTTGACGGATACGCATCAAATTCGTCGCGCACACGCAACCAATTCAATTTTCGTCAAATCCCACATGTGCATGAAGTCCTTACGTACCTTTCGATGCAAGTGGTTTGTGACCAAGTCGCCCGGATTGTCGGAACGGACTCCGTATCGAGGTTTTTCAATATTTTGAAATAGATTTTTCTTAAACTTCAACCAGATTTTAGACCGAATATAATAAGAAATAAAATAAAGTAAATTATAGGTTTTGATCTCGGTCAGGTTGTCTAAAACATTATTTAAGTAGATTTCTAGAATTACGATAGGATGGTCGCAAATCGATTGCCAACATGGGTGGTTGGTATAGTTTCTAAACTTCAGAAAATCGAGTTTTTTTCGATTTTAGAACTCGTTTTTCGTCGCGCACATTGCGTATTAAAATGAACTAATTGATGGAAATTGAAGGGGGTTAGGTTAGCTACATACCCGAGGATTCGGTTCTGAAAATCGACGATTGAGCTGGACAAAAACTCACAACGAAGCGGGGGTTTGGGACTGCTGTTGCTGCTGCACTTGCCGTGTTTGCTGCAGCACACGGGGCGATGGTCAGCCGGCTATTTGCCCGTGCACGACGGTGCCAGGGAGGCGCGCGGACTGGTGGCGGCCCCACTGTCCAAGGGGTCGAAGAATTTCGTTTAGGGTTTCGATAGAATCAGGTGGTTGCTGCTATATGTTCGGGTGTGTGCGTGTGTATATATTACAGAGGGGTGCCTATCGGGTTTGGCTGGGAATGGATTTTGCTTATTTGGTTTCTTTTTTTTCTTTTCTTTTTTCCTTTACTCTTTTTTCTATTATAACTATATATAACTTACTAATAATTTCCAGATAATTCTATAAATTTTCTAAAAAAATCCAAAAATATTTAAAAATCATTTAGTAAATATTTAGCATAATATATCCTTATAATTATACTACTTGCTACCTTTTGATTTTCACAAAATTACTCTTTAAATACAAAGTTATTTAAAATTAGGGAAAATGCTATAATTTCAAATGAACATTCCTTAAAGAGATTTTCAAAAGTATTTTACACCAAAAATACTAACACAATCGAAAAACTAAAAAGTCATCAAATTACTGTCAAATATATGAAATAAAATCCCTAAATTTAGTGATTTTACATCCTACCCAACTTATAACAATTTCGGTCACGAAATTAAAATCAATCATAATATCAAAGAATAACGAGATTAAGACGAGGGAGGGTAAGTACGTAAATTCGTATCTCGGTTTTTGAAAAGGTGGATGAGGTGGTTATCACGGGAATCCAGCTCGTTGCCATATTCTAAAGGTGAAGTATTCTTTATTCAAAGCTCTACCCAACTTATAGAAGTTGGCTAACCATGAAAATCATTGCTACAAAACTTCTAGGAAGGACAATTCCTAAAGTGCGATATGGGAATGTAGAGTGTTTCTGTCTACAATCTTAGATCTTAAAGGAAGCCTAGATATTGCCATGGCTTCCTTGGTCAATACTTCTATAGGAGGATTTGTACAATTTACCATCGTTTCTATCATTCATGCTTTCTACAGGAGGGTTGGAATCTCTTATACAAATAGAATAGGTTGGTCTAAGAAGATTTCAGTCTTTGTCTAACATGGGTAACTAAGGGACGAGAGTCCAAAATAGTGTTAAATCTTGCGATAGATGATGATTAGGCAAGGGCTACAAGCTTTACGTCATAATGACTAGGGTATGCGAGTTGGTGTTTGGTGTTGTGCATGAGGCATGTTCCTACATGGGTGGAATGCATACATCATATGTGTGACGTGTCTTGCATGGATCATGGGTGTTTAGTTTAGTTAAAGAATGGGTTGATATTTGCATGGTTAATATCTAACGGAACAAAAATGGGCCTCTATGGTTTATTCTAATGGAAATGTGTCATACATGTGGTATAATTGAAATAGAGCACAAGTTTGTGTGTTTGTATGGGACAATATGTCATGTGTGTAGTTTGACTGGTCTAGATCGTGAGTGTGAGATTTGTTCAAAGGGAACGACTCATGTTGTGCTCAAAATATCAAAGTCACAGTAGAGAGTATCCATTGATACAGATAAAAGTAAGCGTTTATGAACTACTGAATTATTGGCCTAACTTGGAACCAATCATTTCCAATCATTGCTAATTCTTAGAGAGGCTGGCCTTTACATTTCAGGAATTTCATTCTCGAAGGTAAAATAAAGCCGTGTTTCTATTGTCGAACGAAGTTTGAAGAACCCAAGTTGCGATATTTTACCGCGATTATCTAAACACACGAGCGAAGGGATATAAAGGGAATACGAAGATCGTATCGTAACTCCTAACAGATTGAAGGATGGTTACGATGGAATCCAAACTTGATATCGCATTGCAAGATATAGAGTATGTTAAGTTCAGGGTTCTACCAGAGTTATAAAAGAAATTGGTTAATCATAGAAAGCACGGTAACATGACTTCTAACGAGATAACATTTCAAGGAGATGTTGAGGATGTGAGTTACTTCTGATCGTAGTCATGGACTCTATAAGAAGCCTAGTATTACTCATTTAACATTGCCCATGTATTGACCATGTTTCATTATGACAGTAGGAAGGTCTTAGTCAAGCATAACCAAAAACAAGTTTGCACAACATGATTCCATTCGTCTCATAACATAGGCTACAAGAGATATGGTTAAGAGATTGATGGAAGGAGAATTTGTGGGTCATGAAATGGGGACTACATAATAGGTGTAAGGACCTATTTCATCAAGTTTGGTTTATATAGCCCAAATATGGCAATATGCGAGGATGAGTTTAACTGGGTCTTAATGGATTCCCTAATTGGACATCGATCGTTGATTGAAGGAATCATAGGTTTTAATCTATATTGACTGAACAAGATGCTATGAAATCAATCTGAGCCATTCCTAGTAGGTTAGGGTAATCTTATATAGGTTCGAAGTCAAGTGGTCAGGCTAATTTATCAACTGGGTTGGTTAACCAGGTTCCTAAAGCTCGAGAATATGCCTTCTGTGACTTTTGTGTTTAAGTAGCACAAAGGACCTCAATTGAGTGGCACACTAATGGCATGTGCGTAGAGGGCTTCGAGTAGATCACAACCATATTGGGCCAAAAGATTTGAGTCAAGGTTGGATCTCTAATTGCAGTCGAAAAGTATTTCGGTATTGCGGTAAGGGTTATCATTAGCCGTTTTGACGTGAAAGTCGTATCAATAAAATAGAGTACGAGGGGTCGTGTTTGAGTGAGACATGATATGCCTATATGAAGATGGACTCCTCTAGGTCTTGTATGTGAAATTTGTTGAAGGTAACAGCTGGTCTCGTGCTTTGAATATAAATGTCACGGTCGGGGATACCAAATGATCTAAAGGGAGAGTGGGAGTTCATGGGACATTAATTGTCATCCTAATATAAATCAACTTATCCTGATCAATCGGTAACCTACTAACTCTTAAAATTTTAGAAGGCTTAGAGTCTATTCACTCAAAAATTTCTTTCTTTGAATTAAAACTAAGGCACAATTTTATGATTAATGAGGTTAAAAAAATTCAGAGTTGTGATATCGTGCTTGGGCTTTGAGTATAAAGGAATACTACTCAATGTGATAGATAACGTGATACGGTAGATATGAATCAATTGCAAGGTGGTTCTCCGATTTTGAATAGATGGAACGATTGTGTAAATATAGCTTTCATGGCTATAGATGGTATGGCGAAATAAGGGGACATTCTGGGTATATCTTCCTTCAATTATGAGTTATTTTTTGCAGCAAGTAAAAGCGAAAAAATAAAAAGTTCAAGGGAGAGGGAATCAATACGAATACGGAGTTCCAAGGGCGATTGAATAATTCAAACAGAGTTGTCAAGGCACTTGTAGATGAGTTCATAGAGACACCTATATCTCAATCCACGTGGGATAATTAATATGAAGAGCGAACCAAGTGCACGAAGGTTGATCAGATCATAATACACCAATTCTAATTAGACAATATGTAGTGGGCGTCTCCAAATACATGTCTTGAACAAGCTTGATAAGAATAAGCTTGCAAAAACTAGGCTAATAGTGGTGTTGGTCAAGATAGTCAAAATATAAATGATGAAAGCATATATAAATAGTTCAAGTTCCATAAGAATCTAAGTCTTATCCGGTGTTCGCGCTTACACAGTCGTCCTACTATCTTCTTTCTCTGGCCTTGGTTGAACGAATGAGTCATGGATCTTTAAGAACCATAGTATAGGTAATCTTTTTAAAATCCTCTTTAATGGGTTGCAAGGACCAATAGAGTGATAGGTTATGAGGCATACTTGTCACGACCCGATCCTAAATTGTTGGGTCGAATCGGATCATGCCCAGCCTGCACCGTTGTGAGACGGCGACAGTAAGCTATTTCTAGTTGTAAGAACCTTCAACAACAACTATACATTTGTCACAACAGAAATATACAGAAATTTTAAAACTTTTAATATTCAATAAAGAGAAGTACAACTAGAAATAAAAGTACCAAAAAAATACTGAATTCAAAATCTACAAACACCAACACAATAAAACTAGATAGCTGGAAAAAAGACTAGCTAAACGGTCAGCTCATCGGCCTCTGGTTCTGCGTCCTCCAAGGGGGACTCTGGAAACACCACATGATATAACACCGGGTCATAGTAGCTATTGTACAATAGCTCAGCATCATCAACATCACCTATTGGGGGGGATCCAGTCAGGAAAGGAGCAAGTACGAGTACGTATCTGGCATTCTAAATAATAATGGAAAGATGTAATTTAAAACATTTGAAATACTTTGAACAATATTTTCCAGCAATTTTCAGCAATTTAGTATTTGAAATAATGTGATTTGAATAGGTAACGTCTATGACCGGCTTAGGTTGTACAATAGCATCCTAGCGACACGATACGGCTTATCCCCGTGTGTAAGAGGGATAAGCTCGCACGATAACAATATGCATATGAGGGGTATTGGTCATAGACGCTATACTACTCCCCAATATCCCCACAATCAATATCAATCAATATTTGAACCCTAGGAGAGAGTTCCGTGTAGCAACGTGGTTTAAGCATGCAACATGACAATTACTAATTAAAAACCAGGAAAACATAACCGTAACTTGCTTCTGTTTACGTGACTGGATCGGGATGTCGGTACCGGAAAGGAAGTCAAGTACATCCTCGAAATCCTACAGTTTGAGAATCCTGACTTAGAACCATAAATGAGCCATATCTAGTTGTGCTAGTTGCAATTTCTAGAAACAGACCCTAGTCAGGTTTTAAGTTATTAAATTAATCTACCGAAATCCGTCTAACATCGTAAACTACATTTGTTATCAATTAACGGGATAAACGATTACTGATTTATTGGAGAAAATAGCAATTACCAGTTAATTGGCAAAACATGATATTTTAATAATATATCTAAAACTAAGTTTTCTTTAAATGATAAAAACATGAACTTGTTAATTACTAGTAATTTATTCACTTTAATTAAATGTGAGAAATCCTTATTAATTTTATACAAAATAATTAATACTCAATTATAATTATGTGCCTAGCTACACAACAACAAACTCAGAAAAAAAATAGAAAATCTACACTACACAATTACAGGGCCACAGAAAATAAAGAAAAATTGGGCTTATGCCCTTACAACAAAATAAATTAAATTAAATAGCTGAGGCGAGCTCTGAGTGCCGTGAAGCGGACCAAACAGAAGGCGGAGATCTTGCACCCAAAATACTAAAGACTAGTAACCAGTTCTAAAATAAAATATAATAAATATAATTTATAGAAAATAGGGCATCTCAGACTTGGTCATGCAATCTCATGTTGCTGGCTAACCTCAACGCACAGGAGTGTCCCGTAGCATTTGCGTTTCGCCGAGGCTCATCCGACCGATACGGTCGTGCCTAAGGGATAGGAAACCAATAAAACAAACACTTAAAACCAATCAGGAAACCAATTTAATAAACCGTTTGCAAAGACTAGGATTTTAGAAATATTTTCGTCATAAATAATAATTAATAGGAAAAATTACTTTAAAAAAATGAATCTCTAGAATTTAGTAATTTTGTAGAAAACATAGATTTTATTGACATAACATTTCGAAATAGAAATTATTTATCAAGTTTAGTTATTTAATCAAATTAATTTTCGTAAAAATATATCTTTTAGACATTTCCATAAATTATTTAGAAAAATCACCTTTAAATATTAAAATAATAATTAATGCGCAAAACATAATTTGTTTACCAAAATAATGGTTTAAAGTTAATATAAAAGGTTTTCGGATTTTAATACTAATTATCATTACCCAAAATAACATTTTTAAATAAATATTAGTTTTTATTATATTATTCTCTTTATAAAATCTTTTGATTAAATTTATCTCTAAAAGGGTAAAACATACCATATTTATAATCATTTAACGAAGTCTAATTTTTATTATACTATTTACTTAACTAAACTTTTATTTTAAAGAAAATAACTTTAAGCTTATATTTATTTAACTAATATTTTGTAAACAAAATATTAAATCATTATTGGTTTAAAAATCTCTACAACTTAACATTAAATTTAAAGATAATCCTAACTATATATTTAATCAACTTAAATCATTTTAAACCACCTTTTAAATTATGAAGATTGAGATACAAATCAATTAAAACCAATAATGTATATATAAGGTTTCCTAAAATGATTATTATTACAACATTACTAATTTACATCACAGAAAGCTAAATTATCAAACCACAGAACCTAATTAATTATCTATAGAACCTATTCTGAATCTACAGAGGCTATTTCTAGGCCAGAAACTCAAATGGGTTCTGAGAACAACAGAAGGTGGAAAAGAGGAAAGGGTTACCCAAACTTGCACGAAGGAGTACCGAGGGGAGGCCTCGGACTCGGAACAACGCCGGGATTGATGAGCACGGACACGTGCGCGCATACGGGCGGACACGTAGGCGAAGGCACGTGGAGCCTGGGCTGGCGGACGGCAACGGGCGGCCAGCTGCTGCCGGGCAGGCGGCGGTCTGCTGCTCAAAATGGGGGAAGTGGGGACTGGATTGGAGAGGGCGGCGAGGAGAGCACGGTGGCGGTCGTAAATTTGGATTTGTGGAGTAGGGAGAGAGTTATGAGAAATTTAGTGAAGGAGAAGAAATGGAGTTTCTGTAGAGAAGAGATTTCTGAAGAGTTATGTAATGGTTGAGATCCGGAGGGGGGTGTGCTCGCGGGTTCAGGGAGAGAGGGGAACGTGGGTTTGAATGGGTTTGTATGGGCTGGGTTGTGGGTTTAAGTTATTGGGTTGGGCTACAATGATTTGAGGCTTGGGTTTAAGGCTTAACAAAATAATTAATAAATAAAAATAAAATTAAGCATGGGCTTCACAACCTTCCTCCTTAGAAAATTTCGTCCTGAAATTTCAAAGATGAGGGCCGGGGTACAATCAAAATCACTTAGCTTGATCAAAACAAAATTTAAATCATCAGACACGATCGGATTCTAGGCATGATTACTAGTATAATGATAAAAATATAGGCACGATCAAATTATCTAGATATGATCTGAGATAGTTGGAAGATTGTTGTAAAAAAAAATTAGGCACGAGAAAAAAAATCTAGGTATGATTAAAATATAATCAAATGATTAAAGATAGAAAAAATCAAATGAGGTCTCGTGACACAGAAAAGACGACAAAGAAACGAGCATCACAGTTTATTAAAAAGGCAAAAAGAAATGAGATCTTCTGTGATGAGGGACAAAATTCCAAATCAAATTAGAATGGGTTATAAGGGTTTGTGACGAAGAAAAATCAACAAGTTGTATGATAGTAGGATAGCGAGGGTGATTATAATAATATAACTATGATGGAATGTAATCGGATAAGATATTTTTTGAGAACTGAGTGATAATCAAAGGGGAATAGAAAGAATATTGTATCACTATTTCAAGAGTCAAAAGATAGGGTATGCAAAAATAAAATGACTTACAAGATAAAAATATTAATATACATGAAAAATCACTCTAACTCGCTAAACTAGCTGAACTCTCAGGATCTACAAAAACTAAGGCAGCTGCCAAGGTATTAAAACTAAACCTATTTGGAATCATAAATCATCTAAATCAAACTTCCATCCGTCATTGTATGTAACTCATATGCCAAATGTATTTCAAATTTCAAGTATTTCTCTCGATCAAATCATTTTACAGACATCAATTTTTTTTCTTTTTTGTTAGTCATTCTTCCAAAACTGACTACATCAAAGTCACAATCTTCACTTGTTATAGTAAATCCTTAGAAAGTTGATCCATGATCTATATTCGAGAATTTTCAATTCTTGAAATCAATTGACCAAATTATAATCACTGATCAAATTTTAATCTTTAATCATGCACATGTCAATCGTTCTCATCCAAACACAATAGCAAAAATATCACAAAATCTAATTATTTTTATCATAACTAATATGAGTCTCCAATGTGGTAGAAATTGCAAACACAATTGCTTCTTTCCAAAGTTGCATGCCAATAGTCTTATCCAATTTTACTGCTTATTCCTTCTCTAGAACTATCATTCCATTTCTTGTGATATTTCTTTCCATGGTTATATTCGTCTTCTGGGTACAGTAGTCATCTAATCATAAAAGTTAATTTGTCAAGTATTCCTTTACTTGATACTCATATTCTCATGTTTATATTATCCAAATTATTCCTCCATGGGAGAATCTTACCAAATCTTAGACTTTCTCGCTAACTCTACCTACGTCTTTCTCTATCTTCTATACTCTTCTTTAATTATAAAATTCAAGTCGTCAAATATCTTCATTTGTTTGAATGAGTTTAAGCGCTAGTGAGCACTACTAACGGTTCTAACCCAATAAGCCACGTTAAATATACCACTCTCTCAAGACTAGCTTACCCAAGTTATTCTTCTACCTTTCTACCTTTAGCTAACTAATATTGATCCCAAAGATGCCCTTAAAATGAGATAGGTAACAACCTATGTTTCTCCGTATATAGCTATAACTATATACATATAGTCATCCATAAGATGTATATCAACTATTTAATATATAAAGCTATCCACAACTATCTAACTTCCAAAATATGAAACAAAATATATGCAACGCACTAAAGTTGAACCAGGAAAGAGATTGAGCTAATAGAGATCGATGTGATCCTAATAAGTTCTAGGAAGATCAAGTAGAATTTTATAGGAAATCTATTCCTTCAAGCTTGTGATAAGAGATTTATGAAAATAGAGACAACCGGTAGAAATGCAAATCCTCTAATCGGCAAAAGTCAGAATAATTTGATGGTACTAAAATGTTGGAAAACAGTCCTAGAAAATCAAGTGGAATTCCCATATGAATCCTATAGAAATGATTTCTGAAAATTTAAACTAGTCGCTAAATTCCAAATAATCCAAAATTTAAACGAATCAAGACAATTCTTGTAAAGTTATCAATGGTGATAAGAGACCAAACATGATATTTATAACAGGGATATAGTTAATAGTACCCGGAACCATACATATCCGAAGTCATTTTGCCTCTAATTCATGCCTCGCCAGTGCACCTGACTGCAGTAAATTTTTGGCTCCATAACTTGAATAATAATAGGTTTCCGAGTAGTCTATCAACTTTATCCATTTATGGCTGAGCAACGTAGGGGCAAATCTGATGCATTTAGGACATAGTCTCAATAATATTGAAAACCTATGAACACCTAAATCACTTCAACTTAGAGTCTATGCCTCGAGTGCGCAACTGGCTGCAGTAAACTCGTAGTTTCCATAAATCAGATAAATGGCTGTAGCATATGTGCGAAGCCATATTAGGTCACTGAATATTTTCTCAACTTTGTCCATGGGAATTTCAAAGGGATAGCTCAACAATTCAAAAGTTTTCCAATGACTAAAGGAGATTAATAATAGAATGGAATCAATTCTCTGACCGTTCCTGCTTCATGACACTCAAGGATGAGTTTAGAACTTTATAGGCCTTGAATTGATCAAGAAGTTGCCTAGAGAGAGTAAGGTTTCAAGTTGAGTGGAGAAAGTCAACAAATGAAAATATTCTTGGTCTTTGGAATAACTTAGAAAATAACAATCAATATTGGAATTATTTTTGGAAAATAATTCCTTTGGGAGATTCATGAACTAGCTAAGTTGAACCAATTCTTTTAGTAATAATTAACCTTAGGGTTTTATGGTTCCAAAAGAATTTGGTTCGAAATTGGTTCCGAGAAAGTCAATTGGAAATAAGGTCAGGACAAATGGTTGGATACACTAGTCGTATAAATACCTCAGGTAGATAAGAGTTTATTATGTTTGCTAAAGAAAAATTTGAAGGTCTAAATAGTGAATGGATCTAGATTCTAAATAAAGATAGAGAAGTAAGAATGATTAAACTTATAGAGAAATTGGAAATAGGTTTGCTAAGAAGGAGATTGAAAAAAAACTAATCTTAATCCATAAATAGCAAAAGAGTATAGATCATAAGAGATGCTAGAGTCTGATAAAGACATGGAGAAAAATAAACCCCGAAAGCCATGTGACACTAAAAGATATATAAAATCAAGAAAATAATATAGACAGTAAAATATATCATCATACAATCGGCCTAATCCGGATTTAGGTACAAGCATAAGCAAGGTAACCTACGAAACTATAAACAAGCAAAAAATAGATATTAAAATAGATAATTTTGGCCCTATCTTATGATAGGATGAATATAATCTAAGTGTTCTAATTGTTTCTAAAGTCTGTTTTCCTAAAGTCATACATAGACCTAAGTCAGATTATAGGACTGTATGCTAGTCTAGACTAAGTTGACTAGACCAATTTTGCAGAACTGACCTGCGTGGACCACCATAAAAAACATGTCACGACCCGATCCCAAATTGTTGGGTCGAATCGGATCATGTCCAGCCTGCACTGTGTGAGACGGCGGCAGTAAGCTGTTTCTAGTTGCAAGAATATTCAACAACTATACATTTATCACAACACGAATATACGGAAATTTTAAAACTTTTAATATTCAACAAAGATAAGTACAACTGGAAATAAAAGTACTAAAATAAATACTGAATTAAAAATCTACAAATACCAACACAATAAAACTAGATAGCTGAAAAATGATTAGCTAACGGTCAGCTCATCGGCTCTAGTTCTGCATCCTCCAAGGGGGACTCTGACAACACCACATGATATAACATCGGGTCATAGTAGCTATTGTACAAAAGCTCAGTATCATCAACATCACCTATTGGGAGGATCCAGTCAGGAAAGGAGCAAGTAAGAGTACATATCCGACATTCTAAATAATAATGAAAAGATACAATTTTAAACAGTTGAAAATACTTTGAACAATATTTTCCAACAATTTCAGCAATTTAGTATTTAAAATAATATGATTTGAATAGGTAACGTCTATGACCGGTTTGGGTTGTACAATAGCATCCTAGCGACGCGATATAGCTTATCCCCGTGTGTAAGAGGGGTAAGCTCACACAATAACAATATGCAATATGAGGGGTATTGGTCATAGACGCTACACTACTCTCCAATATCCCCACAATCAATATCAATCAATATTTGAACCCTAGGAGAGAGTTCCATGTAGCAATGTGGTTTAAGCATGCAACATGACAATTACTAATTAAAAAGCAGAAAAACATAACCGTAACTTGCCTCGGTTTGTATGACTGGATCGGGATGTCGGTACTGGGAAGGAAGTCAAGTACGTCATCGAAATCCTAAAGTTTGAGAATCCTGACTTAGAACCATGAATGATCCATATCTAGTTGTGCTAGTTGCAATTTCTAGAAACAGACCTTAGTCAGGTTTTAAGTTATTAAATTAATCAACCGAAATCCGTCTAACGTCGTAAACTATATTTGTTATCAATTAACAGGATAAACCGATTACTGATTTATTGGAGAAAATAGCAATTACCGGTTAATTGGCAAAACTTGGTATTTTAATAATATATCTAAAACTAAGTTTTCTTTAAATGATAAAAACATGAACTTGTTAATTACTAGTAGTTTATTCACTTTAATTAAATGTGAGAAATTCTTATTAATTTTATACAAAATAATTAATACTCAATTATAATTATGCGCCTAGCTACGCCAACAACAAACTCAGAAAAAAAATAAAAAATCTACACTACAAAATTACAGGGCCACAGAAAATAAAGAAAAACTGGGCTTATGCCCTTACAACAAAATATATTAAATTAAATAGCTGAGATGAGCTCTGAGTGCCGTGAAGCGGTCCAAACAGAAGGCCGAGACCTTGCACCAAAAATACTAAAGGCCAGTAACCAGTTCTAAATAAAATATAATAAAATATAATTTATAGAAAATAGGGCGTCTCAGACTTGGTCATGCAATCTCATGTTGCTAGCTAACGCCTCAACGCACAGGAGTGTCCCGTAGCATTTGCGTTTCGTCGAGGCTCATCCGACCGATACGGTCGTCGCCTAAGGGATACAGAAACCAATAAAACAAACACTTAAAACCAATCAGGAAGCCAATTTAATAAACCGTTTGCAAAGACCAGGATTTTAGAAATATGTTTTCGTCATAAATAATAATTAATAGGAAAAATTACTTTTAAAAAATGAATCTCTAGAATTTAGTAATTTTGTAGGAAACATAGATTTTATTGGCATAGCATTTCGAAATAGAAATTATTTATCAAGTTTAGTTATTTAATCAAAATAATTTTTGTAAAAATATATCTTTTAGACATTTCCATAAATTACTTAGAAAAATCACCTTTAAATATTAAAATAATAATTAATGCGCAAAACATATTTTTTTCTTACCAAAATAATGGTTTAAAGTTAATATAAAAGGTTTTCGGATTTAATACTAATTACCATTACCCAAAATAACCTTTTTAAATAAATACAATATATTATTCTCTTTATAAAATCTTTTGATTAAAATTTATCTCTAAAAGGGTAAAACATACCATATTTATAATCATTTAACGAAGTCTAATTTTTATTATACTATTTACTTAACCAAACTTTTATTTTAAAGAAAATAAATTTTAAACGAATATTTATTTAACTAATATTTTGTAAACAAAATATTAAATCATTATTTGGTTTAAAAATCTCTATAACTTAACATTAAATTTAAAGATAATCCTAAATATATATTTAATCAACTTAAATCATTTTAAACCACCTTTTAAATTATGAAGATTGAGCTACAAATCAATTAAAACCAATAATGTATATATAAGGTTTCCTAAAATGATTACTATTACAACATTACTAATTTACAACCCAGAAAGCTAAATTATCAAACCATATAACCTAATTAATTATCTATAGTACCTATTCTGAATTTACAGAGGCTATTTCTAGGCCAGAAACTCAATTGGGTTCTGAGAACTAACAGAAGGTGGAAAAAGAGGAAAGGGGTTACCCAAACTTGCACGAAGGAGTACCGAAGGGAGGCCTCGGACTCGGAACAACGTCGGGATTGACGAGCACGGACACGTGTGCGCACGCGGACGGACACGTAGGCGAAGGCGCATGGAACCGAGGCTGGCGGACGACGACGGGCGGCCGGCTGCTATCGGGCAGGCGGCTGTCTGCTACTCGAAAATAGGGGTAGTGGGGTCTGGATTCGGAGAGAGCAGCGAAGAGAGCACGGTGGTGGTCGCGGATTTGGATTTGGTGGAGTAGGGAGAGAGTTATGAGAAATTTAGTGAAGGAGAAGAAATGGAGTTTCTGTGGAGAAGAGATTTCTGAAGAGTTACGTAATGGTTGAGATCCGGAGGGGGGTGTGCTCGCAGGTTCAGGGGAGAGAGGAGAACGTGGGTTTGAATGGGTTTGGGTATTGGCTTGGGTTGTGGGTTTAAGTTATTGGATTGGGCTACAATGATTTGAGGTCTTGGGTTTAAGGCTTAACAAAATAATTAATAAATAAAAATAAAATTAAGCATGGTCTTCACAATACTACCCAACTTATAAGAGTTCAACTAGTAGTGTGTTTGAGCATTATACATGTATACCTAGTATGAGTCATCTTCCTAACCTTTATCAAGCACGGAAGGAAAGATACAAATTACGGTAGAAAGGGATCAATCAAGAGAAATAAAAGCTGTCAAACGAGAGTTCAAAAATGGAATTCAATGGAGGGATCAAGTATGTGGATGAGATCCTAGACTCTAATCCTATATGCTGGCTCACATCGGTACAATAACGTAACCGAAGTGACAAACTCGACCTGCATGGGCTACCACAAATATATGTTATGCCCAGTCCCAAAATGCTTAGGACCAAGTACGTAGACATGCTAGCTGCACATATACAAAGAATACTCCAATATATGGAATCCTCGTATATGTACATTAGCTATAAATAATGATTATCACAGGCCAGAATAAAATAAACTACATCTCATCCATAGCTCAACACAGAAGATATAAGAATCCAAAATAAATAAGTGACTCAAAGTGATAGCCGGGTGGACATACCCACTCCAAATAACTATGAAAAAATAGTCTCAATGATAGGAGTCCAACCTCCGTAAAATAGAAAGAAATATAAAGTTGTCCACTAAATGTCTCAATGTATACGTAAACTAGAAATCAGCAGGAGATGCCTCGTGATCGATATAGGAAGCATCTAATGGTGCACCGTACTCCTGGGGGAAATCGTCTAACCCTGGAGAGATAAAAAGGTCCTCAGAGGGATGTAACAAGATACAAGAAAACTCCATGCCGTATAAACTGTGATATATAATAGAAAATAAAGGACCTCATGTAATAGGGTTCCTAACAGTTCTAATGTGAATATGCAGTTGAGATATAATCCTTCGACGCATGAGCCCTGGCTGATAATAGGATCCGGTATTGTCCCCTCTTGGGCACCAAGGACCAAGCGCATAACATTCAAGAACGTCAGTGTCCAACCTGAGAGGATAATCATACCCGTATCTCCAGCGGAGCTTCCGGGTTACAAGAAAAAGTGTAGTAGAAGCCCATACGTCAGGTATTGTTCTTCCTACCCAAATGCGTAGTAACATCATCTCCTTGACTAATATGAACCTCTAGTAACTGCCAAGTCCACTAGCATACAATTCTATTGGCAGTTACTCCTATCCGTCGCACACCTTAGACGTATCGTTGGCCAGCCGACTACGCGAGTACGTGCCCTACATATGAATCACAACACGTGATAAAGCATGTGTCAAGACCGTATGAGATATACCAATACCTCATCATCTATGGGTGGTCATTAGGCTAAGTAAATGCAAGAAAATAGAACAAAAGCAAATAAAACGACCGGTACAGTCGCTTGCACCCAAGTGTGACTTGGACGCACAATAATATAATACTAGTAACAGATAAATAATGCTGAATATAAATAACTAAAAATAAGGTAAAAGTAAGTCACAGAGTATGGTGGCAAGGTATCTTGCCTGAGGTGCGAGGATGACAAATCCAACAGTCAATCACGTCAGCAATGAAACTCCCTCAAGATGCTGAAACAAACATCAAGAACATTTCCGGTGTAAAAGATATGTCTAAGAAATGCCTGTCCAAAAGTCCAATTCTGGACACAGGGGCAAAATCATAATTTTGGATAAAAACGATATCCGCCGTTGGACCCTTTTGTACCGAAATGCGTGTCAGTATCTATGGTCTCTAAAGTCATCAAACTATTTGTCTATGGATCTGGTTTGGGGAGACAAACCCAACAGTATGTCCAAAGTTGGATTACGGCGGACCGTGCACAATTTTTCCCGTTGGATCGAGTCGCGGGCCCGCCAAATAGGCGTTCCGGTCGAGTTTTTCTCAATTTTGGAACTCATTTTCCGTTGTGCACATTGCGTATTGAAACGAACGATTTAATGGAAATTAAAGGGGTTAGGTTAGCTACATACTCGTGGAATTGGTTCTGAAAATCGACGATTGAGCTGGACAAAAACTCGTAACGAAGCGGGGGTTTGGGACTGCTGCTACTGCTGTGCTTGCCGTGTCTGCTGTAGCGCACGGGGCGGTGGTCAGCCGGCCATTGGCCCACGCACGACGGTGCCAGGGAGGCGCGCGAACTGGTGGCGACGTCGCTGTCCAGGGGGTCGAGGAATTTTGTTTAGGGTTTCGATAGAATCGGGTGGTTACTGCTATATGTTCGGGTGTGTGCGTGTATATATATTATAGAGGGGGTGCCTGTCGGTTTGGCTGGGAATGGGTTTTGCTTATTTGTTTTTTTTTCCTTTACTTTTTTTTTCTATTATAACTATAACTTACTAATAACTTCCAGATAATTCTATAAATTTTCTAAAAAATCCAAAAATAGTTTCATTTTTTAGTTAATATTTAGCATAATATATCCTTATAATTATACTACTAGCTAACTTTTATTTTCACAAAATTACTCTTTAAATACAGTTATTTAAAATTAGGAAAAATGCTATAATTTCAAATGAACATTCCATAAAGAGATTTTCAAAAAAAATTATACCAAAAATACTAACACAATTGAAAACTAAAATGTCATCAAAATACTGTCAAATATATAAAATAAAATCCCTAAATTTAGGGGTTTTACATCCTACCCAACTTATAACAATTTCGTCCTCGAAATTAAAATCAATCCTAATATCAAAGAATAACGAGATTAAGATGAGGGAGGGTAAGTACTTTAATTCGTATCTAGTTTTGGAAAAGGTGGATGAGGTGGTTATCACGAGAATCTAACTCGTCGCCATATTCTACAAGGTGAAGTATTCTTTATTCAAGGCTCCACCCAACTTATAGAAGTTGGCTAACCGTGAAAATCGTTGCTATAAAACTTCTAGGGAGGACAATTCCTAAAGTACGGTACGAGAATGTAGAGCGTTTCTGTCTACAATCTTAGATCTTAAAGGAAGCCTAGATATTGCCATGGCTTCCTTGGTCAAAAGAGAAAAAACCTAGATGGGGTACCAGTTGTTGGAGTTGTGAGGTATCCCTATAATCCAGTTAAAGGGAATTAGCACAACAGGGCAACTGCAGTAACAGGTGGGTGTTAGGCAACACAATAGGTTAGATGAAATTAGTGTCCAAATGCCAGTTATGCATATCAGTTGACTAATATATATATATATATATATATATATATATATATATATATATATATATATATATATATATATATATATACAATTTATGTATAAATATGGGTAACCTCTCGGTAAACAAGCATATGCTACAATTATAACTCTAGATAGGTTGAGTATGAGAATCAAGTAAGTAATAGACCACTCATAAACCAAAAACATAGGATAATTAGAAATTGACTTAATTCTTCCAATATCATGCATTGACCATTATGAATTATCAAATAGGTTACTTGGAATCAAGTTTGGCACCAGGACCGTATCCGTTGCTCAGGACCACAGGCAAATATACCTTGCCCTTCTCTACAGTTTAATTACATGCTTATTCCTTTTCCTCAGCTACATATCATGATCTAGTTTCTTTTGTTGATTATTGACATGTGTTCTCTCATATTATGTATACTAATTTAGTTGCCTCATTGATATATACTCCTTGTTTACTGCTGGCATTATAGTTCATATTGGACCTGTTCTCACTTATACCTTGATTGAGTCGTATTATAGGACTAGTGCGTCATGACTGAATTGCTATTCCTGTCTCGTGTATTCTCTACCTGCGAGTCCATACTAGGGGCGAGGGTTGATTATTTGAGTTAACCTACGAGTCCACACTAGGGCGAGGGTTAGTTATTTGTTCAAGCCTGCGAGTCCACGCAAGGGGCGAGGGTTTGATCATCCGTTTGATTTCTTGCCATGTGTTCACCTGTTTTTTTTCTAGCAGTTCATTTATGCGTAGTTATTCTTATATGCATTTTTTTTGTTAGTTGTCATTTTCTTTTTCTTTTCTGTTTACTCTTTATGCATGATAAACTATTAGATAGGCATATTTTATGTATCTTGCTAGTCCCCTGAGGACTTGATGATCTCTCTAGGTTTAGTCGAGGTTGATCCAGGTACAGACGAGTAGGTGTATGAGCCGCATTATAGTACCATTGCAGCTGATAATGGCATTTGATGTTTAGCATAGTTTTGGACTCAAATATTTTATTTTTTGTCTCTATTTTATTTCCATCTACTAGTAATGGATTTGTCTCCACCAGATATGACTTGAATTCTTGATACTCGGAACTTCACTTTTTATATTATTCTCCATTGTTCAGTTCTTCAGTATTTATTATTACTTATTGGAGTTAGTTGTATCTTTTAACTTATGTGGATGAGATATAGATTTTAATGTTAGTTCTCGATTGCTGTGACTTGTGAGTCTATAGACATCATTCTACCACCGACATGCGGCGTAGGCTGGCTTGGATACGCACTCGTATCCTAAAAAATGGGTGTAGGTAGTAAAATTTTTTTGGTGGCCCATACAGGTCTACGTTAATCACTTCGGTTACGTTATTGTACCGTCGTGAGACTGCAAATAGGATTAGGCTCTTAGGATCTCATCTACCTATCTTGACACATAATTGGTCTCTATCCTTGACTTTCAATGAATCCTTGACTTGCATCCTGTTTGAAATTCCTCAGCGGCTAAATATTTTCTTTTTTTGCAGTTAAATGGATTCTCAAGACCGGAACATCGCTCCCCTGAACACCCCATCAACTGCTGGCGGATCTTCCATGAAGAGGACCCCACCGACACATGGAGGCCAGTTTACTTATCTGGGTGATTCGTCACAGCCGTAGACCTCGAGGTTCCACAGAAATGATATTCCAGCATCATCGATTTGAACGTTTGAACATCAAGAATTTGTTGGCGAAAAGGAGCAGGAAAGAAAGGGCCGAACCACCCAGCTAAAGGAAATACGTCGAGAGTAGAAGATCGCTTAGCAACAATCAAACTTCAATTACACGAACTCCTGTAATGGTACGGACCTCATATTAGAATTCCTCCTTCAATCCTTTTCTTTCAAAATTCCCAAAGGTGCATTCAGAAATATACGCAAAAACACACTCATGAAAACCAAGCAGCAAAATATCAAGAAAACCAACAGCAGATCAATCCCGTTGAAGGGAATCTTAATTAGAGCTCACTCGCCAAGACACAACCTGCTGCATCTAGGACTTATTCCAATAGAAGTCGATCCTTTAGTTGGAACGGTTCTCATATCATTCGTCCAAACCAATATTATTGATGCCCAGATTTTTGTTTACCAAACTCATTACTGAGTCAGACTGGCCATATATTTTCCCGACCGTGTTTGATATGCCACGAACCTATCACATAGTGCTTCCCCCCAACGGGAATGGGACACTATATAATATACCACTAAGAAAAAGTTTTTTTTCCAAAACTTAAGAACAAGGGTCTGACCTTAATCGACAAATCGTGAATGGTACTTCTCGTTCATTTCTGCCTCTAGCTCCTATGTCGACCCGTCAACTGAATGGTTGTGCCACAACATGAGAACCAAGGACATCGACCAATTTTGCATAACCTTTTCTTTATGATCCAGAATTTGCACAGGCTCCTTCGAGTATGATAAATTGATGCACATCTCCAACTGATCGAAGCTAACATGTGACTTAGATTATGCACATACTTTTGAGTTGGGAGACGTGGAAGACGTTATGCACTTTAGCCAGGGCAGGGGATAGCGCAATCCGATAAGCAACGGCCGCCACTCTCTCGAGGATCTCGAAGGGGCCTACAAATCATGGACTTAACTTGCCCTTAACTCTAAATCACATAACGCCTCGCATCGGCATCACCTTTAGGAATACAAGGTCCCCGACGAAAAACTCTAGCGGTTGTCGACGAGTGTCCGCATAGCTCTTTAGCCGACTCTGTGTGATACAGTGTCTCACTCGAATCGTACGAACCTTTGCAACGGCTTGTTCCATCAGTTCTGGCCCGAGCACCTGTCGCTTCCCGAATTTGTCCCAGTATATCGGAGGTTGGCACTTCCACCCATGGTGCTCCTTATAGGGAGCCATCTGGATGCTTGATTGATAGCTGTACGCAAACTCCGCAAGCGGTAAATGCGTATCACAACTAATCTTCAAATCTATTGCACATAGTCACAACATGTCTTCTAGGATCTGATTTACCTTCTGTGTCTAGTCGTCGGTTTGTGGGTTATACATACTGCTAAATTTAGTTTGGTGCTCAGTGCCGCTTGCAGGCACGTCCTAAATACGACAAAAATTGCCCATCTCTATCCGAAATGATCGTGGCAGGTATTCCATAAAGTTGAACAATTGTATCAATATAAATTTGTGCCAACCGATCAATGCTCCAGGATACTTTGATAGTGATGAAATGAGCGGACTTGGTCAATCGATCAATAATAACCCAAATTGCGTCATTCACCTGCGTGGTTTTTCTGAAAGTCTATGATAAAATCCATAGAGATATTGTCCCACTTCTATGTCAAAATTATAAGGTTTTGTACCTCCCCACCTGGTCATTGGTGCTCGACCTTCACTTGTTGACATGCCATGCACCGTGACATAAAAGTTGCCACATCCTTCTTCATGTTGTGTTACCAAAATGTCATTCACAAGTCCTTGTACATCTTGGTGCTTCTAGGATGCAACGAGTACTTCGAATAGTGAGCCTCCGTCAGAATTTCTTTTCTAAGTTCGGCATGATCATGCACACACATCCGTCCCTTCACCCGTATCATCCCGCCTTCGTCTTTCACAAAGTCGATCGCCTTTCCTGTTGAAATCATTTCGCATCTTCTTCAGGAATGGGTCGTCCTCCTGGGCAGTCTTTATCTTATCGCGCAAGCTCAGATCAAGGTGTAATTGAGCCAGCCATGTCTCTCGATATCGAACTCGGAGTTCGAAACCTATTTTTGCCAAGTCTCGTTGTATGTCACGATTGATAGCCAGCCATCTTATGAACATTCTGCTAGAGCATCCTCTATAACATTTTTCTTACCCGACTTATACTCGATCGTCAGATCGTAATCCTTAAGGCGTTCGAGCTAGTGCCGCCGTCGTAAGTTCAGATTCCATTGAGTGAAGATGTATTTCAGGCTTTTGTGATCCGTGTAGATGTTGCAAGCCATACCCTACAGATAGTGTCATCATAGCTTCAATGTGAACACAATTGCCGCCAGTTCCAGATCATGTGTAGGATAATTCTTTCCGTGATGCTTTAACTGACCCTTTTGCATAAGCATGCACCCTAAGCCTGTTCTCGATGCATCGGTAAATATCTGAAACCCTTCTGGCCCGTCCGGAAGTGCTAGGATTGGAGCTGAGATGAGCTGTTGCTTTAACTCCTGTAAGCTATATTCACAGTCGTCGTTCAACTCAAATGTGACTTCCTCCTGGGTGAGGCGAGTCAGAGGCGACACAATCTTGGAATAGTTTTTTACAAATCTTCGGTAGTAGCCACTAAGCCAAGAAAATTAGGGATGTCTCCTGTCAAGGTAGGTCATTTCCACTCGACTATCACTTCTATCTTCTTCGGATCCACTATGACTCCTTGTGCCGAAACAACGTGACCAAGGAATATCACGCTGCTCATCCAGAACTCATATTTATTCAATTTTGGCATATAGTCTATAGCACCATCTCCAAATGCTCTGCGTGCTCTTCTTTGCTCTTTAAATAAATGAGAATGTCGTTAATGAATACGACAACGAATTTGTCTATGAATGGTCGGAAGACTCAGTTCATCAGATCCGTGAAGGCGACAGGGACGTTTGTCAAATCGAACAACATGACTAGGAACTCGTAGTGGCCGTATTGAGTTTGAAAGGCAAACTTTGGCACGTCCCCAAGCTTGATATTCAACTGATGGTAGCCTGAGCAGAGATCAACCTTGGAAAATACTGTAGCCCCTTACAGTTGATCGAATAAGTCGTCAATCCTCAGCAACGGGTGCTTGTTTCGTACCGTAGCTTTGTTGAGTTCCCTGCAGTCGATGCATAGTCGCATTAACCCATCTTTTTTTTCACGAATAGAATTGGAGCAACCCACAGCGAGACGCTAAGGAGAATATATCCACGGTCTAGCAGCTCTTGTAATTGTGCCTTCAGTTCTGTCGGCGATATTCGGTAGGGTGCTTTGGATATCTATCGAGTGCCCAAAAATGTGTTAATATTGAATTCGATCTTTTGATCTAGCGGCATCCCTGGAAACTCGTCTTGGAACATGTCAAGAAAATCTGCCATGACTTTAGTCTATGCCGTGCCTGGAATCTCCTTTCTCGTGTCTCAAACTGATGCTAGGTACCCACTATAACCAGAACGCAACATGCACCATGCCGAATTTGCTGATATCACCATGGCCATCTTTGATGCTGCTCCGTACGAGTAGGAGAACTTTGTTTTGCTAGAGAGACGGAACACAACTCTCTTTTTCGCACACTCAATGGTTGCATGACATAGATTCTTCTCACCGATGCAGATGTTACTGTACCTGTAAATTTGATTAGCATGCATATCGACTTCCAATAGAGTGTTAACACTAAGGTTCATATCTAGCAATTGCATAGGTAATTTATTTTTTTCTACAAATTAAGCAGATATGAAGCTATGCGTAGCACCGAAATCGAACTGTACTCTAGGAGGCATATATTTATAAAAGAAATATACCTATTACAACAGTATGAGATATGAACGCTTTATCCCGAGTTAGTGCATAGACTCGGCTTTATGCTCTCTGACGATTTTGCGGGTTCACTGGCACCGTGTTTGCACCATTGGCGGGTGGTACCCTAATCTGGTTCTGGAAGTTTCTTGGAGGATGTTGGTTCGAAACGTTCCTCAGTGGGTTTTGGTTCGTCCTCCCTATCTGACATTCTGTAGCCTTGTGGCCTAGTTTGCCACACTTGAAGCACTCTACCGTTTGACAAATTATTGCCCGATGCCCTATTTTTTTGCACCTGTGGCATCGTATTCTAGAATTGAGTCCCCGGTTCATGAACGTATTCTGGCACATCAGCACTCCAGATCCTCCTGTATTATGAGGACATTTGTTGAATTTGTTACGGACGAGTGGCGCCGTCCTCTTTAGCATAGGGTCGAAGATTCGCTCGCTGTCGAGTGCAGCGTCGTAGAATTCTTGGTAGGTCTGACATTTTTGTTTCATGACATCCCTATGAAGGTTATCATTCAGGCCCTGTTGGAGGCGCTCGTACACTCTTCCTTGTTCGACAGGAATGTCCTAGCAAACTTTGCAAGTTTTGTGAACTTCGCTTCGTAATCGTCGACTGACATCTTCTCTTATTTTAAGGACATAAATTTGTCTTCTTTCTGTCAACGAACGAATATATTGTTCTAGGAAATCTTGACTGAATCTTCCATGAGATCTTGGTGCCGGGGTCGGCTTCATGGAGCTCTTGTTTCTTTGCCTCCCACCAGTCGAAATCCCTCAAGTGTAGCTGCAAGGCTGTGCATGCCACTCACTTGGACCCCTTGATGTTGAGGAGATTGAACAAGCCCTCAATCATCGCTAGCCACCCCATGATCTCTTCGGGCTCCGCTCGGCCGTTGAACTCAGGCGGGTTCATCTTCTTGAACTCAGTTTCTTTAAATAGGGAAGATGAAGACAGAGGTTTCAACGTTACTAGTTGTACTTCTTCTTCTACTTCTTCGAATGCCACAGTTGTCGAATTCTGCTGGGTTGTCATGGTGCTCACGATATGAGTTAGTGTGTCCATCTGTTTCTGTTTGGTCACTGAACCAAGCCTGGATTTGCGTCTGCAGCTATTGTCGCCGTATCTCCACCTAGTGCTTTTGGACTTCCATGAGACGTATAAATCGGTCCATGGTAGATTCGTTAGACGCCTCATCCTCGGTGCTATCCGTGCTAATCAATGTTGCGTTGACAATAGGACACCCAATCTTTCAGTCATTCCTAAAAAATTGAGCAAACCCGTTAGTATTCTTGAAAATATCTACGGGCTTATCTGCATGAAACAATTATTTTATGCATCATATGTCAAAAAGCATAGAATTTTGAAAATTCGCAACAACATCCAAAATAAATGTTTTTGAAATGTCTGAGGTATGAACCATGCTCTGATACCAACTTGTCACGTCCCGATTCGTCAAATAGTTCTTTTTCGATTCGATTCAAGACGAATCGTTCATCCTCGCTGGTGCGTAATATTGTACAAGTCTATATTGGATTTGTATAAGGCAAGAATGTACATTTGATAATTCTTTTGAAACAACAAGTTGAAATTAAACAGTGCTGAGAGTTGAAGACGCAGTATAGGAAGAAATTTAACCTTTCATTGATAAAATATATAAACGATGTGTAAGGTTATTTTTATATTACATATGTCGTTATGGCTATATTCTTTGAAACATAAAAAAAACTTTCGATAAGAAGCCATGAAATAATCTTTGTCGTTCTATACATTCATGCCCCTTTATATATTGAAACTAAAAGCCTTCGAGATGAATTGAATTCAAAATACTTCAAAATAGGAGAGCTTCTAGCCACCTCCCTTTCTTCAGCTCCAATCTAGTCTTGTGCTTCCGTACCGCACGCGTCACCTGGGGAGTTCGAGATTAGTACACTTGGGAATGTTCTAGTGAGCGGGATGAACCCACTTGTCTAAACCGACATTGTTTATTAAGGATTTCAAGCATTCGAAGTGATCTTGCTATTTATAACTAAATAAGTTTCAATTCATATTGAAGGCATAATTTAAAATAGTAAACAACATAACTATTTTCAATTGATCTTACCACGACTGTCCTCCTCCCTGCATAAAACATATATAATACTTACTACTTGCACAAGACAATAGGTGAGCATGCTATTTATCTTATATGCGGTCATTGGTGTTATGACACCATGAAGGACTAACATATGGCATTGTGACGTGCCCTGTCAGCCTGGGTTGTGTAAAATCTTGGACCAAAATTATATTCCTTAGTGTAAATTTAATTTCTTTATATATATTAACATGTAAATATTAATTTAGTTAACATGAGAAAAGAGGGTTTTACAAAAAACCAAATATTGAAGGGGTTTAGTACAAATACTGATATTCAAATCTCTACCTTAGTTGACAACTTAATCCTTTGTATTCGAATTTGGTTTCAAATTCAAATTTGATTTCTCCATATCTTTCTAGGATTAGAACCAACCCAAAAAATCTGTGTATAAAATAGGAAAGGGGAGCAGCAGATTCTTTCCACCCTTCTCATCGAAAACCCAAGAAATTCGTTTCTCCTTCGCAAGAACGATCGAGGAAGCTTAGGATTAGTGGAGTCTTTTATGCCTTATCCATCAACTATGTGTCCACTTCTAATCCAGGAAACAACTAAATCTTCACCCTCTAATTCATAGCAGAAATCAACAAACACTAGGTGTTCGGTGAAATACCTAATAGGGCTAGAATATGTTATCTTGGTTGAAACTATGATCCCAAATTTGTTGCACATATATATGCGTATAGGTGGTAGAGGTTGTATCAAGAGTAGAGGTATGTGGCTATAGCCGTATGTAGTATCTGCTACTAGTAGATGGGCAATTAGTCTGTCCGACCTATGTGGGAGCAGAGTGCAGGAAGAAAAAATAAGGGAGTATCAAAACTTGGCTGATACGGGTAAGTATAAGCACTTGGCCAATATGAACACATGATCATAGGAGATAATGAGCAACTAATCGAGTGGATGCACAGGCTGGAGTTGTACCGGTTTGGGGTTAGCAGGGAAAACTGTAATTTTTTATAGGGGTATGGGCGTACCAAAGAACCTGCCGATGGGTATATGTGTACCATACTTTGTTAGGTGCACATATATGTGTCTTAGAATATAGTAACATCAGCAACATTGGTTGCAGTTGCAACAAGTAGGGACAGTCCTAGTGTAAGAGTTATCAGAAAACCTATGTGGGATACAAGGATAACCAACATAAAACAGTTGCTCCTAAGGGTGTAGTAGGGTGTACAGGAGGGAAGAAAGCTGCAGTGTCTGTGCAGGTGTGCTTGCACATGTGTTCATATACGAGCAAAACCAGGTATCCTGGTATGGGTACATATCAGCAGGTAAGTTTCCAATTTTAGGTATGGTGCAGTCCATGGATGCAGATTTGTAGCAACAGATGAAGCTGTAGTTCAAGCAACAGTATGTGGGATAACATTGTGTGTAGGGGTTAGAAAAAGGGAAAGATTGTAGTAGATGCATGATAAGTATCAGGAATTGGGAAAACTCGAAAGTTATTGCAGTACATTGGTACGAGGAATCAAATATAGTAGAGTAGTTAATTGATAACGCCGTAAATAGGCATAGGTTGGTGTCCAGGTGTTGGTATGCACACAAGTAAATTAGAGATAGGGAACATCTATACACATGGAGGGATGCACAGACGTAGGGATGTGCATTCAATTTGGAGTATAGGTTGTTGATAATAGGGTTTGTATGTGTGTGTAGAAATTATATTAGATAACATAAGGGGATCATATATGTGCATATTAGGTTAGGTTGCAGGTACAGTCCCAAACAGAAAAGGCTGATGTACAAAATTATGCAAAAGCAATGACAACAATAGAAATTAGGGATAGGTATGTAAATATAGGATAGGCAATTAGTGGATAGGATTGAGGACTAGTAGGATTGGGATTTGAAGGAATTCATAATGGACAAATGTATATTGAGATTTTGCAACTTTGAATTTGAAATCGATATTGCGACTTGTGATCGAGGATTATGACCGTTTGATTTTGTAGTTGAGGTATATAAGTTTGGACTTGGTAGACTGTAACCACCACTTTTTTAGAATAGGAAAATTTTGGTAATTGTGTAATTTTTGAATTTTTGTTAATATTTTAATTAGTGCTTTTTTATTAGTAGTTGGTTTAACCTTAGCTGACCATGATTAGAGGCTTAACTAGCATTTTAGAATTGAATTTAAGGTTTAGTCCTAATTAGAAAACTTTTAAATTCATTTTTAGCCTCTTTAATATATAGCTTTTTGGGTTTTTGCTAAAAGGGCTTCCTAATGGACTTAAGATTAATTGTGGCCCATACCTAAACCCTAATCTAAACCTAAAAGCAGCTATGGCCGGCCAAGTAGCCCCCCTATATGTTCATCTCTTGTAGCCACCAAGCTTTTTACAAACCCTAGAATTTGTCACCTTCCTGAAAGTAGCCTCCATTCTCCAATTTTTATCCAAATCAGACCAAACAAATTGCGTTGCGATCCTTGCGAGGAGGAGAACTTGCTGGAGGATTGCAAACAATGAGGCTTTGGGCCGTAGAAAATCGGCGTCGGGATGTTTGGAGGCTTTTTACATTGAGATTTCGACTCTCAATAGGTAAACGCTTTTAAAATTCTTTAAATCCAGATTTTTCTTCATAAAAGCATGCAGCTAGGTACCCTAGACCTGTAGATGTAGTTTGGTAGGATTTTGTGTCCGTTTGATATGTGTATCGGATACGTGCCGGTGTATTGTAACATGTGCTTGATGAAATGCCTCAAAGAATTAAAAGTTGTTGTTTTTACAAACTAATTTCATATATTTGTACCCCTATATGAGGTGATTCAAAAACCCTATTTCTGAGTTTATTTTGACAAGATTTTTGTGTCTAAATCGGACACTAAGACGTAGCACAAGACCCTGTGCACTGTCGCGTGCATTGTCCTGCTGTCTGAGTGTCATAACTCGATGGATACGACACGGTTTGGGTAAAATTTGGTGGACACATGGGGGCAACCTCTGCCCACGTGCTTGTAAAATTTTATGAGGTTTCATTGAGTGTGCATGAAATTATCGAGGCCGCATGGATCTCGGCCTGCTTTGCACACGCACAAAAATTGGCTCTGACACGAGGACTCGAAACAGGGTGTCCTACACCTAGCCCTATACCTTGGCTACACATGGACATGAGCACGTGACACGAAGTCATGTGTATCATGTCCTACATTGCTCGACACGTACGAACGAGCACTGTTCTTCACAGTTTTGAGATACGTACTGACACGCTGTTTTGGATACTTCGTGGACACGCACATGACATGATTGACCCCCCCCCCCCCCTCATGTTGACACGTGTGTGGGCACACTTATATATATATATATATATATATATATATATATATATATATATATATATATATATATATATATATTGTATATATGTAGCTATGTATATATACTGTTATGTATCAATTGAGTTGGCTGTTGGTGTGTTTGATTTTGGAGTTCTTGTCCAGTTTAGGGTTTGGTTGATGTTATATAGATTGATCTTATATATTTGGTATCAATGATGTTAGGTTTAGTTTAGTTATGTTATATATGTTTATGTATATATGATATGGGTTGGTTATATATATATATATATATATATATATATATATATATATATATGTGTGTGTGTGTGTGTGTGTGTGTGTGTGTGTGTGTGTGTGTGTGTGTGTGTGTGTGTATGTGTGTGTTAGGTATAAGTGATTAGATACCGTTGTATATAGTTGGGTTGTTCCCGTTTCAGAGCTATATGCAGTAGATTAGAGAGTTGCATATACAATAGCAGTTAGTTTGTATATATATTAGTCTATATATATATATTTTGTGTATAGCTAGTATATAAATATGTATGTCGTTATATATGAGATAAGGTATAGGTTATATAGGTAGTATAGAGTATAGATATATACATAGAGTGTATATGAGATTATATATATATATATATATATATATATATATATATATATATATATATATATATATATATATATATATATATATATATATATATTTATTTTATATATATATATATATATATATATATATATATATATATATATATATATATATATAAAATAAATATATATATATATATATATATATATATATATATATATATATATATATATATATATATTTGAAATGGAGAATTTTATTCAAAGCGAAACAGGGGTACTGGGAGATGGCCGAAGCACCTACAAAACCTCCACTAAGGAGGACGCCTACCTATGAAGCAAAAACGAGGAAGCAAATCCGGCCGGGAGAGTCCGGGGGGGGGGGGGGCGGGAGGAACAAAAGATGAGGGGGTGCAGGGGGAAAGGGGACGGGGAGTACCCGCCCAGCCCGAACTAAGGAGGATACTTAAAGAGCGAGATCAGCTTCTTCCCTGAGCTGGAGGAGTGCAGGACCCTGGGCGGGACAGGCACCGCTGCAAACTTCTTAGCTGCCAGCCAAACTGCAAACTGCTTAGCTGCCAGCTTTGGCTGCACCTCTTGTGGTTTGTTGGGCAGCGAAGGATTCGAGAATTTGTCTGCAAAATAGGTCTCCAAGTTGATGTGTTCGTTGTTATGTATGCCCAGAGCCGCATTAAGGGCCTACTCGACCTCTAACATTTTGGGTAGGATCTTGTAAGCTAGATCGGGGTTTTCGTCCATGTTGTGAAAGACGTAGAATTCTCGAAGTGCCTCTTCCGGGGAGCAAACAGTAGCAATCCGCTCGAAAAAATCACGATATTGGATTGGGGATTCACTGAGCGACGATGCTAGGGCAGCAGCGACGTTATCTAGGTTGGATGCTGGATCAGAATTGACGGGACCAGCGGGGGGTGAGGTGCTCGAGATGGGTGTAGAAGCATGGAAAATATTAGAATAATGATCCATGCGGCTCTGAGTAAGAAGCTTATGCGGCTCACACAGGAGCGGCCCTATGCGGTTCAAAGAAGACTCTCAATCGCATGCGGCTCAGGAGCGTATGCGGTTCAGCAAGGCATATGCGGCTCGGTGGACGCCATGTGTGATCCTTCCCTACAGCTGGTCGTTTGAGTAGTGGCCTCATTTATTGCTCCAGCACGATTCCCTGTGGCGGCCCTGACATAAAGTTTCATAATGGCCTTGCCATAATGACTGACTCCTCGGGAAAAGAAGAAAATCTCTGACCAAATCCGTCAGAAGTCCCAGATTGCCACGTGGCAATCAGTCATATGCGGCTCCCTGAGAACCCGTTCCATGCGGTTCGATACAACGCTAGCTCATGCGGCTCCCTGGGAACACATTCCCTGCGGCCCAATACAACACCAGCTCATACGGCTCACAAAGATTACGCGTATGCGGCTCGATGAAGCATCGTCCTATGCAGCTTACAAAGAGTATCTCTCTGCGGTTCGAGGATAGTCAATCCTATGCGGCTCTGACAGGACTCACAATTAAGACACGTGGCATGGGATCAATAAGAGATTTAACCGAATCTCAATAAATATATTTGACATCATCGTCATAATTACTGAGATCAGGGCATATCATTTATCATCAAGACTAATGGGACACGTGGCGAGCAATCAGACATTGGCATAATCAATCACGAGGATTTAAAACAGCTAGCATTAATTGCTCATGAGATACGATGCTATCCGCGTTAATGGCCGAGATTCACTATAATCAGGATCAAGGGTTCAGATAGAATGAAGGAGCGCCGACATTCCAAACAGATAATCATTAGCAAACCCTAATGATCACCCCCCACTCTTATAAATAGCCAGCATCATTCCCTTGAAAAAAAAGAGAGAGGAGAGGTCGGCAACAAAAGAATAAAAAAAAGTAAGAAGAGAGAGATCTACACAGAGAGAGCTCCCCCTTTTTTCTTGATAATCACAGAGAGAGAGAGGCCAGAAGAGCAATCCGAGGAGAGCAAGAAGAGCGTTTCTTCATCAACGTCGAGCAAATCTTCCCCGAGCCAAGGCTACATACTGATCGTCCAAGGAGTAAGGCAGAGCGGCCGTCGCTTTCTCGAGCCTCTATTGTCACCCCCCAGAATCAAAAATAAACAATCGTACTTAGTCTGCTGTACCTAGGTTTTCGTCCCTAGGCTTTCTTTGTACGAGCGAGTTTGTATTGTGAGTCTAAGTTCAGTCCTCCGATAATTGTTCTGTTCTTTTACAATCAATGGCAAACACGATGGCGACTCTGTTGGGGACTAACTTCTCCACGGCTGAGGAGTTGGTGACGCAATCAGATGCAGCCAAACTTGGCTCCACACAAAAAAAGATGGTCGTCCGCTTCGACCAACAGGCGTTCGAAGAGATGCTCTCTGAAGGCAGCGCTGGCCCGGCCCAGAAGCGCACCCGCACCACGAAGGCTCGCAAAGAATGGAGACCGAAGTCATTTGCTCCTCCTCAAGCCCTCGATGGGATGCCCTCTGCTGCTCAAGACGGCAAGAAGGATTCTCCTGCGGTCCCACTTCAGATCGTAGACAACTCTGCTGTCCCCAAGTCCGGCAGAAGAAAATATTATGATGCTGGACTTGCAGGGACAAAGAGGGACTCCACGCGGACCGAACCGCAGAAGAATATTAGCCGCAAGGAGAAAGCCCATGCGGCTACATCCGCCAACCGTATAAAGAAAACTCATGCGGCTACTTCTGTCAGCCGCATAACTTATGCGACTACAGTTCCCGACAGCATGGATGAGACTCATACGGCCAGTAGAGTCAATCGTTTGCAGAAAACCCATGCGGCCACAGATGCCAACCGCATACGGCCAGCCTGCACGGTCGTGACCCCTAGCCGCATAAGAACTCATCCGACGACAGGAGACAACCGCATGCAGACAGCCTGCACGGTTTTCGCTCCCAGCCGCATAGCATCTGCTCCATGCTCCTCTCGATCAGTTTTCGACCGTCTCTCGTACGGTCCGAACCCTGATGACTCTCTGGATGATAAGCCAGACTCTGTGTTCAACTTGGACTCTTCCTATTATGCACCCACGAGTGCTAGAAAGAAGAAGTCTAGGGCAGCGCGGTCTCATCAAGCCCAGACAGCTGCCCCAACCTCTGACTATCAGGGCGTCCCACTGATTGTCATACGGGCCTCTGATGGGAAGTTGTACAGAACTGCTCAAGTCCAATCCCCGGCGGCGAACGGACAGAGTGGTTCCTCTGACCTGCATGAGGCGATCCTCCACAAGCACAAGGAAAGAGAAGGGGCCTCGGCGTGCAAAGAATCCTCACATAGACGTCACTGCACCCAGATCATCGTCAACTGCTGCTGCAACAACGCGGCAGTGACGGAAGATCGTCCATCCGTCTTCCACAGACTACAGCACCCGAACTCAGAAGATGAGGCACCTTCTGTTGTCTCCTGCAATTCCGCTCAGAAGGTCCCCGCCGAGGGGAGAGGGAAGAAGACAAGCATCTCCAGTCCAAAGATATCAGCTACTACAGCTAAGAAATTGTCGGCTAAACGGTTGCCCTCTACCGGAGTATACCAACACACCCGTTCGAAGACAAAATCTGCAGCAACAGGAGACTCATCGTCCCCGACCCTGGGGGTCGTAGGAGCTGGGGGTAGTACTCCTCCGAACGTCCACAATAATCCAATGTTTCAAGGAGACAAACCCCGAGAAACAACCCTCCCATCGGGTACAACAGATGCTGATGTCCCCGAGGACATCCATGATTCTCTAGACGAAGCAAGCTCCGAAGCTGGGGGTAGTGTTCCTTCCGAGTCCGAACCTGAAGAGAACATCCCCACATATCCAAATGATTTCTCGATGCATGGGTACGACTCGGAGGGTACATCCTCCACCACTCCCTCTGTCACTCCTCATGTGAAGACGGTATTCATGACAGACAACAATCAAGGCGGTTCCAGCGATCGCCAGCGCATCGACACGTTGGAGGCCATATTGCATGCCTTGGTCAAGTCTGTAGACGAGATCAAAGCGGCACTTCCTACTCTGCAGGGAGTGACACCTGGCCAGACAAGCACGGGTCCCGCAATCAACGTAGATTCAAATTCAGCGGCGCCAAACCAGGGCAAAAATCCTCCCGAGATAACGGCCCCTACCGCGACAGATGAGGCCCGAGAAGTAAGAAGAGAGGTTCAGGAGCTCCGAGCAATGTTCCACGTCCGAGAAAACTCTCAAGACCTCAGAATACGGCAACCATATCCTGCTGAATGGAGGGATGTTCCCTTTCCGCCAAGATATAAGCCGTTCAATATCAACCCATATGATGGCAAGACTTCAGCAAGTCGATACATCACTTACTTTGAGGTCACTACCGACCATCTGCCCCATGATGATGCTATCCTCACGCGGTTATTCATTGGGGCATTGGAAGGAGTCGCCTTCGATTGGTACCGCAACCTGCCAGACAATTGTATCCACTCCTTCGCTGGCTTCAAACGCTTGTTCTTGGAGAGGTTCTATGAGGTAGGACAGGACGTGATGATGTCTACCCTCATGGACGTCGTTCAAGGAGAGAAAGAACTGACGAGAAATTATATTGAACGGTTTCGTCAAACCGCAATGAAGTTACAATCTGGCAACCCGGACTCTTTTTTGATTGAAATTTGCCAAAAGAGACTACTTCCAACAATTAGTCTTTGGATGGGCGAAAGTCAGTTCAAGGACTGGAAGGCTTTTATCATCAGTGCTACAAGTGCTGAAGAATGACTGAAGAAGGCTCGCCAACTGGGGTTGCATATCTCGGAGGGAGAGAACAAGAGCAAGCGTCCCAACACCAGCAACGACAATAGGGGTAGCCCCTCCAACAACCGGGACAACAAAGGCAAGCAGGCTATGGTGACCGATACAGCCCAGAAGCCCGAGCCACAGCCAGCAGACAAACAATGGCCTCAAATCACTTATTTCTTTGAAGACGGCCACGTCAAGCCTATCTTGGACATGCTTATACAAGGAGATAGGATTCAGCTTCCTCCACCAAGACGGGAGCCTCGGTCGGCTGATCTGGAGAACCCAAAGTTCTGCCATTACCATCGCTACGTCTACCATGCTACACACGACTGCTACCAACTGAAATGGTATATCCAAAACCTCATCGATTCGAACGCCCTGGCCATCGATTTCGAAGAGGTAACCGTGGCAGCCAACATGGTGTCCGTACAATTCGGCAGCTTCCCTCCAACAGAGACTCAGGACGGGGTTATACCTATCCCTCTGGCAACAATAGAAATTGCTAATCTGCCGCCTGCTCGCGATCAAGCCGCTGGTCTAATACCCCTCACCACATCACGAGGGGAAATCATGTGGGTCCATCCGGACCTAGTTCACGAGGTAACTCAGCCCTCTCCACCTTCTAAAAGGAAAAGTGAAAAAGTCAGATCCTGCCGTACTGCCTCGGCGGAAGAAGAGGAAGTCTCGACCGTCACTACTCGATCCGGAACATAAGCCCAACCGGTGATCGAAAGCACGACTGATGATCATCCGCCCACTACTAATGATGCTCCGGGACCGGCTCAGCCTTCGACGACCGACAAGCCTAGGCCGAAGGAGACTCGCTTCGACAAGTCCCTCCGGAAGTAGACACCTCAGGGGCTGGAGAGGCCCTACAACTTCGACATCTTAGCGCAATTAGCTAACACCCCGGCCAAATTGTCCTTATATGAACTCCTCAGGCTCTCAAAGGATGTCCGTACGGCTTTAAGTGAGGCGCTCCAAAATGCCGACGCATACTTGGCTCAGGTCAACCTTACGGGAGATAACCAACCTGCAGAGCTCCAAGATAGTGCGTGTACGGGAGCAATGCCCAATATCGTCTTCTCTCCGTAAGATATGCTCATCAAAACTAACCTGCATGATCGCCCGCTATACTACACTGGATACATCGGCGACGTAAAGGTGGACCGAATGCACATTGATCCTGGGTCCTCTATAAGCATCATTCCGAAGGGTCTGCTACATCATCTTCGCATTCCGATGCATCGCCTGACACCTACAAGCACCGCCATTAGCGGTTTCAATTCGGACAGGAGCTACCCAATAGGGAAGATCCGTTTGAAGTGTCAGATCGGCGATCTCCAATCAGAAGTCACCTGTTATGTCATAGATGCCGACACTTCTTACAATATCCTTCTGGGGCGGCCTTGGATACACGATTACATGATCGTGCCTTCCACGCTACACCAGTGCTTCAAATATGTCGATAAGCACGGCTTCGTGAGGACAGAGTTTGCCGATATCGATCCCTTCAAGGGGGTCGAATCTTATTACTCAGACTCATGTCTGTACAAAAAATCAAAGAAGCATCTGGTCGAAGAAGATGTGCAAGCTCACAACAAGACGGCTACAAGATCAGAAGAACCTCTAACAATCCACCTTCAGGCTCGCAAACCGGGCAATTCCGTACCCCTTACGGCCACTCTGCGTAAGGACGCAATCAGTCTCTCCGCACAAGAAGAACAAATGAGAATCCGGCTGCCAAGGTCCGGCCAAGCGCCGAGACCCATAACAGGGCCACTTACCATCAGACTACCGAGAGTCGGTCAGCTCCAAACGGAGAAGCCCAATCCCTCCGACAGACCGCTCACAATACGCCTTCCCAAGAAGATTTTTTACCCCGATGCGAGGTCTGACACTTCTAGCGAACCAGCCACCCCTTGCCTCACATCAAGTACCAAACTGGGGGTTGCTAGTTTACCAACAACTCCACGATCTGCTCCGCCAGTTGAGCCTCTGAAGATCAAGCTGACTAGGTCGTCCTCTCAGTCTTCATTTATACAGGGGGTGGCCGAAGAAGAACCAGAATTAGCCAAGTATGTGGCTGCCCACTCCGATACCCCTTCCGCAGATGATGTAATCCCTCTAGAAAAGATACCTTACTTCATCAATAAAGGGTTATCTTTGAACTACACCGAGCTCAATAAGCTATGTACAATGTATGCTATGGAATACGGTATAGGCACTCACCTACATACACAGGTGACAAACGTGTACACCGCCATCCGACTTACTCCAGCAGAAGACACTTACCGAATAGTCAAGGGAGGGGACCACCCGATCATCTTCGGCCGGATGAACAACCCACATCTTTCCGCTATGGAAGAAGTCGACTTCGGGTCAGATGCCGGAAGACTGCCTCTGTATCTCTATAGCCCTCAATCCAAATATCTCATGCAAAAACAGGGGTACGATCTAGAGACAACGCCAGGACTGAACTACGGCACTGGACGACGATTACCTTTGAAGACGCCAGCCCCGGCGGGCAAACCACGGAACTACTATAACAAAACCCGATACGGTTTAGGGTATGTAACGCCTACTACGACCCCTGAAAGCTCAGATGAAGAATGCGACTGGCAGTCACATTCAACCGGATCACCAACTTCCGACTCAGATACCAGCATCGGAGATGTGTTCAGACAAGTCATGTCAGTCAACATGGCATTCACCGACACTTACGAGGAAGATGAAGACATCCTCGAAATCCTTGAGCTAGAACCATGGGCCCAGCAATTAGACGCACAATGGGAAAAGCGGTTCGAACTGAGAGAACCTCCTACCGAAGATGAGGTCATACAAGTGGATCTCGGCAGCGAATCTTCTCCAAAACCGATCTTTATCAGTAAAAGCCTAACTGATGAAGAACGAGAATCGCCGTTAGTACTCGTCAGAGAATACATTGATGTGTTCGCCTGGAGCTATGAAGACATGCCGGGGTTAAATCCTGACATCGCTCTCCACAAACTCAATATACGGCCAGATGCAAAGCCAGTCAAGCAGCAACAACGACGCTTCCGCCCAGGTGTCATGGACGCGATCGAAACTAAAGTCAACAAGTTAATAGCCAGCGGTTTCATTCGTGAAGAGCAACATCCTGATTGGGTCGCCAATATAGTACCCGTCCTCAAGAAGAATGGGAAGATTCGAATCTGCATCGACTTCTGCAACCTGAACGAGGCATGCCCCAAAGATGAATTTCCCCTTCCCATCACAGACATCATGATCGACAACACATGCGGCTTCGAACGTATGTCATTCATGGATGGATTCTCGGGGTATAATCAAATCAAGATGTCTCCCAACGACGAAAAGCACACATCATTCCGAACGCCGATTGGTACATACTGCTACACAGTCATGCCATTCGGTCTGAAGAATGCTGGCGCTACATATCAGCGGGCCATGAGTATCATTTTCCAAGAACATTTACGCAAAATAGTAGAATGCTATGTCGACGACATCGCCGTCAAGAGTCGCCATAAGGAAGATCATCTGCAAGACCTGAGAATGGTGTTCGACCTGATGAGAGCCCACAACCTGAAGATGAACCCTACGAAATCATTCTTGGGCGAATCCAGCAGAAAATTCTTAGGCTTCATCATCACGGCACGGGGCATCCATGTAGACCCTGAGAAGACGAAGGCAATCATGGAGATGGGTCCCCCGAAAAATCTTTGCGAACTCAGAGGCCTCCAAGGGAGGCTAGCTTACATCAGGAGGTTCATTTCCAACCTCTTCGGGCGATGCCGACCGTTCACACACCTTATGAAGAAGGGAGTCTCATTCGTATGGGACGAGGAATGCCAGCGTGCTTTCGACGACATCAAAGAATATTTGTCGAATCCCCCAGTCCTGGTGGCCCCGGTCCCCGGAAAACCATTCCTGCTCTACGTACGAGCAATGGAACACTCCCTTGGTGCCCTGCTAGCAGAAAATAACGATGCAGGCCACGAGCAGGCCATATATTATCTCAGCCGGATGATGATCGGGCCAGAACATCGATACACCGCCGTAGAGAAGGAGTGTCTCGCCCTGGTATTCGCTATTCAAAAGACGCGGCACTATGTCACAGGACAAACCATACATGTGATCTCGCGAGTCAACCCCTTCAGAGTCCTCATGACTAAACCAGGGGCCCTCAGCTCTCGCCTCGCCACATGGGCAATATTACTGTCCCCCTATCATATGATCTTCGTCCCGCAAAAGGCTGTTAAGGGTCAGGCCCTAGCAGACTTTTTGGCAGCCCACCCAGGATCGGAGTCATCCAGAATCTATGAAGAGATCCCAGACGAGGTCGCCGATTCGAATACAGCCACCCACGATAACATATGGTGAATGTTCTTCGATGGTGCCTCAAGGACCGGACCCAAGGAAAACATCGTCGTCGGGGTCGGAGTGGTATTAATTTCTTCTACTGGGCTGGTGATCAATCGCACCTACTCCCTCACGGAACCCTGCTCCAACAATATGGCCGAATATAACGCTCTGGTCATTGGCCTCCAACTTGCAAAAGAGCTGGGGGTAGAATACCTTGAAGCATACGGCGACTCCCAACTAATCGTCAATCAGATCAGGGGCTCATACGAGGTTCGCCATGAAGACATGATCCCCTACCATCAAATTGCGATCAACATTATCTCATCATTCGAGGGATTCTTCATCGAGCACGTCCCCAGACTCCAAAATATCGAAGCCGATGCCTTAGCAGGCCTTGCCGCTTCCTTAGCAGTACCGAACCAAGCTCATCATTCGGTTGACGTAATAGGTCACGAACTGGTCTGTCCCAAGAACAACGTTCAAGCCATGGCAAGTTATTCTGCTCAGATGATCGACGAAGCGCCAGACTGGAGACAACCATTCATAGACTTCGTGGTCTACGACATCCTGCCCAAGAACCCGAAGGAGGCTACTTCTATCAGACGACGTTCTCTCAGGTTCTTCTACGATACAGAGACGAAAATGCTATATCGCCGCTCCTACGACGGATTACTACTTCGGTGCTTGTCGAACGCAGAAGCCAAAGAAGCCATACGAGAGGCTCACGACGGTGTCTGCGGGGCCCATCAGCCCGGTCCTAAGCTACAGGACCGCCTTCGCCGGATGGGCTACTACTGGTCCACGATGGTGGCAGATGCGATAGATTATGCCAGAAAATACAAGGCCTGCCAAGTCCACGTAGACTTCATTCACCGACCATCCGAATTTCTACATCCGACAGTGGCGTCCTGGCCATTCGAAGCATGGGGAATGGATATCATTGGTCCAATCACCCCACCTTCCTCCCGAGGACATCGCTTCATACTTGCGATCACTGATTATTTCTCCAAATGGGCGGAAGCTGTCCCACTCGCAGAAGTTAAAACTTCAAACGTGATCAGCTTCCTTAAGCATCACGTTATCTACCGCTTCGGACTACCACAAAGAATCATCCATGATAATGGTCCACAGTTTATAAGCCACGCATTCTACCGATTCTGCGATAAGCACCGCATTCAGAATGTCGCTTCGACACCATACAACCCGGCAGCAAACGGGTTGGCAGAGGCATTCAACAAAACAATCATCAAGCTCCTCAAGAAGTTCGTCTCCTCCAACAAACGCGACTGGAATGAAAAGCTCGGCGAGTGCTTATGGGCTTATCGCACCACGGTTCGAACAGCCACCGGGAATACACCATTCTCTCTGGTGTACGGGAGCGAGGCAGTCCTCCCTTTGGAGACTCAGATCCCCTCACTCCGCGTCGCCCTCACTTATCAATTAACGACGGATGATAACTATCGACGACGACTACAAGAGTTGGAGGCTTTAGATGAAAAGCGCCTCCTAGCTCAGCAAAGGATCGAGCTATACCAAGCACGCATCTCCGGAGCCTTCAACAAGAACGTTAAAATCAGAACATTCCAAGTGGGTGATCTTGTTCTGGCAGTCCGGAGGCCGATGGTCATGACTCACAAGACCACCGGTAAGTTCCAGCCAAAATGGGAAGGTCCATTTGTCATCGAGACCGTGTTCTCCAACGGCGCCTACCGCCTCGCTAAGCAGAACGGAGACTTGCTCATGTTGCCCGTCAACGGCAAGTTCCTGAAGAAATACTATGTTTGAACATCATTCTCTAGATTATCGAGTCATGTACTCCTTTAGTACCACTGAACTCTCATCCATCATTCTCTAGATTATCGAGTCATGTACCCCTTTTGTACTACTGAACTCTCATCCATCATTCTCCAGATTATCAAGTCATGTACCCCTTTAGTACCACTGAACTCTCATCCACCCTATTTCAGATTATCGAGCCATGCACCCGCTGGTGCCGCTGAACTCCCACTCCCTCAATAGTCCAAATTACCAAGTTATGTACCAGCTGGTGCCTCTGAACTTACATTCCGGTCACTCTTTCAGATAGTAAGTCAAGTATGATTATACCTCTGAACTTTCTTCCTGGCAGAGATCCTCCCTCAGGATTCACTACCCGTACTCCCAGTGCACAAAAAGGGTAGTCGATCCACCAATTTCTGAAACGACTATGTCCTCATTACCTCTGAGTCGTCTTCACTTCCACCAAAAACAAACCGCCCCCTCGCATAGAACTTCCACGTTCTCCTACCTCTGAGTCGTTCTATGTACCCAATCTTCATTGAGCCCACTCCTGCCATGTCCTCACTACCTCTGAGTGGGAAGGCTCCGTCGAAGAAATCGTCATATTTGCCATGTCCACATTACCTCTGAGCAAGTATGTCGGTCCTCTTTTAACCTATTATCTGTACCCACAACCGGAGTACGACAAGGATAATAGGTCCACAAATGTCCTCTGTTGACCACAAATGTCCTCTGTTGACCACAAATGTCCTCTGTTGACCACAAATAGCTTCCGTAAAGTCTCTCCTGCCATGTTCTCATTACCGCTGAGCAGGAAGATTTCACGATACAACCTTCATGTTTGCCATGTCATCATAACCTCTGAGCAAATATGATCGGTTCCCTTTCACCCCATTATCCGCATCCTGAACTAGGGTACGCCAGGGGTAATAGGTCCACAAATATTTATTCGCTAAGCTTCTTAGCATAAATCCACCATCTTACCATGCCCCGGGAGCCCAGCTGCTCTACGGCATTCCTTCCTCCAGTACCGAGAACATCCATGACCACTTTGCCGTGGCTGTCCCGGACATCCTATCTAAACTGTTATCCGTATCTAAAACCAAGGTACGCCTAGGATAACAGGTCTACAAATAAATCCCCCAGCAAGTCCAAATTCCATAAACACCGCAAGTGCAAGAAAGAAAAGATGAGTTGAAACATGCTCATTTATTCAAAAATCAAAGGGCTACACCAGCAGGGATCACACCCCCTTGCAAAAATTAAAAAAAAGAAAAAAAAAGAGAGAGAAAGAGAGAAGAAGAAGAAGACAGAAAGCCGATCACTGCTCTGGAACACATAACGCCGTAAGACGGTCCTTTATCAAAGCAACCGACCGCTCAAGCTTCTGTCTGGCTCGGCGCTCCGCTTCCTGATCCAACACCGCCGCATCCTCCAGATGAGCATGGGCTCGCCAGTTGTCCTCAAACTTCTTGAAGGCCCGCTCCAGGTTGACAGAGGATCGGGAAATCCTCTCGGCCTCTCGAGCAATCAACTCTTGTTCTGCACGAGCAGCCTCCCGCTCTGACTCTAAGAAGACCAACTCCTTCTGGAGTGCGAGAATCCTCTCCTTCGTATCAGCTACTCCACGAGAGGCAGATTCTTCCCGGGCTCTGCAAGCCTGACTCCGACGACCCAGTCGGTCATAAGAGACGGAGAACTTGTCAAGGTCCTCCTGCACAGCCGGTCCGGCAGTTTCTCGAGCCAGCTTAATCCTGTCCCTAGCAGCGACCAGGAAGCTGCGCTCCCGTTCAGTCACGGCGGGCAAGCCAGCCTACCGCACTGCCAGCAGTTGGGTCACAAGCTGGTCAGCCTTTGTCAACTTAGGCTCCAAGAGCGCTGCTAACCCCAGCCCGCCAGGAAGACCCTTCAGAGTGTCAATTTGGCCCCGAGCTCCCCGTAGAGACAGAGAAAAAGGGACCCCCCGTTCCACGGCAGCGTTTATACCCCTCCCTAAGTGGCGATAGAAGCTGTCAACCACATCCTGCGTCACCTCGTCCAGAGCCTCCGAGGAAACCGGTGTCAACGGGAGTGTGGCTGGTAGCACGGAAGAAGACGCGACGGAATCTGCCGCTCCTGCCACAAGAGAAACCAACTCCGCACGGAAGGACGCTTGAACATCGGCCAATTTCTCTTCAGCGGCCCGCAGAATTTGGATGCTCGGCAGGGTCGAGAAGTCAATCTTCGGAGCCGTATAAGCAGCCGAAGACGAGGCCGGGGCCAGCACCAACTCCATCCCCATCTGCCCAGAGCTGGCAGGATGTCCCTCAATATGCGATGACGAAGGGGAGGAAACACTCCCTTCCCCCTGATCACGGTAGACCAGGCCTTCCCCAAGAACATCAGCGGCAGAAGATAAAGGGTCAGGACCTGCACGGCCAAGGCAACCATGAATCGACTTGACTCGAAGGACATGCTGATAGAGCAAATAAGCCCCCTCGGTGGTCAATATGTGGCTCAGCTTACCAGTGGAGGAATGTGGAGGCTGAGGTTCGCCTACAGCCATCACAACCTCTTCACCAACAACCTCCGAGTCAGGAATAAAAGACTCATCTGCCCTTGCATCCTCGGGAGGGGATGCACCGAGGATGGCGTCATCTCGTTGAAATTCAGAAATCTCGTCACCCTGGGCTGGGGCCTCAGCAGCTTGGGAGTCCTTAGTCGCCGCTGAGAGAGCCCCCGTAGAGAGGACCGCGGCACACGTGTCGCTAATCAAAGCGGCAAGGGCCGGATCAACTACTGAGGCAGCAGATGGTTCAAGAGAGCCTGGTTCGTCAGACACCTACAAAGAAAAATGATCAAGTCATATCCCCGAGAGGAAAGAAAGCTACAACAAAGATAGAACTCCGACTTGGACTTACCTCCGGAACATCGTCTGCACCTTCACCCTTCTCGGTGATTGGTGTCCCACGAGACCTAACAGCAGCTCTCTTCACGGAAAAGGTCGCTCTACTGTCAGAAGATTCGTATCTGACCCATTTACGCGAGGGACAGGATACAGCTGAAGGGTGTTCTTCTCTCACTGCTCCCTCTTGTGTAGTAAGCGGCGGATCTTCCGCCGGTTCATCAAGTGGGGGAAGCGGTTGATCCGCCACTTCTTCGTCCCCACCAGGAAGGAAGTCTTCGCTATCATCCTCCTCCTCAGCCGACTCGGAAGGTTCTGATTCAGGGAGAGGAATCTGGAGCGCCAGTTGCTTTCTAGCCTTAGCCCCCTTAGGCTTCTCCTCTAAACCAGTACCTTCGATGAAGCTGGTACTCGGATCGAAGTTAACAGGAGGCTTGTTCGCCATAACGTGATACAAAGCGGCCACGTACAAAATTTCCCTCGGTGCCTTGGCATCGGGAACCGAGAAGCTGGCCCGAATATGATAAGCGTCATAATAATTCCACGCTCGGACGCCGTCAAGAACGCTACCTTCAAAACCCAAACAAGGGTTGGGACAATCAAGGAACAACTGGCTATAACCAAATTGACGGGAAAACCTACTGGATAGGTAAGGCTCCAAGTACACATTATCCCGGTTGCGATAAACCAGATGCGCGGGGCGGATATTGCACAACCAAGCAAGCATATCCGGAGACAGAAAATAAGAAGGTCCAGTACCGTCAAGGTGTACCTTCCTCACTTCCTCATCAGAAAAAGGAGGAACAGACACAAAGAGATCACACCCATCCACTCTCGCCAATGCCCTCCGACAAGCTGGCATAGTGTTGCATTCCCAAGACCGGTGATGGCATTTAAAGAGGAAAGCATCCTCGGCCGTAGCATCTTCCGCTATCCCAGGTCCCAGCAAAGACTTATAGTGCATCGCCAACCACCCCACCAGGTAGTGAAAGGGCAGTTCTACGCGCTCAAAATCCAAAGTCTTCTTGCGAGCAATAACCTTGGACGAGAATGTCCACAGACCATGATGTATGCTGCATACCATAGCAGGAAGGAGGGCCAGCCTAACTCCGAAAACTAGCTTAACGGTAGGGAGGATGAAATGACGACCAATCCTCTCGATAGAGCCCGCTCCGCCTGAGACTACGCAGTTCTGTAGCCATATCATCAAAAATCCAGCCAGAAGCGCCTTCTCCGACAGTTGTATGGTCCTGTAGTGAAAATAACTAAGAGAGTCAGCTTGACTCCCGAATATATCACTCTTGGATCGCGACTTTTTGATATTGGACATCAGATCCCTTACCTCTGTATGCGTTCGAGGGGCTCGGGGAGTAACTTCACCAGAAGGATCAACCCTAAAGAGATAATTAATCCAGGATGTGGTATGGGGAGCGGTCCCCTCAGAGCTATCCGTCGTTTTTATAGCCATTTGATGACAAGCACTATGGTGGCACAACAACTCCCGATACACCGCAACAAAACCCGGGAGTTGCCTGTCCAAGGCCTCAAACTCCTCATTCGACGGGGTATACACCTCGAAAGGCTCATTCCCCCATGGAAGTTTAGAGACAGTATACATCTCGTGAAGAGCAAGCCCCAGTTCCCCTACTGGTGTAAAGAATATCCCCGTTCGCTGGCTGTACATCTCCAAGAGCGCTACGAACAGTGGTTTATTAATGGGAAGCCCGTGACAAGTGCCCCGAATGGCATGGTAAAGCCCCACCTCCCGCAAGAATGCTCCATAAGTCTGTAGAACCCAAGCAGTCAACTGAGCCCACGTAGAGGTGGGGTTTATCCAGTTCGGCAGTGCCAGCCTACCAACAGGATAAGACTTCTTGCGAACAAGCCGATTCAGGAAAGTATCAGCTTGAGTAAGTGTGAAATTGGGACCGTATACATTCATAAAAGAGCCCGGGGCCAGACCCATCATATACCGGAGGACGGAATCCTTACCTGCATACGCTGACTTCATATTCGGATTATAATGGATGTTGCCCATCAACATCCCTGATTGAGTGGGAGTTAGGTTACACACCATCTTCCGATCCAGCAACACCATATTGAACCATGACAAAGGATAATGACGTTCCATGAGAGGAATATGGATTGCCACCCCATCCAAAAAAAATCCCAGTTCTCAGAAATCTCTAAGACCCGAGGATTCTTGATGGTTAAAGCATCACCAAAAAGGAACAAAGGCTTCAGGTATTTTCCATCCAGCTTCCCAGTATTCATCATGGAACGGAGGTAATGAAGGGTTTGATTCTCAATAGCCTTCAACCTCTCCGAAGGCTCATCAGTAGGGAACTGATTCGATACATGCCTAATTAAGTCGTCAAGACGCACGCCCAGGGCGAATTGATTCGAACCCACTATAAGCTCTCCAGCAGGATTTACGGGCAAGTTCACTGGAAAAATACGAAAGAAACGAGGTTAGAAGGTAGTCAAAAAACAGAAAACATTGGAAAGGTCATCTGAGCCTATGCGGCTCGGCTCGTTACAGCTTCATGCGGCTCAGCATTAGATATGTATATGCGGTTCAGTGCATCATAGCCTCATACGGCTCCGAGTTAGCCGAGTTCATACAACTCAAGTCCAGATGAACTTATAGATCCATGCGGTTCACGTTAAGCACGCCTACAGAGTCGGATTCATGCGAGCTGACGTGAGCAGACGAATTTCTGCGGTTCAAAAAAGTGAACAACGCTTATGCGGCCCAAATCAAAAACACGTATGCAAACTCAGATCGGGTATAAACAAGTTCATGCGGCCCCATAAGACGAAGAGCTCATGCGGTCCCATCAATAAAGTCCTGTATACGTGGCTTATGCATAAAGTATGCAGCAGAGCCATGGCGACAGTTAGGGTTTTCAGACGATCTCTTACCAGCGATAGACGGGTGGACATCGGGATGGATGGAGTGCGCAATGACCGACGGAGGGGCGACCACGTTCGCCGCCGCAGTCGCCGTAGAAGCAACTGCCTTACCCTTAGCGGCCTTCGATGATGCAGCTTTCTTGGGAGCCATTGTCGGTTGATAAAGGAAGAAGACGAAGAGCAAAGATGGCGAATAGAGAATCAAAGCAAAAAGAGAAGGTAAAGAAAAGCCCCAAGAGGCTTAAAGACTCCTATTTATAGGCAAAAGAGACTCACGAAACGAACAGACGTCTCGGAGTATGCCTCGGATTACGCGCCGCCCCCAAAGAATAAAGGCAAAACGCTTTGGTCAAGGCAAAACCGACTCTTGGGATCCTCCCCCAAAAGGCGGCGTTAAATCAAATTAAAGGCACTTAATGAAGATTTGCACACGTGTTCAGGACACGTGGCAACCAGTTTATGCGGCCAGATGAATTCATGCGGCTAAGGCACTTATGCGGCTAGGAAGCTCAGGCAGACAGAAAAATCCTATACGGCATGAACAGGGCCATGCTTCTTGTTCAAAGTATTCCAATTTTTACAAATTGAAAACTTTGAAGGGGGTCCTGTAGAAGCATGGAAAATATTAGAATAATGATCCATGCGGCTCTGAGTAAGAAGCTTATGCGGCTCACACAGGAGCGGCCCTATGCGGTTCAAAGAAGACTCTCAATCGCATGCGGCTCAGGAGCGTATGCGGTTCAGCAAGGCATATGCGGCTCGATGGACGCCATGTGTGATCCTTCCCTACAGCTGGTCGTTTGAGTAGTAGCCTCATTTATTGCTCCAGCACGATTCACTGTGGCGGCCCTGACATAAAGTTTCATAATGGCCTTGCCATAATGACTGACTCCTCGGGAAAAGAAGAAAATCTCTGACCAAATCCGTCAGAAGTCCCAGATTGCCACGTGGCAATCAGTCATATGCGACTCCCTGAGAACCCGTTCCATGCGGTTCGATACAACGCTAGCTCATGCGGCTCCCTGGGAACACATTCCCTGCGGCCCAATACAACACCAGCTCATGCGGCTCACAAAGATTACGCATATGCGGCTCGATGAAGCATCGTCCTATGCGGCTTACAAAGAGTATCTCTTCGCGGTTCGAGGATAGTCAATCCTATGCGGCTCTGACAGGACTCACAATTAAGACACGTGGCATGGGATCAATAAGAGATTTAACCGAATCTCAACAAATATATTTGACATCATCGTCATAATTACTGAGATCAGGGCATATCATTTATCATCAAGACTAATGGGACACGTGGCAAGCAATCAGACATTGGCATAATCAATCACGAAGATTTAAAACAGCTAGCATTAATTGCTCATGAGATACGATGCTATCCGCGTTAATGGCCGAGATTCACTATAATCAGGATCAAGGGTTCAGATAGAATGAAGGAGCGCCGACATTCCAAACAGATAATCATTAGCAAACCCTAATGATCACCCCCCACTCTTATAAATAGCCAGCATCATTCCCTTGAAAAAAAAAGAGAGAGGAGAGGTCGGCAACAAAAGAATAAAAAAAAGTAAGAAGTGAGAGATCTACACAGAGAGAGCTCCCCCTTTCTTCTTGATAATCACAGAGAGAGAGAGGCCAGGAGAGCAATCCGAGGAGAGCAAGAAGAGCGTTTCTTCATCAACGTCGAGCAGATCTTCCCCGACCCAAGGCCACATACTGATCGTCCAAGGAGTAAGGCAGAGCGGCCGTCGCTTTCCCGAGCCTCTATCGTCACCTCCCAGAATCAAAAATAAACAATCGTACTTAGTCTGCTGTACCTAGGTTTTCGTCCCTAGGCTTTCTTTGTACGAGCGAGTTTGTATTGTGAGTCTAAGTTCAGTCCTTCGATAATTGTTCTGTTCTTTTACAATCAATGGCAAACAATGGGCTCTTCGGTTGGGGCTCGGTGCAGAGGGGCTACGATCGGGACCCCTATAAAATGTTGTGGTTCTGCGACCTCGGAGAAATCAGAGGTCTCTTGCTGACGGACCAGTAGAAATGCTGGCTGGAAAGCCGACATGATGTTGTTCTCGAAGAAATCTGTAGTGATGTCCTGAGCGAGGCTAGCAGACTGATTGGCGGTGTCAATGGCTGCGGGTTTCTGGCCTTGGTTGGGGGGTGTGATGAGCAGTCAGGGATGGAGAGCTCCGCGGGATCATTGGTGGCGACCTGAGCGAGGGCTTCGAATTGGTTGGTGGTGAACAGCGGAGTGGGAGGGGTGTGGGGGTGAAATCCGATATACGTGGCCCCTGGACAAGCGGTTGGCTCCAGAGATGCGTTAGGCTCTGGAACTGCGGCCTTTGAAAATGGTATGGGGTCGGCTGGGGGCAGTCTCATCATCTGCAGCGAAATGTAGATGTAAATTTAGTGGGGGGGTCGATGAGAGGATTTTGTTGGACGACTGTTGATGGGCTGTGCGAGAGGATGACTTTATTAACTTCGGGTGAGCGTGGCGACATCATGCCAGGAAGTGACCCCTTGTGCGACAATATTTGCAGTAGTTGATCTGTTGCTCGAAGATAATTTACTGATTGTGTATCTTGTCACCCAGCGCTATAAGGATGGACTGCGGGAGCACTCTGGATATGTCTATCTCCATGCAGATTCTGGTGTAGTTGCCCTTGGTGACGCTTCGGGTTTCGTCAGCCACGACAACGAACTTGTCGAAGGAGCTAGCGATCCTTTTCAGTGCCGCCGTGGCAAAACAAATGAGGGGGAGGTTCGGGAAAGTGACCCATGTGTACATGGTCGAGGAGGATGTTACTCTGTGCGTGTTCCATTTAGAAAGAGTGAAGTGGTGTTTGTCGATCCTCCCTGAGCTGTGGTACAGAGCTTTTCTGCCGTCTGTGTCAGATGAGTGGTGTAGATGGGTGGAGTTGGGTTCAAGAGGGGCGACTTTGTATCCCGAAGAAAGGTCCCAGGTGTCGACCAAGGCTTGGATCTGCTGGATTTTTGGGCAGGTGGGGGTGAAATGCATGACCCAGGTGCGCGATAAGGTCTTGGACAGAGCCGAGATGTCTTCGTCTAAGAACTGCACAAAAGAGAAGCCAGGGAAAATAATAATAATAATACAATTATAATACTAATAATAAAAATAACAGTATTTAATATATAATACAATGATGATGATAATAATAATAATAATAATAATATTAATAATAATATAACAATTCTTTAAAAAAATACTACATCAAATATCTCCTTCCCCCAATTTAGTATAGTGAGGAAGAGAGAGAGAGAGAAACAAAAAGAAAGGGGCTCACCCGAGAACTGCACGGAGGCGCTGGGCGCCGGGTTCGGCCGTCGGCGGGGAGTGCGGCGTTCGGTTGGCGCTGGGGAAAGTGGAAACCGTAGGCGGAGAAGCCGAGCGTCGACGGTGGAGGAGGCCGCGGCGGTCTCGGCGGTGGCCAGCGCGCACGGAGGGATGCGGCTGTGGTCGGCTGCGCGCGGACGTCGCACGCGGCCCTAGTACGGACGGCGGAGTCGGGTGTTGGGCGACGGAGGCTCAAGAAGGCAGCGTTTGGTTCCTGTGCGGCGCGGCTCCGGCCACTGTCTGGAGTCGGGTACAGACCTGCGGCTCGGCGGGTGCTGCCGCGGGGTCTCGGCGGAGCTCGGCCGCTGGGGTGGCGCACTCATCATCGGCAGTCGGAGGAAGGAGCAGAGCACGGGAAAGAGAGGGCGGCGACCTGGTGGAGCGGACGCCGTACGCCAGCGGGCGGCGATTCGGTGGCGCCGAAGTTTCTGGAGAGGAGGCGAGGCACGGCGTACCGGCAACCGGAGGTGGCACACATGGCTCCGCCACTGCCAGGCGGAGGCGATTCTACGACCTGGGCTGTTCGGCGCCCGCGGGTTGGAGCGGTGGCGGCGTGGATCTGCGGGCGGAGGAAGCCGGAGGCTGGAGGTCAGGTTTGTGTTTTCACCTCCTTCTTTTTCTTGTTCGTGTGATGGTGGTGACGGGGAACGATTTGGCCGATGGTCGGAGAATTGGGGTAGTGTCGGTGACGGGTTGACGGAGATGATGACGTGGTGGTGTCGGTGGTGTTGGGGGTTGTCGGGAAGAACGGGAAGGACAGGGGTTGTTGTGGTCGTGGCGGAGTCGGAAATGGGTGCGGTGAAGGCGGGATTCGAGGAGACGTGGATGTTGATGGCAGAACCGTCGTGTCCTGCGAGACACGGACGGGGTATCCGGGATTGTCGGATATGGAACGAAAATATTGTATTTGTAAAGGGAAAATATAGTGGAGAAGATGAGGCACAGACACGATGCACCTGTGATGGAAATTTTTGGAGGAGTACCTCTCCTTTTATAGGAGGTGGGAATACCCAGTTAGATAAACATTAGGATTAATTTAAAACCCAATTTAAAATAATAATCAAATCCAAACTCAATTTAAATTCCAATTTAAAACTAGACAATCTAACTTAATTTAAGTATAAATTCTATCTTTTAACTATTTAAAATAAATCCATGAAATTAAATCGAGATTTAAAATGGCCACAAAAATTTTCAAATATATTTTCAAAAAATACCAATAATAATAATTTCGAAAATAATAATATTTTTAAATATCTTTTTGAATTATAAAATATTAATGTAATAATTTCAAAAATGAAATTATATTTATGAATAAAAATTCATGTACCTCATGTTAAGAATATTTGCATAAAAATAGTAATTTTAATTTGCCACTATTAAATAAGTTAGCCTTTTACAATTAAATAAAAATAATAATAAGATTTGGCCATCCCGATTCGATATTTTTCACAATTTAAAAATATATAAATACCGATAATTATTATATAAAATAAAATAAATATTTTCCAAAAATATGTACGCTCGTACATATTCGTACTCGTCGAGCATTCACGAATAAACGAAATTTGTGCGCACTGTACAATACGACTACGCGGCGTACAAAAAATTAAAATAGTACAAAAAAAATATACAGTAGAAATTTAGGGGTTTTACATCCTACCCAACTTAAGAGAATTTCGTCCTCGAAATTTGGAAAAAATTTAGGATAGGTAGGGCGAAGGAAATGGAGCGGGTTTATTCGAATAGATTTTTGATTCATATTGAACAAAAGGCAATCGATGGTTTGACGAGAAGGCAATATGTCATTTGATCGACAAGCTCGATCAATCTTAACATTAACCTTAAGAAGGGCAACCTCATAAGTAGGTAATAAACTCCTTAATCCTTGACATCATCAATATTCATATAATCTCTCTTATCATAAGTTGTTCTTTCCAAAATTTACTTTTGTTCCATGTCCCCTTAAAATTTATCAAAAACAAATATGATTATAATTGTACTCTAACTTCCTCTATCTCATCATGGAATTCTCAAAATTGAATTCCATAATCTACATTATACTAGCTCACTTATATATATCCTTAAAATTTTCCTCTAAAATTAAAATTCTAACACTTTCAACCAATTGGCCCAAGTAAAAGTTAAAATCTCCTTACTACAATTTGTATTTGTTGGTCAATGCATCCATGGGTATCAAAAATCCGTCTTCAATGATAAATCTCGAAAACTATCCGTATACCTTCATAACTCAATCTTCTATCATCATAATTGCAAATTTTTCTAAAATACTTATTAGTCACTCTCTCGAAAATTTGAATTCAACAATCTCATCTCTTTGATGGTAGAATTGAAACTTATCTTAAATTCGTATTCATGATCATCTTAGAACTTAATCAAATATGTAAATGTTTCTTTCTTCAACAATTGGTCATCCTTGAAAGCTAATATCCTCATAACGTCAACATTGCCTTTATCCAAAAATTTGTATCCCTAAATTTTATATATTTATTTGGTTCTTAAACCATCATCACTTTAGAAGATTTTCCACTCGATATATAGTTACCTTAAAACAAAATTTAAAATCCGAGAAGTCTATTTATCCTTGAGTGTTTCGTCAAAACATAATATATCATTTCTTACCTCATCTATTCAGTTTTATCGCACACTTTCATTTATGTCCCATCTATACCTCATAATCTCGTAATTATCACTACATTATTTACCCATGTTGTGAGGTTCCCCAATCTAACCTCTGCTAACCCAAGATTGTCATGATCACATTTTTCTTCGAGCAAGGAAATCATAACATGAGCAAAATTTCATAAACCATAGAGGAATCAAGGTGAAATACGACAAGTAATTTAATGAGAAGGGAAAAAGTAAGCATTGCAATATTGAAGAGCTAAAGATGTTATGGGTCTAAGTAAATCAAGATAATACAAGAAAATAAAATGATAAGGGTTAAGCAGTCAAGATAAAAAAACAAGGTTAAGCATTTGACGAATTTAGTAGATCGCAATCGGGCCGACGATTTGAGTCGAGATTGAGTCCATATACATAGTTAAAAGTATATCGGCACCATGGTATAGGTTATAGTTGAGTCTTTATGACCCGAAAGTCGTACCATAAAAATAGAGTACAAGGGGGCATGTTTTAGTGGAACACGATATACCTACATGAAGGTCAGCTCGTCTAGGTCTTGCATGTGAAATTTGTGGGACGGAAAAGTCTAGTGTTGTGCTCCAAATAACAAAGTCACGATAGGGAATGCCGAATGTTCAAACTAGAAAGTGGGTTTTCATAAGGTACTAATTAATGCACCAAAATAAAAGGTTAAAGCACGAAATAAAGACAATTAGGAAATCTCGTAGGTCAAGGCTAAATAAGCTAGAGAGACAATTTCTAGAAAAAGTTCATAGATAAGGGTATGGTCAAGGGGATGGTTCTAATCATTTCTAGTTCCAAACACTTAGATGGTCATGAATAATGATCTAGATTTGAGAGAAAGTTAAGAAAGTCAAAGGTATGTTCATCGGTTTGGTCGATGACTAACTATACTTGTGTATATGCAATATCATAATCATAGGTGGCATGGCAATCTAATGTGGAATATTTCTATTTCACTAGGGTGACCTTACTTGCTTCTTAGTCCTCTAATAATATATGATTTAATCTAAATTTCATGTTCCTCAAAAGTTTCTCAATAAAATTTTCAAAATACTTCGCCAAAATTTCAATTATCTTAGACTGTCAACTTTAATCACAATTTTAAATCTCTAGTCAATATCGAAACAACCCTTGTATATCGTAACTTGAATAATAACCTCTCTCTCTCTCTTTTTTTCTTCCAAATCTTAAACTCAACATTTAATAAGTTTATCCGTCGAAATTTATACTACAAAATGGATCGTTTAAATAACTCCCAAACTTTAATTCTATATCCTTCAAATGTGTATATCTAGCTTCCAATAAGTCACAACTAATCTTCAAAAGTAATTCTATTTTTTTTCACCAAAATTTAAATATCCATAATCAAGACTTGAATCTAAATAACTTTATATATCATGGATCATATGAGCAAATTTTAAATATTTAAATTTTCCTTCAAGTCGATTTCATATCCTCCAAAAATATTTCAAACAAATTTTTTACCATTATCTCTTCCAGCTCAAAATTAAGTACTTATAATTCGTAAATTGTAGGATCAATTTAAAACCTCAAGCTTTCTAATAAACCGTAAATCATAAACCCTTCATATTCTCTAGTCGTTTACAAATTCACAACTTATAAAAACTCTTTAATAAATTTTGAGGTAAACTTTTATAATTCAAACTTGAACTTAACCGTAAATCATGTGTCACAATTTTAAAGATGTTTTCCAAATCGGTTTCATATTCCAGTAAATCATAAACTATTTTGCAATTTCTAAAATTCATAAATCATAAATTTGTTTTCTCGATCTAGCTATTCTCTTGTGTATACCACCATGTAATAGCAAAATAAAATTCCAACTATCCTTTGGAGGCGGTAATACGCTACTACCCAACTTGAAATTAACTAATCCTAAAAATCATATTTCTAGGAAAATAAATGCCTTTATAGCTCAAATAAATTTCCATGCATATTAATTGTCAATGCAATCCATCTAGCCATGTGTTTAACCTATGTCATATACTAGTGTAGTCATCTTATTAAAAATGAAACTAAGAATTTTACGGTAGAAGGAGTCAAGCAAGATGCAAATTAAGGAGGTCGAACGAGAGTTCGGAATTTGAAGTCGAGAAAGGATGTTAAGTAGGTGGATGAGATTCTAAACTCTAATCCTATATTGTAGGTCCGTTTGGTTCAATCATGTAACCGAAACGGCAAACTTGACTTGCATGGGCCACCACAAAAACATGTAACGCCCCAGTCCCAAAATACGTAGGACTAGAACGTAATCATGCCAGCTGTATACATACGAAGTATATGGACCATCGTATATATACATAAGCTGTAAAATGCAGTAACCAAGGTACTAAATCTCATCCACAAAGATAATAATGATATAAAAGTAACTTTGAATTTCTCATGTATACAATCGTTGGGCGGAGACAAATCCACTACCAACAAGTAAGAAAAAATACATGAAAAATACAATGAGTTTGTCGGGCGAAGTGAAGACGATCGAAGTGCAATCATCCTCGAGAAAATAGTGACGATCATGGCCACGGCTAGAACACCTGCGAAAGACAAGAACACACACCTGGCGAGATAACCAGGTCCTCAGAGGGACGTAACAAGATACATCAACATGCCATATAATACTGAATATAAAATATGCCACAATCAAAGAAAGTGACAAGACACTATAAGGTAATCTAACCAAACTAAAGTGAACATGCAGTGAGAACAAACCTTTCATCGCATGAGCCCTGGCTGTAATTGGATCTGGTATAGTCCCCACTTGGGCACCAGTGACTGAGAGCATGACGTTGAAAAAATGACAATGGCCAACCTGAGAGGCTCATACCCGTATCTCTAGTGGAGCTTCCGGGTTATAAGGGAAGTGCAATAGAAGTCCATACGACAAGGAATGTTCTTCCCATCCAATGTACCTGTCAAGTCGCATCCACGACCATGTACCTCTACTAACTGCTAAATCTCCTAACACGCCTCTATTAGCAGTTAGCCCTAACGCATGCACATGTGGGATCAGCCCACACGCAAGAACCTCTACATGATACTCATCTCATACATCCTCGTGGTACAACTGTGTCAAGGTATATGCAATACACTACAACGGTAGTCCCTTAACCCTAGGTCAACATGCAATCAAAGGATAATAACAAAGTAAATTATTAATCACTGGACAGGCAGTAAATCAGGAACTGTAAGAACCGAAAATAAAGAACAGTAATATATAAAATAAATGCAGACTGAATATAAACAGTTTAATGGCAAGGTATCTTGCCTGGTGTGTCGCCTGGTGGTGCGATGTTCTGTCATGTCCCAATAATCCAATAACCATGATCGATGTGTATAGTCCGAGGTTGCGAAAAAATAGGCAAGCATGATTAGTTATGGGTAATGAGGATAATTGGAAGAATTTGTGGAGTAGACAGTTATACAAATTTTTAGAAAAGTTCTATGTTATCTTAAGAACATGTTTACTTGTAAAAAAAAAATTCATTTATGAAAACACTTGAAAATATTTATATAATAATTTTCATCTTATTAGTAAAAATATTATAAGTTGTAAAGTATGATTAAGGTGAAAACTATATTCTGTTAGTCAACAGTATTTCAAGCGGATATATAAAATCTAGAGAATATCTTAGGGCTATTGAGTTTTGTCAAGATAATTTTGAAAAAAATATTAATTATTAAATTAATTCAAATAACCAGAATAACATACTAATAATTTTATAATCATAATCGAAAAATAATGCTAAGGAAATAATAACAGTACAAATAACAATAATAGTAATATAACAGTAATTAATACAAATAATAATAATAATAATAATAATAATAACTATAATAATAAGAATGGTTGTTCTTAAAAGAGAAGCCAGGAAAAATAATAATAATAATACAATTATAATATTAATAATAAAAATAACAGTATTTAATATATAATACAATGATGATAATAATAATAATAATAATAATAATAATAATAATAATAATAATATAACAATTCTTTAAAAAAAATACTACAGCAAATATCTTCCCCCCCCAATTTAGTATAGTGAGGAAGAGAGAGAAACGAAAAGAAAGGGGCTCACCCGAGAACTGCGCGGAGGCGCTGGGCGCCGGGTTCGGCCGTCGGCGGGGAGTGCGGCGTTCGGTTGGCGCCGGGGAAAGTGGAAACCGTAGGCGGAGAAGCCGGGCGCCGACGGTGGAGGAGGCCGCGGCGGTCTCGGCGGTGGCCAGCGCGCACGGAAGGATGCGGCTGTGGTCGGCTGCGCGCGGGCGGCGCACGCGGTCCTAGTACGGACGGCGGAGTCGGGTATTGGGCGGCAGAGGCTCAAGAAGGCGGCGGTTGGTTCCTGTGCGGCGCGACTCCGGCAACTGTCTGGAGTCGGGTGCAGACCTGCGGCTAGGCGGGTGCTGCCGCGGGGTCTCGACGGAGCTCGGCCGCTGGGGTGGCGCGCTCATCATCGACGGTCGGAGGAAGGAGCGGAGCACGGGAAAGAGAGGGCGGCGACCTGGTGGAGCGGACGCCGTACGCCGGCGGGCGGCGATTCGGTAGCGCTGAAGTTTCTGGAGAGGAGGAGAGACACGGCGTACCGGCCGCCGGAGGTGGCACACATGGCTCCGTCACTGCCAGGCGGAGGCGATTCCACGACCTGGGCTGTTCGGCGCCCGCGGGTTGGAGCGGTGGCGGCGTGGATCTATGGGCGGGGGAAGCCGGAGGCTGGAGGTCAGGTTTGGGTTTTCACCTCCTTCTTTTTCTTGTTCACGTGATGGTGGTTACGTGGAACGATTTGGCCGATGGTCGGAGAACTGGGTGGTATCGATGACGGGTTGACGAAGATGATGACGTGGTGGTGTCGGTGGTGTTGGGGGTTGTCGGGAAGAACGGGGAGGACAGGGGTTGTTGTGGTCGTGGCGGAGTCGAAAATGGGTACGGTGAAGGCGGGATTCGGGGAGACGTGGATGGTGATGGCAGAACCGTCGTGTCCTGCGAGACATGGATGGGGTATCCGGGATTGTCGGATACGGAACGAAAATATTGTATTTGTAAAGGGAAAATATAGTGGAGAAGATGAGGCACAGACACGATGCACCTGTGATAGAAATTTCTGGAGGAGTACCTATCCTTTTATAGGAGGTGGGAATACCCAGTTAGATAAACATTAGGATTAATTTAAAACCCAATTTAAAACAATAATCAAATCCAAACTCAATTTAAATTCCAATTTAAAACTAGACAATCTAACTTAATTTAAGTATAAATTCTATCTTTTAACTATTTAAAATAAATCCATGAAATTAAATCGAGATTTAAAATGGCCAAAAAATTTCAAATATATTTTCAAAAAATACCAATAATAATAATTTCGAAAATAATAATATTTTTAAATATCTTTTTGAATTATAAAATATTAATATAATAATTTCGAAAATGAAATTATATTTATGAATAAAAATTCATATACCTCATGTTAAGAATATTTGCATAAAAATAGTAATTCTAATTTGCCACTATTAAATAAGTTAGCCTTTTACAATTAAATAAAAATAATAATAAGATTTGGCCATCCCGATTCGATATTTTTCACAATTTAAAAATATATAAATACCGATAATTATTATATAAAATAAAATAAATATTTTCCAAAAATATGTACGCTCGCACATATTCGTGCTCGTCGAGCATTCACGAATAAACGAAATTTGTGCGCACTGTACAATACAACTACGCGGCGTACACAAAATTAAAATAGTACAAAAAAATATACAGTAGAAATTTAGGGGTTTTACAGAGCTTGTCCACGAAAGATACGGCTCCTGATGGCTGATTGGAGGCTGAAGTCTTATTCGCCAAGGACAACGTGCCCGACGGAATAAGAGGAATGATGGGGACCCTCGAGCCGGGAAGAGCGAGAAAGTCTATCGGTTGCACGATAGCGCCGGTAGGGCCAGACGACTGGGGGTAAGACGCCGATCCACCGATGTCGGGAGTGTAATGCGGCTGCCAGTAGGCGTAGGGACTAACACGCTCGCCGCCCACGACGAGTATGGCCTGGGAAGCTCCGCTGCAAGTTCCCGTTGTGGGGCCGCCGCATGGGCCCACAACAGGGCAACCGTTGTGTGCGCCTACGGGGAGAGAGGTCCCGTATGTGCCCGTAACAGGGCAACCGTTGAAGGCGTCGACGGGGAGAGAGATCCCGTATGCTGTAAACCCCCATAATTTACAATAATTTTTTTATAATTATTTATATTTGTTATACAATTATATTATTTTATGAAATTTATTATTTCTAGTTTAGTAGTATAATTAATGAATGAGTATATATTATGTCTGTGCATGTTTGAAATTGCTATTAATTGTAGTCTACTATAAAATCTATAAATTTTAGATATTTATTAATAATTTCCTTATCTTTTTTTTTTGCATAAATAAATGGCTTAAAATGGATTAAGCATATAGATGTGGATATATATATATATATATATATATATATATATATATATATATATATATATAGATATAAATCCCTATAGTAGTAAAAAAAGAAAAAAAAGGGGCCCGGCCCACACCCCAGAGGGGCGGGCCAGGCTGAGTTATTGGCAGCCTAGGAATGCATTTAGTCAACATATACGTTTCATTAAAAAAAAGGAAAAGCGGGGAGTACTGTTCCTGTGAACAGTACCCGCTCCCACCCGTAAATGAGCAGAGCAACAGAGGAACTTCGAAAGAAGTTCGAATTCAACTTCTTTGTTTCTACATCAAATTAAGTCAATTTTTTTTACAAAATCTTTAACCAGATTCTCCTCTATCTAGTCGACCAAACCCCGATCAAATCCTATCACCCTGCGGATTCAAATCAGATTTAAAATAGGAATTTAAACTCCCTATAAAAATCAGTCGAAAATAGGGTTCTTGGGATTTCATCGATAGAACTTCATCCTCAGCCCAAAACTCTGACTCCAGGACCTCCCCCACACCCCCGCGCTCAACGTCGGCCAACTGCTCATCGTCGCCGACGACCAGATCGTCGGCCAAACGCTCGAAGTCGACAGTGAAACAGAGAATACTTTGTTTTTCGAAGAACCTAGGTACCCTATTTCGAATCCAAATATGTTTGATTCTGTTCAACGAAAAGTCGATCTATCGACTTCTGTGCGTAGAAAACATACCCATCTATAAACCCTAGTAATTAAAAAATTTTCTAATGCATAGGAAGTCCCATAAAAGGTTCGAGAAAGTAGATGAAAATTCCTCGAAAATGAACCCGAGAAAACACACCAACCCCTGACTTTGGAAGGGTGATTTCGACCAAGATATTGAGAATTTGTGGGAAACAAATTAAACAATCCTAGTTAACATATACGAGATGAAAACCCATCTGGTAGATTCAATTTTTATTTATTGTACAGGAAGTTGCGGATCGATGAACTTGTGAGAAAAACTGCTTTAAAAACATTGAAAATTTTAGAATTTTGTTCGATACAGCATACGCCCCGATAAACCGGGTAATGTGGTCACGTGCTATATGCATCGAAAGGTGCGTATGGACGTTGCCGATGTGTGGGAACTGACGGAACTCAGTTTCGTCGTGTTTGCACGACGAAATCAGTCTGTATCCGTCAAGATACCCCCGTATCTCCAATTTGCAAACTTTGCCCTAACTTCGTGTACAGTCGTCGATTCGAGACGAAACTTGTGCCAACATGTCCAAATCGAAATTTTGGTCCTTTGTGCCAAGTTTGGTTCGATTCTGAGAGGGTCGAATCGAAACCCTTTTTTGGCGGGCCCGCGACCCACTCAAACTGGCAATTTTGTACGCGGCTCATCGGAATCCAAAACTAGACATACCGTTGAGTTCCTCTCCTCAAACTGAATCCGTAAACATGTAGTTTGATGACTTTAGACCATAGACTTTGGCACGTATTTTGGTGCAAAGCGGGTCCAACGGCGGACATCGTTTTGACCCGAAATTACGATTTTGCCCCTGTTCCAGAATTAGACTTTTGGACAGGTGTTTCCTAGGTATATCTTTTACACCAAGTGCATTTTTGATGTTTGTTTCAGTGTCCGAAGTTGTTTGGAGATTGTGACATTTCTTGGCTGACATTGTGATTTCCGGGACTTGCCATTTTGCACTATCAGGCAAGATACCTTGCCACCTTACTCTGTAATTATTATATTCTTATTTTCAGTTGTTATTTTTAGCATTTCTTTTTCTTGATATTATAAAACTGTGCGTCCAAGTCACACTTGGGTGCAAGCGAATCTATCGGTCGTTTTTCTCGCTTTTATTTATTTCTCTTGCATTGACTAGTTTAGTGAACCCCCATTGATGTTGAGGTATTGGTATATCTCATACGGCCTTGAAACTTGCTTTACTACGTGATGTGAGTCACATGTAGGACACGTATCCACGTAGTCGGCTGGCCACCGATACGTATGGAGCATGCGACGGATAGGAGTAACTACCAATAGAATTGCATGCTAGAAGACTTGGTGGTTACTAGAGGTACAAGTCAGTCATGGAGATGATGATACTAGGCATTGGGTGGGAAGAACAATACCTGACATATGGGCCTCGATTGTACTTCCCTTGTAACCCGAAAGTTCTACTGGAGATACGGGTATGATTTAGCCTCTCAGGTTGGCCACTGCCGCTCTTGGAACGTCATACGCTTGGTCACTAGTGCCCAAGAGGAGACTATACCAGATCCTATATTTAGCCAAGGCTCATGCGTCGAAGGATTGTATCTCAACTGAATATTCACAGTAGAATGGTTAGGAACCCGATTGCTTGCATACTTTTTCCTTCTTATTATATTATCACAGTTTATATGGCATGGTGTTTTCTTGTATCTTACTACGTCCCTCTGAGGACCTGTTTATCTCTCCAGGGTTAGACGATTTTCTACAGAAGTACGGAGCAGCGTTGGAGCTATCCTACATCGATGACTAGGCAGTTCCTACTGATTTCTAGTCTATTCTTTATTTGAGACATTAGTGGACATTATTTTTACATCTCTTTTCTTTCTATTTTGTGGAGGTTGGACTCCGATCTTGTGAGACTATTTTTTATAGCTGTTTGGAGTGAGCGTGTTCACCCGGCTATCTTTGATACATTTATTTATTATTTGGACTCTATATTATTCTGTGTTGAGATCTGATGAGAATAGATTATATATTTCTGGCCTGTGATTATTATTTTTACAGCTTATGTGCATATATGAAGATTCCATACATTGGAGTATTCTTCGTACATGTGCAGCTGGCATGTTCACGTACTTGGTCCTATATATTTTGGGACTGGGACGTTACTTTTTTTTATGGTAGCCCATGCAGGTCTACGTTCATATTGTTGGGTTACATGACTGTGCCCAACAAGCCTGCATATAAGAATAGGAATATCTCATCCAGAACTACTACCTCCTTGACTTCCAAACTTTTTGAAACTTCCTTGATTATTTGATTTATCTCATATCTAACCTTTCCTAATATCAACCTATCTTCCTCGTGCCAACAATATGAATCTACGAAGTGGACGCACCATTACCTTGACTCCCAAAGCTAGTGATACGACTACCCATAAGGAGCAGAACCCTCTGATGACTCCGGTGACACCATACCAGCCATGGTAGTCACAACCTAATATGACACCGACGACGGTACACCCAGAGATCGTAGCACCCCCAGCCAACCAGACTGGGCAGACCACTGCAGTACCCCTAGAAGAGAATGTGCCCTCTACTAAACCCTTTCAGACAAATTGGGTAACTCAACCAGATCAGAGAATCCCAGCTTCCCAGCAAGAATATACGCCACTTCCTCCCCAGTCCCCATCATCCATGCCAGTTCCTTACTCTAGCGAGGCTTCAGCGTCAAGGTTCTTACTAAGGTTATTGCAAGTGCAGCAACAACGAAATGAGTTTGCAAGAAGTATTATATCTGTAGCCCTAAACAGGACTCTATCTACCTCGCCAGCCTTACTGCCAGTTAGAGAGACTCAGAATGGGCCGAATAGACATCCTGATGTATAACAACACCCTAGAGCATCACCATATCCAGATAGGAAGCTTCCTACATGTCGCTTCTGCCATAGAAAGGGTCACGTTATGAAGGATTATCGTCGTAGATTGGGACAGTGTATGAATTACGGTTCCAATTATCACGAAGCCAAAAATTGTACAAGGACACAGTATAACTTGCAGCAGCAGCAAGGAGAAGGACTACATCGGGCTCGAGAGAAGCCTACCTGCAACTACTACGGAAAGAAGGGACACATCAGTAGAGATTGTCGAATCCATCATGGTTTATGCTTAAGATGCGGATCGAGACAACATATGATTAAAGATTGTCCCAAGCCACGAACTCAAGTACATGATCAGCAGACTCACATGCCAACAGTCCCAGCACTTCCCACACCTCTACCGGCTCATCATGTGTCGAGGCTTATGACACCAACTGTAGGAGCACCACGTCCACCATTACCTCCACAACAATTACAGTTCCAAAAGACGAGAGCACAGAGCCCTAGTCAGAAGCACGGACAGGCCTTTCACTAGCGGTAGAGGGTACATAATCCCTGGGGAAAATCATAGCAAGTATGATTTTAGTTGCTACATTCTTGCTACTTACCTTATTTAACATTCGAGCCACACCGCACTAGTTAATCATAAGCCCAGTCATGCATTTTCCATCTTACTCATCTTTTCCTAAAACATAGATCCATTGTTATTACCTTTAAGTTATTGATAATGGTAAATGATCAGAACATATGACGACCTCGGAACTGGCATACTATCTTCCCTCAAGAAACTATGCTATCAATAGGTACATAACAAATTATTCCTCACCTGGAGTTAGTCATTTTGGTTACGTTACTGCACTGAATAGGCCTACATATAGAATTAGAATCTAGGTACCTCATCCACATACTTGACCTCCATCCTTGATTTCCTTTGAACCTGTTGATTGTCTTTAATTACATATTGCCTGATTCCCTTTCTACCACAAATATTATCCTTTCTCCCCGTGATGATAGACAGGTTAGGAAGATGACTCATACTTGGTATACGTATTTTATGTTGCTCAAACATGCTATTAGTTGAACTCTTTTAAGTTGGATAGAACGCCTTATGACCTATCATCCTTCTTGTCCCGACGACATTCTTTAAAGAGGATACTCAGAAGATTACCTAGACTGTGCTTATTAGTTCAATCAATGCCTTAGGTAAGAAACCAGTAGGACAACTATAGAGGCACGATCATAGGTCGAGTCTTAGAGTTTGATGAACTTGAACTACTTGTGCCTTCATTCAACTATATATCTCGCGTACTTATGTTTTGAACTACCGTGACTAAACATCGCTATTATAGCCTAGATTTTGCAAGCTTCTTCTTTATCAAGCTTGTTCAGGACATGTGTTTATTGGGGACGCCCACTAACATATTGTCTAATTAGAATCACTGTACTGTGGTCTGATCAACCTTAGTGCACATGGTTCGCTCTTCATATAATTATCCTACATGGATTGAGATATAGAAATTCCTAGGATCTCAACCATAACTACCTTGGCAACTCACTTGTAATTATTCAATTCGCCCTTGGAACCTCGTATTCGTAATCGATCCCCCTCCCTCGAACTCCTTATTATTTTTTCGCTCTTACTAAAAATCGGGAAAAACAAACGCTCGTATTGAGAGACGATAGACACATAATGACCCCTTAGTTCTCCATACCACCTATGGCTACGAAGGCGATATATGTACAATTGTTTTGGATCCATTCAAAATTTGAAAAGGATCTTCATACTCGATCCATATCTACCATATCTCGTTACCTATTGCCTTGAGTATTATTCTTTTATAATCATAGTCAAGATACGATATTGCAACTTAAATTTTCCTTACCTCATTAATCTTAAAAACCGTGTCTTAGCTTCTAGAGTGAGTAGATTGTAAGACTTTTAAATTCTAGGATACACTAGTACAAGTGATTGATTGGAATAAGTTGGTTTACATTAAGGTGTTAACTAGTGGCTCATGAACACCCACTTTCTATTTAGGTCATTTGATGTCCCCTACCGTGACATCGACATTCGGAGCATGAGACTAGCTGTTACCTTCCAACAAATTTCATATGCAAGACCTAGACGAGCCCACCTTCATCTAGGCATACCATGTTCCACTAAAACATGTCCCTTTGTACTCTATTTTTATGATACGACTTCCGGGTCATGAAGACCAAATATAAACCTTACCATAAAACCAAAGTACTATCCGACTTTGATTAGAGACCCAACCTCGATTCGGTTCCCTTGACCCAGTATATGGCTATGAACTACTCGAAACCACTACACACATACCACTAGAGTGCCACCAAATGGAGACACCATGTACTACATATACACAAAAGTCACGGAAGACACATTTTCAGACTTACAACACCTATCTAACCAATTCGACTCCAAACTAGCCAACCACTCAATTCAGAACCTGTACTATGCTACCCTAACCTAGGAGGGATGGTATAAATTGACTCTAAGAGGTCTTTTCCTGTCTATATAGATTAAACCCAAGGATCATCCAAAATGAAATCCCTCTACACCTTTTCGACCAATACAATATCTACTATCTTGCTGGAGCATGACCTTAATTTAGCAGTGTCAATCGGTAATTTTTTTTTCCTTATCGTGTTAAGGACCACTCCAAGGAACCATGGCTCCTTCGAGTCCGTGACTATGATCAGAAAGGCCAAACATTCTCATACCACTCCTTAGGAATTATCCTTCTCAAAAGTCTTATAATGACGATTTTATGGTTAGCCAACTTCTATAAGTTGGATAGAGCCTCGAACCAAGAATACCTAGACATGAAGCCAATTTGGATTCTTTTTATATAAGATATCCCCACCAGGGGCACGATTCGATTCGGAGGACGTGGCAAATTGAAACCAAGGTACATCGGGCCTCTCGATGTCTTGGAACGTGTTGGAGAGGTTGCCTATAGATTGGCCTTGCCACCGTCGCTAGAGGGAGTGCATGACGTATTCCATGTATCTCATCTGAGCATGTACGTGGCGGACGACAATCATGTGCTTGATCACTCCGAGATCACAGTTGGACCGAGCTTGTCGTACGAAGAGCAACCGGTAGGCATTCTTGATCGTCGAGTGAAGGTGTTGCGGAATCAATCTATACCATTGGTTCCATGGCATGGAAGCATCACTCGCCAGGGGAGTCTACGTGGGAGCACGTGGACGACATTCAAAATCGCTACCCGCAATTGTTCGACAACCAGGGTATATCCTACACGTGATAGCCTTTATAGTTCCTGCATGGCATGGCATTGCATTCTGACCCCCCTACCATTGTTTAATTTCGAGGACAAAATTTTCATTAAGTTGGGTAGGATACAAACCCCCATAATTTACACTGATTTTTTTATAATTATTTATATTTGTTATACAATTATATTATTTTATGAAATTTATTATTTCTAGTATAGTAGTATAATTAATGAATGAGTATATATTATGTGTGTGCATGTTTGAAATTGCTATTAATTGAAGTCTACTATAAAATCTATAAAATTTAGATATTTATTAATAATTTCCTTATATTTTTCTTGCATAAATAAATGGCTTAAAATGGATTAAGCATATAGATGTGGATATATCAATATATATATATATATATATATATATATATATATATATATATATATATATATATATATATATATATATATATATATATATATATATATAAATCCCTATAGTAGTAAAAAAAAGAAAAAAAAATAAACGGGCCCGGCCAACACCCCAGCAAAGGGGCGGGCCAGGCTGAGTTATTGGCAGCCTAGGAATGCATTTAGTCAACATATACAATTATGTAATAAAAAAAGGAAAAAGGGGGAGTACTGTTCCTGTGAACAGTACCCACTCCCACCAGCAAATGAGCGGAGCAACAGAGAATCTTCTAAAGAAGTTCGGATTCAACTTCTTTGTTTCTACATCAAATTAAGTCAAATTTTTTTACAAAATCTTAAACCAGATTCTCCTCTATCTAGTCGACCAAACCCCGATCAAATCCTAGAACCCTACGGATTCAAATCGGATTTAAAATAGGAATTTAAACTCCCTATAAAAATCAGTCGAAAATAGGGTTCTTGGGATTTCATCGATAGAACTTCATCCTCAGCCCAAAACTCCCACTCCAGGACCTCCCCTATACCCCCGCGCTCAACGTCGGCCACCTGCTCGCCGTCGCCAACGACCAGATCGCCTGCCAACCGCTCGGAGCTGACATTCAAATAGAGAATACTTGTTTTTTTGAAGAACCAGTACCCTATTTCGTATCCAAATATATTTGATTATGTTCAACGAAAATCGATCTATCGACTTCTCTATGTAGACAACATACCCATCTATAAACCCTAGTAATTATAAAATTTTCTAATGCATAGGAAGTCCCATAAAAGATTCGAGAAAGTAGAAGAAAATTCTTCGAAAACGAACCCGAGAAAACACACCAACCCCTGACTTTGGAAGGGTGATTTCGACCCAGATATTGAGAATTTATGGGAAACAAATTAAACAGTCCTAGTTAACATATACGAGATAAAAACCCATCTGGTAGATTCAATTTTTATTTATTGTACAGGAAGTTACGAATTGATGAACTTGTAAGAAAAACTGCTTCAAAAACAATGAAAATTTTAGAATTTTGTCCGATACGCGCCCCGACAAACTGGGTGACATGGTCGCATGCTCTATACATCGAAAGGCGCGTATGGACGTTGCCGACGTGTGGGAACTGACGGAACTCAGTTTCGTCGTGTGTGCGCGACGAAATCAGTCTGTATCCGTCAAGATACCCCCGTATCGCCAATTTGTAAACTTTATCCTAATTTTGTGTACAGTCATCGATTCGAGACGAAACTTGCGCCAACTGGTCCGGATCAAAATTTTGGTCCTGTGTGCCAAGTTTGATTTGATTCAGAGAGGGTCGAATCGGAATCCCTTTTATGGCGGGCCCACGACCCACTCAAACAGGCAATTTTGTATGCGGCTCATTGAAATCCAAAATTGGACATACCGTTGAGTTTCTCTCCTCAAACTAAATCTGTAGACATATAGTTTGACAACTTTAGAGACCATAGACTTTGGCACGCATTTCGGTACAAAGCGGGTACAACAGCGTACATCATTTTGACAAAAAATTATGATTTTGCTCCTGTTCCAGAATTAGACTTTTGGACAGGCATTTTTTTGGTATATCTTTTACACCGAGTGCATTTTTGATGTTTGTTTCAGCGTCCAGAGTTGTTTGGAGATTATGACGTTTCTTGGCTGACATTATGATTTTCGGGACTTGTCATTTTGTATCATCAGGCAAGATACCTTACCATCTTACTCTGTGATTACTATATACTTATTTTCAGTTGTTATTTTCAGCATTTCTTTTTCTTGATATTATAAAACTGTGCGTCCAAGTCACACTTGGGTGCAAGCGACTCTATCGGTCGTTTTTTTTTTATTTCTCTTGCATTGACTTAGTTTAGTAACCCCCCATTGATGTTGAGGTATTGGTATATCTCATACGGTCTTGACACTTGCTTTACCATATGATGTGAGTCACATGTAGGACACATATTCGTGTAGTCGGCTGGCCACCGATACGTATGGAGCGTGCGACGGATAGGAGTAACTGCCAATAAAATTGCATGCTAGAAGACTTGGTGATTACTAGAGGTACATGTCAGTCATGGAGATAATGATACTAGGCATAGGGTGGAAAGAACAATTCCTGACGTTTGGGCTTCGATCGCACTTCCCTTATAACCCGAAAGCTCCGCTGGAGATACGGGTATGATTTAGCCTCTCAGGTTGGCCACTGTCGTTCTTGGAACGTCATGCGCTTGGTCACTGGTGCCCAAGAGGGGACTATACTGGATCCTATATTCAGCCAGGGCTCATGCATCAAAAGATTGTATCTCAACTACATATTCACAGTAGAAAAGTTAGGAACCCGATTGCATACATCCTTTTTCCTTCTTATTATATTATCACAGTTTATATGGCATGGTATTTTCTTGTATCTTGTTACGTCCCTCTGAGGACCTGGTTATTTCTCTAGGGTTAGACAATTTTTCACAGGAGTACGGAGCGACGTTGGAGCTATCCTACATCGATGACGAGGTAATCCCTACCAATTTCTAGTCTATTCTTTATTTGAGACATTAGTGGACATTATTTTTACATCTTTTTTTCTATTTTATGGAGGTTGGACTCCGATCTTGTGAGACTATTTTTCATAGCTGTTTGGAGTGAGCATGTTTACCCGGCTATCTTTGATACATTTATTTATTATTTGACTCTATATTCTTCTGTGTTGAGCTGTGATGAGATTAGATTATATATTTCTGGCCTATAATTATTTTATTTACAGATTATGTGCATATATAAAGATTCTATACATTGGAGTATTCTTCGTACATGTGCAGCGGGCATGTTCACGTACTTGGTCCTATGTATTTTGGGACTGGGGCACTACATGTGCACCTGAAAGGTGGTAAACTCCAAGAGCGTTCACAGGGGCCACCTCGAAATGGGCCTGTCCGTTGCCACGCTACGAGATATGGGCGCATGGCCCGCCATCCGGAGGATTGGAGGCACCTCCCGTGGAGGGCGCATGAGAGTTGGCACAAGTAAGGCCTTCTCCTCGTGTGCCAAGGAGGGAGCCAACCGAGATGGCCGCATGCACACCCTTGGGGAGCACAAGGGTGGGATGGTGGGCGCATGAGAGAGCTACACATGAATCACCATGTGCGCCTGCAGCTCCACAAATAAGAGTGCTAGGCGAATTGCAACGCTGCGGGATGTGGGTGCAAGGCCCGCCATCGGAAGAAGTGGAGGCACCTCCCGGGGAGGGCGCTTGGGAGTTGGCACAAGCAAGGCCTTCTCCGAGTGCACCAAGGAGGGAGCCATCCGAGATGGGCGCATGCATACCCGAGGGGAGCACATGGGTAGGATGATGGGCGCATATGAGAGCCGCACACGAATCACCATATGTGGCTGCAGCTCCACAAATTAGAGTACCAGGCGAACTGAGGTTTAAAAATTGATTCTTGGTTGAACTGTCAACTGGCGCGGACCCCGATAGGGGCTGAAGGTGGAGGAAATCTGAGGTAGCAGGCAACCTGAGACACCTAACTTGTGTCGTCGAAGGGGATCGTGCGACCGGTGTTTGGGTCTGCCTGCCGACGGCAGAATGGTCGGCCCGACGGCGGAGGCCGGAAGGTGGGGAGAAGGAGACTGCGGAGGTGTGGATCTAGGGTACGGCAGCTAAAGGGGGCCAGAGGAGGGAGGTGGCTGGAGGAACTGTCGGACTGGGCACACGCCTGAGGGAGGGTGTGGGAGGAGTACCTTCGCCGAGGACCGCGAAAAAGTCGGGAGGGATGGGGGCTCAGCCGGAGGGGGGTCCGGGAGGAGGGTGCCATTAAAGGAAGGCGGGGAGAGGAGAGTGGGAGAGGGGTGCTCGGAAGGAAGTCGCTGGGCGGCCGACCTAGACGAAGGAGGGGGGTGGCTCCACGAACAGCAATGGGATCGGAGATGGGGAGCTGCGGAGGTCATCTCCATTATACACACACATACACACACACACACACACACACACCACACACATATATATATATATATATATATATATATATATATATATATATATATATTTTATATATATATATATATATATATATATATATATATATATATATATATATATATATATATATATATATATATATTCATGGCAAGCTTAATAGCTATACATTTGAGTATACATACATGTTATTTTATGTAGAGGTTATGTGGCATCTTAGAATATGGATTTTTGGTAATACCTTAGAGTTGTAGAAGGGTATGTAATTATAATACGAGATATATATATATATATATATATATATATATATATATATATATATATATATATATATATATATATATATATATATATATGTATATATGTATAGGTATTTGTATATAGGAATATTAGACTTTGGGTTAGTTGTAGAATTGACCCTATAGGCCTAACTAGGTACAGTTGACCAAATTGTTGGCCAAGTTGACCAATTATTTTATGTAGAGGTTATGTGGCATCTTAGAATATGGATTTTTGGTAATACCTTAGAGTTGTAGAAGGGTATGTAATTATAATACTAGATAGATGTTGATATATATATATATATATATATATATATATATATATATATATATATATATATATATATATATATATATATATATATATAGATGGATGGAGAGCCCCGCTCCTGGGGAGCTCTCGGCGGATGGGGTCCCCCTAGGTGGCCGGCCCCCTGGTGGCCGCCGCCGTGGTGGGTCGTCCCGTGGCAGCTCCCGCCACCGCCCCATGGTCTTCTCCCTCTTCCGCCCCGGTTGCCCTCCCCCGGCTGGCTCTCCCACTGCCCTCAGTGCCACCGCCCGTTCCCTCCGCGGCAACGTCCCCGTCGCCTCCGGCGTCGCCGTCGCTGGCGTCGCAGCGGCTCTCCTGCGGCCGTTCCCGGGATGGATCGATCTCCAGCGGCCGTCGTCGGGCTGTTTCCGGCCCCAGTTGGCTCGCCCACCCCCCCTCTGCTGATCTTCTCCCCTCCCTCGCCGTCTTTCCCGCGGAGCCGCCCCCCTTCGCAGCGCCCGCTGCGCCCTCCGGCGCCGTAGCTCTAGCTCCCCCCCACCTCTCTCACCGTCTCTCCTGCGGAGTCCCCCTCCTCCTTGGCAGTGTCCGCCGCGTCCCCTGACGCCATCGTTCCTGCCCCCCCGATCTTCCCTCTCCCGTGCTTGTCGGCGTCTCCGCTCGACGTGGCTTCTCTCTGCGGCGGCCGCCCCGTCGCCGGCCCTCCTACGGCGTGCTTCGAGCTCCCCTCGTGGACCGCTCCTCCGCCTCCCTACGACCTCCGAAGTTTCCGCCGTGGGCTGGAGGCCCCTCTCCCCCGCCGCGGTTGACTGGCCCCGCCCCGGCCCTCCCCCGTGGCCCCCCCACCCCCTCTTCGGAGCTTCCTCCTCGCCGCCCTCGGCCTCCCCCTCCTCATCCCCCGTCCGGGCGGTCCCCGCTCTGCGTAGCCTGGCGCCGGGTTTCCCTCCGTTGCCGACGGAGGTTGGGTGGCCCGAGGCGCCCCCTCGGGTCCCTCGTCCCCTCTGGCCCCGTCCCCGTTCCCGTCCCATCGGCTCCCGCGCTTCCACAGCGGGCCTCGCACGCGGAGCAGGCCTCGGGCCCCGCGTCGCCCGCCACGTGCCCGCCCCCTCGCGCTGGGTGCCACGTGTTCCCCCCCCCCCCATTTTGGTCTGCGGGCCTTCCCCTCCTTGGGCTGTGGAGCCGCCCCCGCCCTTGGGCCCTGAGCAGGCGCTGTTCTAATTCGAAATTCGAATTTTTTCGAATTTCGGTTTGCGTGTCTCCTTCTTCTTCTTCAAAAAAAAAAAAAAAAACAACCACCTAGTTAGGGCTGTAGGCCCACACTCTGCTCTTTTTTCGAAATTTTTCGTAATTTCGGAATTACCTTTTCAATATTTTGTACTTGTTATTTAGTCTTCAGGGCTTTTGTGTTTCCCGGCCCCTGGAACTTGTACTGCTCGCTTAGAGCGCTTTTCATTCAATAAAATTGCTGTTTCTTTTATATATATATATATATATATATATATATATATATATATATATATATATATATATATATATATAGTATTATAATTACATACCCTTCTACAACTATATATATATATATATATATATATATATATATATATATATATATTTTAAAATATATATATATATATATATATATATATATTTTTATATATATATATATATATATATATATATATATATATATATATATATATATATATATATATATATATATAGTATTATAATTACATACCCTTCTACAACTATATATATATATATATATATATATATATATATATATATATATATATATATATATATATATATATATATATATCAACATCTATCTAGTATTATAATTACATACCCTTCTACAACTATATATATATATATATATATATATATATATATATATATATATATATATATATATATATATATATATATATATATATATAGGAATATTAGACTTTGGGTTAGTTGTAGAATTGACCCTATAGGCCTAACTAGGTACAGTTGACCAAATTGTTGGCCAAGTTGACCAAAGTCCACTGTGGGTCAAATTTGACCTGGAATTGACCCTAGAAGGCCTAAATTGACATGTTAACTTAAGTTTGACCAAATCCTAGATTAATTGACTAGTTGACTTAGGTTTGACCTAGTTTGACTAGAATGGTTGACCAAAGTTGACTTTGACCTAGTTTGAGTAGAATGGTTGACCAGAGTTGACCGAGAGTTGACTTTGACCTAGAATGACCTAGAATCATATAGAATGTATTGTAAACTTCCTTTAATTTATATTAGACACATTTTAACCTATATTTCTCTAAATAGGACTTAGTTACTTCAGTTCAGACATCTGTATTCATTAGTCGCACAGGGTATCTAGCGAGTACATTCTCTGATAGTTCTTTCATTTATTTGATGATTATTGTATTTTTGTTGTAGTTAGTTATATTGATTCTCTGTGAACACAGATTGATTTTTCAAGATCCACTACATGCGACACTCACCTTTTTACATGTCTTACCTCTATTTTTGGAATCACCCTAGTGGACTCACTACTGGCATCATCATATTTTGGCTGGACTTGTACTTTATTTTCGTGTCGTTTCTTGGATTCACTTGTACTTGTCGTGCTGGAAAATATTTGAGTAGGCATATAAACAGTCCCAAAAATACTGGAATCACCCATCTGGTCTTATTTGGAATAATAGCAGTCGTACACTTGCCAAGTGCACGATGAGCTTTATTTACCCCTATCGTTTATATGTCGATCTCGGTATTTCAAAACACACTGGTGAGTATCATGTTTAGGACTCACACTGGATCATACTTGTCTATGCTATATTATCTGGACTTATATCACCTCTATTAGTGTTCAGTTAGTTTTACTTTTACAGTCTCCATTTCCATGCTCTCCTGACTTGTTTAAACTATTGTTCTATTTTACTACCTGTCTAAAATTACCATGTTCATCAATATAACTGTCTATAACTGCTTTATAGTCTTTGTCATTTACTTAAGATTTCTAGATGAGATGTGCTCGTTCCTTTCCTAACTGGATTATTGACAAAATATTATAGATGTTTGCCCCAAGGACACTTTTCCTATTTACTATGGACCATGAGATGGCTTAGCTACTTTGGGCCCCGACTCTCAAGAGTGATCGGAAGACTAGTTAATAGACTTGGTTTAGTTTTTATGTTTAAAACTGGAATTATAATAACTTGAGATATTGACTTGTTTGAGATTTGTTTGAGATATTATTATTTAGTAGTTTATATTTGTTATTGTTTAATCTTTTAGTTATAGACTTCTGTGTTATCTTATCGTGCTTAGACTGTGATTGAGTTTTGCTATATCTATACTTGTCCTCCGTTTGGAGTTGAGATTATGACATGTATATTATATATTTGTGTGAGTTGTTAGATAGTGACCTAGTACAACGTTCTACCGTCGATTCTACGGCATAGGCTGGACATTGTTACGTACTTGTACCCTTACACTGGGTGCGGATCATGACACGTTTTTAGTGGTGGCAATGCAGGTCAAGAGTCGTATTAGTACGATATCGTAGTAGTACGACGACTTAGTTGTACTGCTACGAGCCTGCGATATGAATTAAGGAATAGGCTTTAGATGAAAGGATACTCAATCACAACTAGGAAATTTCTATGGACTTGTATCTACTGACACTCGTTCAAATCTAATTAATCTATTTCATATGTGTCCTCTTTGATGATATCATTCATGCTTCGTTATTGACCTCTTGTTTAGTCTGTCTTTCCTGTCCTTCTTTTACATCTTGTTGTGTGATTTCATTAGTACATATCATGATATTTTGTGCTGTACTAGATAGTCTAGTGACCCTTTTCGAGACTGAAAAATCACGACCAGTAGGACCATATTTTGCATGCTTTATATAACTTTCTTGACCTTGATTGTTGGGGGTTTGACCTAGAAGGAGTACGATTACCTTAAATTTTGAGGACAAAATTTTTCTACGGAGGGTAGATTTATAACCACCTCTTAGATAGGGGTATTTTGGTAATTGTGTGATTTTGAATTTTTGTTAATATTTTAATTGGTACTTTTTGTTAGTAGTTGGTTTAATCTTAGCTAACCATGATTAGAGACTAACCATGTGATTAGAGACTTAACTAGCATTTTCGAATTGAATTTAAGGTTTAGTCCTAATTAGGAAACTTTTAAATTCATTTTTAGCCTCTTTAATATATAGCTTTTTGGGCTTTTGCTAAAAGAGCTTCCTAATGGACTTAAAATTAATTGTGGCCCATATCTAAACCCTAACCTAACCCTAACAACAGCTATGATCGACGAAGCAGCCCCCCTCTATATGTTCCTTAATTGTAGCTACCAAGCTTTTTACAAAGCCTAGAATTTGCCACATTCCTCAAAGTAGCCTCCATTCTCCAATTCTCATCCAAATCGGACCAAACGAATTGAGTTGTGATCCTTAGAAGGAGGAGAACTTGCTGGAGGATTGCTAGCAAGGAATCAGAGACTTTGGACCGTAGAAAATCGGCGTCGGGACATTTGAATACTTTTTGTATTGAAATTTTGACTCTCAATAGGTAAATGCTTTTAAACTCCTTTAAATCCTGATTTTTCTTTAGAGAAACATGCATCTAGGTACCTTAGACCCGTAGATGTAGTTTGGTAGGATTTCGTATCCGTTTAATATATATATATATATATATATATATATATCGGATGCGTGTCGGTATATTGTAACATATGTTTGATGAAAGGCCTCAAATAATTAAAAGTTATTGTTTTTCAAAACTAATTTCATATATTTGTAGCCCTATATGAGGGGGTTCCAAAATCCTATTTCTGAGTTAATTTTGATACAATTTTTGTGTCCAAATCGGACACGGGGACGTAGCACGAGGCCCCGTGCACTATCCCGTGTACTGTCCTATTGTCTGAGTGTCATAACTCGATGGATACGATACAGTTTGGGGTGACATTTGGGGGACACGTGGGGTCAACCTCGGCCCACGTGGTCGTAAAATTTCCTAAGATTTTGTTGTGTGCACGAAATTATCGAGGCCGCATGGATCTCGGCCTGCTTTGCACACACACGAAAATCAGCTCTGACACACATTTGTAACGCGGACACGAGGACATGAGGACTCGAAACAGGGTTTCCTACACCTAGCCCTATACCTAGGCTACCCATGGACATGAGCACGTGACACAAAGTCGTGTGTATCATGTCCAATGTTGCTCGATACGTACGCACGAGCACTTCTCTTCAGAGTTTTGAGATACGCACTGACACGCTGTTTTGGACACTTCGTGCACACGCACACGACACACGACACGATTGACCCCGCCCTCATGTTGACAAGTGTGTGGGCACACTTTCCCCCAATTTTCCCTGTATATATATATATATATATGTATATTTATATGTATGCCTTCAGAGTTTTGAGATACGCACTGACACGCTGTTTTGGAAACTTCGTGCACACGCACACGACACACGACACGATTGACCCCGCCCTCATATTGACACGTGGTGGGCACACTTTCCCCCAATTTCCCCTGTATATATATATATATATATATATATATATATATTTTTTTCCCTGTATATATATATATATATATATATATATATATATATATATATATATAAATATAAATATATATATATATATATATATATATATATTTTATTTATTTATATATATATATATATATATATATATATATATTATATATATATATATATATATATATATATATATATATCAGTTAAGTTGGGTGTGGGTGTGTTTGATTTTGGATTTCTTGTCCAGTTTAGGGTTTGGTTGATGCTATATAGATTGATCTTATATATTAGATATCAGTGATGTTAGGTTTAGTTTAGTTATGTTATATATGTTTATGTATATATGATATGGGTTGGTTATATATATATATATATATATATATATATATATATATATATATATATATATATATATATATATATATATATATATTTATGTGTGTGTGTGTGTGTGTGTGTGTGTGTGTGTGTGTGTGTGTGTGTTAGGTATGAGTGATTAGATACCTTTGTATATAGTTGGGTTGTTCCAGTTTTCTATATGCAGTAGATTAGAGAGTTGCATATACAGTAGCAGTTAGTTTGTATATATATTAGTCTATAAATGTATTTTGTGTATAGCTAGTATATAAATATGTATGTTGTTATATATGAGATAAGATATAAGTTATATAGGTAGTATAGGGTGTAGATATATACATAGTGTATATATGAGATAATACATGATATATATATGTGATATTCATGGTAAGGTTGATAGCTATACATTTGAGTATAAATACATGTTATTATATGTAGAGGTTATGTGGTATCTTAGAATATGGGTTTTGGGTAATACCTTAGAGTTGGAGGGTATGTAAATATAATACTAGATAGATGTTGATATATATATATATATATATATATATATATATATATATATATATATATATATATATATATATATATATATAAACAAACCCACCTTTTTACTCATTCAAGGCACAAAATGTCGTAGCCTTTACAAGAAAGCACAAAAAACAGAAGACAAAAAGAAAGAGGGGAGCCTCTCCTGGCAAAAAGATCAAAAGGCCAAAAGGTCCTAGAACTGTTGTTGGCCAAGGTCGCAATTACGTTTGATCTTAATACTCTGGCGGATGGCCTCGCGAGTGAGCTGCTCGACCGAGAATTAACGACCTTCATATCTAGCTTTGTTGTGGTTCTTCCATAAGACCCACGTGATGAAGGCTGTAACGATCTGGTGGCAATGAGACGCGTTAGCCCAGGTGGCCAGAAGATCGTTGAAGTTCCCACCGGCCATCACCATGCCGCAGCGATGGGATAGGGCCAACCAGACGTTAGCCGAAGAATTGTCGTGGTGGAGTATGTGGTCAATCGTTTTCGGCTGTTTATCGACGCACCAATGATAAGCTGACGCTAAGCTGAAACAGATGGTAGTAAGGATGTCGTCAGTAGGAAGATTCTTGCGTACCGCTCTCCACACTAGAAACGACCATTTCTTTGGTATACAGGAGTGCCAGAAAGGACCCAAGATAGGTGCGGGAGGCCCGTGTCTGCGAATGATCCTTCTAGCAGATGCTACTGTGAATACGCCGTTGGGTCCCTGACCACGTGAGCACGTCGTCATCCGTGCCTATCCTCAGGCCGGAGTTTCAGAGGGTGTTAGCGGCCTCTTTTTCGATCCAGTCCCGGATTCGGTGCTAATTCCAGTTGCCAGCATTGTTCCATAATTCTCTGATCATACTGGTAGCCGGGACGGTCGGGGGGCGTGGGATAAGATCAGCTCCCATCCACCCTTCAAGGAATAGCGTTGATTCGCCAGCGCCCAGCTGAAGGCGAATCTTTGGTTCGACGTAGGAGTAACCGTGTAGAATGCGTCTCCAACCCGCCATGGATCTGCTGTTGCTAATAGAACTAGTCGGGTGTATGTGTTTGAAATACCTAGCCTTCATGAAGCGTGCGAGGAGGGTGCGACTCACGCGAAGCTTCCACCACAGTTGATATATATATATATATGTTATAGGTATTTTTATCTATAACATGTTATAGGTATTTTTATCTAGGAATATTAGACTTTGGGTTAGTTATAGAATTGACTCTATAGGCCTAACTAGGCACAGTTGACCAAATTGTTGGCCATGTTGACCATGAGGACTTGAAACAGGGTGTCCTACACCTAGCCCTATACCTAGGCTACCCATGGACATGAGCACGTGACACAAAGTCGTATGTATCATGTCCTAAGTTGCTCGACACGTATGCACAAGCACTGCCCTTTACAGTTTTGAGATACGCACTGACACGCTGTTTTGGACACTTCGTGGACACGCACACGACACGATTGACCCCCCTCATGTTTTCACGTGTGTGGCACACGATTGACCCCCCTCATATATATATATATATATATATATATATATATATATATATATATATATATATATATATATATATATATATATATATATATATATATTTTTTTTTTTTAGCTACGTATACAACTGTTATTTATCTGTTAAGTTGGGTGTGGGTGTGTTTGATTTTGGATTTCTTGTCCAGTTTAGGGTTTGGTTGATGCTATATAGATTGATCTTATTTATTAGGTATCAGTGACGTTAGGTTTAGTTTAGTTATGTTATATATGTTTATGTATATATGATATGGGTTGGTTATATATAATATGTATATATATATATATATATATATATATATATATATATTATATATATATATATATATATATATATATATATATATATATATATATATATTTTGTATATATGATATGGGTTGGTTATATGATATGGGTTGGTTATATATATATATATATATATATATATATATATATATATATATATATATATATATATATATATATATATATATATTAAAATTAAAATATATATATATATATATATATATATATATATATATATATATATATATATATATATATGAGGAAAATATATATATGAGGAAATGTACCTAAGGTCGACCTCATTTTCCTCACTTTACAACTTTTTTTTCTTGAATTTTTTTATGGGATTCATCTAAACCTTATTGATTGGCAACATACCAAATTTCAAGAAAAAATAATATTGTTTAGCCCCCTATCTTTCCCTTGCAAAATCGACGGTCTAAAACTTTGCTGCTACACCGTCGATTTTGCACCTTATTGATAGGGGGCTAAACAATATTATTTTTTCTTGAAATTTGGTATATTGCCAATCAATAAGGTGTAGATGAATCCCATAAAAAAAATTCAAGAAAAAAAATATTGTAAAGTGAGGAAAATGAGGTCAACCTTAGGTAACTTACCTAAGGTCGACCTTAGGTACATTTTCCTCTATATATATATATATATGTTAGGTATGAGTGATTAGATACCTTTGTATATAGTTGGGTTGTTCCAGTTTCAGAGCTATATGCAGAGTAGATTAGAGAGTTGCATATACAGTAGCAGTTAGTTTGTATATATATATTAGTTTATATATGCATTTTGTGTATAGCTAGTATATAAATATGTATGTTGTTATATATGTGATAAGGTATAGGTTATATAGGTAGTATAGAGTGTAGATATATACATAGAATATACATAAGATAATATATGATATATATATGTGATATTCATGGTAAGCTTGATAGCTATACATTTGAGTATACATACATGTTATTATATGTAGAGGTTATGTGGTATCTTAGAATGTGGGTTTTGGGTAATACCTTAGAGTTGTAGGAGGGTATGTAAGTATAATACTAGATAGATGTTGATATATATATATATATATATATATATATATATATATATATATATATATATATTATTGGTATTTGTATCTAGGAATATTAGACTTTGGGTTAGTTGTAGAATTAACCCTATAGGCCTAACTAGGCATAGTTGACCAAATTATTGGCCAAGTTGACCAAAGTCAACTGTGGGTCAAACTTGACCTGGAATTGACCATAGAAGGCCTAAATTGACATGTTAACTTAAGTTTGACCAAACCCTAGATTAATTGACTAGTTGACTTAGGTTTGACCTAGTTTAAGTAGAATGGTTGACCATATTTGACTTTGATCTAGTTTGACTAGAAGGGTTGACCAGAGTTGACCGAGAGTTGACTTTGACCTAGAACGACCTAGAATGATATATAGTGCATTGTGAACTTCCTTTAATTCATATTAGACACATTTTAACCTATATTTCTCTAAATAGGACTCAGTTACTCCAGTTTAGACATCTATATTCATCAGTCGCACACGGTATTAGGCGAGTACATTCTCTGATAGTTTTTTCATTTATTTGATGATTATTGTATTTCAGTTCTAGTTAGTTCTATTGATTCTCTGTCAACACGGATTAATTTTTCTGGATCCACTATATGCGACACTCACCTTTACATGTCTAGCCTCTATTTCTGGAATAACCCTACTAGACTCACTACTGGCATCATCATATTCTGGCTGGACTTGTACTTTATTTTTTTGTTATTTTCTGGATTCACTTGTACTTGACGGACGGGGAAATATTCGAGTAGACATGTAAACCAAAAATATTGGAATCACCAATCTGGTCTAATCTGGAATGATAGCAGTCGTACACTTGCCAAATATACGATGAGCTGTATTTACCTCCTATCGTTTACATGTCGATCTCGGTATTTCAAAACACACTGGTCAGTATCATGTTTAGGACTCACACTAGATCACACTTATCCATTCTATATTATCTGGACATATATCACCTCTATTCGAGTTCAGTTAGTTTTACTTTTACAGTCTCCATTGCCATGCTCTCCTAACTTGTTTAAACTGTTGTTCTACTTTACTACCTTTCTAAACTTACCACATCAATATAACTATCTATAACTGCTTTATAGTCTTTGTCATTTACTTAAGATTTATAGACGAGATGTGCTTGTTCCTTTTCTGACTGAATCATTGACAAAATATTACAGATGTTTACCCCGCGGACACTTGTCCTACTTACTATGGACCAGGAGATGGCTTAGCTACTTTGGGCCCCGACTCTCAAGAGTGATCAGAAGACTAGTTAATAGACTTGGTTTAGTTTTTATGTTTAAAACTGGAATTATAATAACTTGAGATATTGACTTGTTTGAGATTTGTTTGAGATATTATTATTTAGTAGTTTATATTTCGTTGTTGTTTAATCTTTTAGTTGTAGACTTATGTGTTATCTTATCGTGCTTAGACTGTGATTGAGTTTTATACTATATCTATACTTGTCTCCGTTTGGAGTTGAGATTATGACAGATATATTATATATTGGTAACGACTCGTACCCGATTTTTGGACACGAGCTTGTGAGCAAGCCAGCTACGTATCGAGCGGACTCCAGCCCGACTCGAGTACGTATAAGCTGTCTAGAGTAGGGTATCATGTCTAATCTAAACTATATCTCAATCCACATGAATCATATAAACAAGAATGAACAATTATGGGTCATGGTCTGCAGCCCATTAGCATATTGTCCGATTAGACTCTAAGAATGAAATGAGTCCATAGTAAGTACGAGAGGATAATAAAATATCACAAGCAAATACCTGTATCATACATCGCAATCCTCCACTATCCCACTCTGCTAACTAACTCCATGTAGTCGCTAAACCTGAAGAGATCATCAGGTCCTCAGAGGACTAGCAAGATACATAATATACATGCCAACGTGTAATAGTACAAATATACAAAGAAGTAAGGAACAATCAAGGACATCCAACGAGACAAAATGGACAAAGACACAAGATCTAAACATAAGGATCCTAAGACACTGGCATGCCATACTAGAAATGGCTAATAGGTCAAAGCTATAGACTGCAGTCAAGGCAAGTACTCACAATCTATAGTGTCTCAATCGCAGTCAAGGCAAGTACTCACAACCAAGACGGTAGCCAATCCTAGTATAAAATCCTATAGACCGTAGTCAAGGCAAGTACTCACAATCTATAGTGTCTCAATCGCAGTCAAGGCAAGTACTCACAACCAAGACGGTAGCCAATCCTAGTATAAAATCCTATAGACCATAGTCAAGGTAAGTACTCATAATCTATAGAATGTCAAAGTCAAGTCCTACTCAAGTCATGTCAAGTCAAGTCAAGTTATAATCAAGTCGAGGAAATCGTGGAGTAGGACTAGACAACTCTATCAAGGAATATATATGAAACTAACACAGTGTAATAGATAGAAATATCATAACAGAAAGGAACAAGAATGTGTAGACAACTAGAACCAGGTAAAGTAAAACTATAACATGATGAGTGTACTAGACATGGAATAAAGCAATCACGAAGTAAGGAAAAGAACAGCAGCGAGATAATGAACATGCATATAAATTGTATTGTACAAGTTGGCAAGGTATACTTGCCTGGGGGTTGCACCGAGAACCAACAATGTATCGCCAATCAACAAGTCAGAAAGTCCAAGTCATCCCAACTGTCTCCGAAAGCTGAAATAAATGTTACCAACATTCTTAAAATAGTAAAATTAGCTACGATTGCCTGTCCTTAAGTCCAATTCTAGACACAGGGGCAAAACAGTAATTTTGGGCAAAAACGATATCCGCCGTTGGACCCACTTTGCACCAAAAAGCGTGCCAGAGTCAATGGTCTCTAAAGTCGTCAAACTATATGTCTACAGGTCTGGTTTTCCGATACGAACCCAACCGTATGTCCAAAGTTGGATTTCGGTGGACCGTGCACAAAATCACCCGTTGAATCGGACCATGGGGCCCGCGAAACGACGATCCGATCAACTGTCTCAGAATCAGACCAAACTTGACATACATGACCAAAAAAATGAAACGGTCCTATTGGCGCAAGTTTCGTCTCCATCTGATGAGCATGCACAAAGTAATTAAAAAACTTGCACAGAGGCCGATACGGTGAATTTCGACGGATACGCATCAAATTCATCGCGCACACGCGACCAATTTGAATTCCATTAAAGCCCACACATCCACGAAGCCATTACGCACCTTTAGATGCTTACAGTTCGTGACCACGTCGCCCGGATTGGTGGAACGCACGTCGTATCGAAGGTTTTTCTAGTTTTTTAATATTTTAAAAACAGTTTTTTGGTAATCTTCGGGGTTCGATTTCTCGACACGTAGTCGATGATTTCGATTCCCGTAAACTGGGTCTCAGTGCTCTATAGGTTGGCTAGGACTGTGTTCAAGTAGATTTCAAAAATACTTATTATTCTGTTAGATTTTCCTCTTCCAAAACAGGATATTGGGGTTGGTTGTGTCCAATCTCCGGGCAGATTTTTCTTCGAATTTCGTGGCGATTGTTGATCAACCTAATGTGTGATAACGAAATCTCTTTGAAGGAGGTTATAGTCCTATATATTGTCTTCGTGCAGGATCTTGTAATTCGAAAAATAATCAAACGGGGTGGAAGAAAACATACGTTGAAGTTGGATTGTTGCGGTTGCATCCTGCTGCTTGCTCGCCCCTGCGCGTGTGCGTTCAGGCACTCGGTCGCATGTCTGCCGGCTGACGGTGGTCTAGGACGGCGCACGGAGGTGACTGAGGGTGCGCCAGCTTCGTGGGAGTCGGCGTGGGTGTTTGTACGGGTTAGTTTTAGGGTTTTCGTGTTTTCTTCTCTCAATCTCTACATCATATTCGCTCGGCTGTTTATGTATATCATGTTCTATTTGCTACATTAGCTCGGGTTGGGATTACTACTCTCGGGCTGAGGGGTTGTGGGGATTATTGGGCCGGGCTTGGGAAAGGGTTTAGGGTCGGGTGTGGTATCCTTGTTGCTGGGCTGGTTATTCCCTCTAGGATTTTTGCTATTTTCTTTTTCTCTTCTTTTAGCAACATATATATATATATATATATATATATATATATATATATATATATATATATATATATATATATATATATATATATACACACATATTTATATATATACACGTACACACCTATATTTATATATATTTATATACACAACACATATACACCTATATATATATAATATATGCATATATGCATACACATATACACATATATTCATATCTATGCATACATAATATTCCAATAAAATTCTAATTCCTAGATACCCTTTTTCTAGTGTAGGACATATTTATATAAATATGAATATATATGTTATAACATTCATTTGACAGAAATATAATAATAATAATAATATTACATCATAATATCCTTAATAAAATAATACTGATAATAATAATAATAAAAGCAATAACGAAATTCAACAAACCAATAATGGCGTATATACCATTTTGTACCGTCTAATAATCTAAAAAATGTACAAGGACCTATTTTATGCAAATATCATTGATTATCAACTAATAATGATATTTATAATATTTAAATAAGAATACTTAGAAATATTCGTTAGATCACTAAAATGGAATACGACACAATCATACCAAAATACATCAATACGAATGTCATTGGACGTACCGCATGACTACATGGGCTTGGGCTCAGTTCGGGTCCAGTTTGACTAGTTTGGTATGACCGGGTCACCTAGACGTCAAATAATATTAACAATGAATAATTAAACTATTTATAATGGTCATGTCACAACTTGGCGTGGTTTTCCTAGTTAGGACATCACTGTGGCTCGACCTTCCCTACCAAGGCTAATACAGTAGTCAAGGTACGCCACTGCACTATCCGTGCCATGACTTTTAATCGTCTGGTACTTCAAAACTCAACTATGGCTAAAGTCATCTACCGTAATAATTAACAAAATAATTATTTATAAAAATCTAAAAATTACCATTTAACTCAAATAAATAATATATATATATATATATATATATATATATATATATATATATATATATATATAAATATTTCAAAAAAAAATTCGGAAAGGGGAGCTACAATATTTTTGTGAGTTGTTAGATAGTGACCTAGTACAACGTTTTACTACCGATTCTACGGCGTAGGCTGGGCGTTGTTATGCACTTGTACCCTTGTACTGGGTGCGGGTCGTGACATAGACATATCGAGCCACTTGAGGGTTTTGATTTTGAGAGTTGTGAGAATTGTGTCGTTGAACCATGTTATAATCGAGGATGACCATGAACGGATATTACCCTAGGAATGGCTTTGCTGAACAACTCGGACCCCTTGAACTAAATGTTGCATACTCGATATTTAGAAATCAAAGTGAGGCAAGCTTGGGTCGAAAGACCCTGTATTATTGACCATGGTTTGACCTTAAGATTGGGGGTACATATTTTGATATTGGTTGTACTGAATGGTGATCACGACTTTGACTTCAGCCTTGGTGAGTTAGCCTAGCGATTAGGCAGACGTCCTTGTGTCGAGAGATAGAATCGGTGTGATCAATCTTAGTATAAATTGCCTTAGTAGATTATAGAGCTGTGGTAGCTAGTTTATAGAAATGAGGCTTGATTGTTGGACAGATGTTCTTAGAAGTTTTGATGATTGGTAGGATTGGGTTTGACTATGATATTGGACATTGGATAATTGGTGGATAGATGACTAGCGATCGAAGGAATGGTATCGAGGACTAGTTAGATCGATGGTATCGTGGATTAGTTTGCCTCATTTGTTTTGCAAAAAGGAAAATAATAGATAAAACATTGATGAGAGATGACAGATGATTTTAGACCGTGTGCTCGAAAGAAGTATTGATGGATGTGCGATCATTGAAATAGAATAAGCTTAGATTTTGATCGATCTGGTTCGAGGTAAACATATTGAATATGCATAGGCTAGATACTTGGATCGTTAATGTTGATGTCGTAAGGATTGATCAAAATAATTGTTGTTGGTTAACTAAATGAATCGAATATGTGAGAACATATTTTCTAGCATAAAGGAAAGTTAATGATTAAAATGAATACTTGTATTGATGAAATTGAATGTGTTTTGAGGATTGAATGAATACAAATTATACTTGGTCGGATTTGAATGTTACTACCGAGATTAAAATCATATTTGGAAGAGTGTATTCGAGATGTGCATAATAATAAGATTCAGATTTTGAGTGGTTTTTCTAAGGGTTTGGAAAATTTCTGAAGATAGAACATAGACGATGCGGACGATAACTTCGGAAGATAGTTAAACTTGTTAGCAAAAATTGAGTATCGAGATGTGTAATTTTGATCTTGATTAAGGCGTTGGTGTAGTCAGGTTTGAAAGATTTGTTGGGATTCTAACTTGAAAGTCTTAAGGATTATCGGGATTTGGTTAAGGAATGATACTGGGTTTCAAAGATGAGATGATGAGTGAATCCACTTGGCTATGTTTTGGATTTGGAATGGTCGAGGTGTATCGCTTGGGTGGGTTACCCTAGAACTAAGTTGCCCGTATGTATGGTGACTTATAGTTATCCCGTGTTTGATAATAGAAGCGCAAAGCGCGGTAGGGATAAAGATAGGACTTGATGATAATGATGCAAAATAGTCGGATTGTTTAGAATATTATAGTTGATCGATAAAAATATGGCTAAGGCATATGCGCGGCTTGTATTGAGGAAATGAATAGGAAGTTGTGTTCGAGAGATCTGTATGGTTATGCCAGGTGAGTTCAAGTCAAGTATTGTGATAAAGTTGATGAGTGTGTACTCGGGAAGCTTCGAGGACGAAACTTTTTTGAGTGGTGTATTATGTAGTGCCTCGTCCTGCTCAGTTCAACAGGTGAATCAACAAACACAATGATGTTTGAACTTGGCTACGTAAAGACATGCTCGAAGTCCCGCTCGATTGAAGCAACTACCTATTTAGGTGGGTGGCTTCAATGAAACTCATCTCTGCTTCACCATCACACTTAATAAATGGATGTTTTCTTATGCACTGAGTAGGTATGATAATAAAAGAGATGAACCCACATAAAGGAATAATCTCGTTCAATATCAGATTTGCATAGATCATGTAAATATTGAACTTGATGCCTATACAACACATCACATTGGGTTTTCAAATTAGCACTTGGTCTTTCGATCCTACGATTTAGATAAAGTAGAGTTTTCTTATACTACAACATAAACTATCTACTTGTTGTCCTAGACTATATGTTCCAACGATTGCAAGGCACGTTCCTGTTAGCCCAATAATTATATCATGTTTTGAATATGGCTAATCAATTAAGTTTAACATAATAACATCACTAATATTCATGTAATCACTATCATGTTGCTACTTAAACTTAGCATTGTCCTAAATGTTCTATATCATTATGCTTGTATCATATTAGTTTTGTTTGTCTAACATATATTTGTAGATATGCTGTAAGCATGATCAAGCTTTGTCAGACCAGGACATATGCAATAGAAAATTATTAATGTGCAAAAGACGGCGTTATACAAAAAGATTTCTCTGAACCGCCTAACGACCTATCCGAGGCCTCGCATCGGGGGTTCTGCTGCCCGGTCAACAGACATGGGTCGAGGGGGCAGCGCCCCCCATCAGGGTTTCAGAGACGAAGCCCCCAAAAGGTATTCAGATTTCCAGATCTGTTTATCTTTGGACGACCGCCGTCAAGTGAAAAAGGCGTCTTCAAGTCTGCTCAAATATTTGAAGAAAGGCGTCATCAAAGGGCTCTTGGTTTTTCTATTTGTTTAATGTATATTTCATATTTATTGAGTCTATAAATATGATGTAAACTGCATCATACTGGCTAATAGGCTACCCAAGAAACGTTTTTAAAATATCATTTCATTTTAAAAATAAGCCAACGTACAAAAGCACGAACTACTTCTTAACTATTTGACTTTTCAAAAAGCCCAAAATATAATTTGCAAAAACCCTAACAGAACCCTAGCAGAGCTCGGCCCGAATTCAGCCAGAGTTCGGTTAGTGAACGTTGCTTTTTGAACTTGGTCCTCCTACAGTTACGGATCCCAACAAGATTTTTTCATAGAGTTCTGTCCGAATTCTGCCCGAATTCTGTCCGAATTCGGCCTTTGGAAAAACTATAAATAGAGAAGGATTTCGATCATTTCAATTCACTCATACACCAATTCACTTTATATCTCTTCGCTATAAGCCTACTACTTCTTCCAAAGTACTTCGAGCTATTCATTTTCAAATCCCAAGCCATTTACAATTCTCTAGTCGATTTGCCAGTGCGGTACGGTCTAGAAGTTTAAAGAGCGGTTGTAATCAGAGACTTGATTGAAGAAAGACTCTTCACAATTGAAGTTGGTCGAGTACTTCGGATCAAAGCTCGCGTTGTAGAAGTTGCAAGAACTTCGGATGAAAACTTATGGTGATTTTCCATAGTGGATTCAACTGGAAGCTAGAGTTCTTCCGACTGGACTAGTCCTCACAAGAGAGAAACCAGTATATATCCTTGTGTTTGCGTTTGCTCTCTACTCTCTACTTTTCATTTACATATCTGTGATATATATATTATGTGATCTTGTTACTAACATTTTTTTAAATAGTTAATTTCCGCTGCCTACTCTATTCACCCCCCTCTAGAGTATTGCACTTTACAACTCATTCCTACAATCGGTCCTACAGTTCTGACGGTCTCAATACTAGTCATAGCATGCATGTTCCCACGGTTTTAAGACTTGTCATATAGAGTATGACTCGATTGGTGGTACTGTACGAACATAGTTGGTTCAAGTAAGGCATGGGGGCTATCAAATAGTCGTTCTTGAGTTGCATAAAGTTATGGAAACACGAAAAGTTCTCGGGACCATTTGTCACAGAGGCAGTCCATAGTTTTGGGAGCTGAATGGAAGTATGGAAAGGAAGATGAGGAATGGTTTGGAAGGATGGTAAGTTGAGTCGAGTCTTGTATGGTCATTGGACAACTTGTGTACAAGGTATAGTTCCTCGAACGATCACCGGGGCACTGGGTTCATGTTGGCCTAGAAGGAATGGGAGGTATTGTGCATCCTTCAGTTAGGGTGCTACCGAGTCTGAAGTGTACGTCGTAATACAAATACAGGAGCTTTGGTGGAGTTCGTGCCTCGTACGCAAACTATTCTCATATGCTATATAGTCTGCTGATAGCTTGAATTGTAGTGACCTTCATATAGATTGAATTAGCGTGATAGCGACAATCTGTGTTTATATGATAGATTGAGTCAATAGTAGATGTACAATACGGAATACAACTATCAATCATAAGATTTGGCTTCAATAGAGATGTGCTTCGGCACGATATATATTGTTCTGGTTTGGTAGTTTGACACAAAGTTCGTATGTTGTAACTGTATTATACAATAAATAGTGAAGGCCAGAAGTTAAATATGGGTAATTTCACACTATATTGCAGGGCACATGCACGATGTAGCGACACAAATAGGCTTATATCCGAACTGGATATACGATCAACTATAGCTATCTCCTGAACTTATTATATGATCAACTCGTCCATATTAAGAATCACATTTTTCTATCAATCTATCTTAGTTTATCGCACATAAAAATTAATTAATCGTAACCATGTATTCTATCTCCAAAACATCGATACAATATCCATTCATCAAATTTTAAGATTCATCAATATACTCTAATAAAAACCATCAAGCAATTCTACCTCAAATCCTTGGAGTCATTATTGTGTCTTTTGAATCAAACTTTCATGCAGCCTATTTTCCAATCGTGCTATCTTTCCTTATTCAATTCGAAATTCAATTCCATTCAATTTTATACCAATGTTTCATATACGATCCATATTGATTCTTCGACTGAGTTATCCATCCCGTTATACATTAACTTCTTCCTCGATAAATCTATCTATCTACCCATTTTATATTTCATAACACTGCGCAATCCTAATCTGACGGGCATCGTTTCTTGTTCGTTTGAACCAATCTCATCTGAAACATCAAGATCACAACTAAATCAATAACACTCAATCGAAGAATTTGGACAATTGTATTGCTTGCTAATAGACTAGTTGGTACCCTGATCCTCGATCGTTCAAACATCCCAAAGGTTATCCCAGACACCAATTTGGGATGAAGTAACTCGACAAATCCTCAAAACGACTATTCAATTCACAATCAATACACCTTATGTATCCTATTGATCTATTCCTAAACATTCGTGCATGAGCCATCTATATTGAACCTACAATATCGTCTTTAGATAGCACCACTATCGTTAGCTACCCAACATTTCATGAATCGAGTCATACATATCCGCATCCGAAAATATTTTGATCCTACACAAAACTTGTCAACATCGACGCAAATCTTGGTGTATATTACACAACATAACTCACACAACAAGCCTTACATGAAAATAGTTTTTGATCAATACGATGCCTGCGTGTGATTTTTATAAATATATAGACTTATTGAATGCAACGTCCCGTAGAACATTGAGAGAGAGTGCCGACGACATTGAGTACTAAAAAAATATCATAGTTCAAAAGAATTCAATCGAAAGTCCAAGGACGTAAAGCTGTGCTCTGACATCACTTTGTCACTCCCCTGTTCTGTAGACTGATCATCCTCGTCAGGACATGATTCTGCATGAGCATAAGTTGCGCTTGTGCAATACAAAATACCAAACGGCCGATTGAGCAAATTATCGGTGGGGTCAGCACACAGAAGTCCCGAAGGAGAATAGTTGAAGCAACACAAATGTATACAAAATAAACTCTTTTTTATTGATATCGAGACAATAGACTAAAATGGCACGAGGCAAGGATTACAAATCTCGTAAGCTCACTTTCTCTATGAATAAAATCACTCGTGTCTTTGTCATCTCACAATACAAAGGATCATGCCCTTAGGCTTACAACTTGATGAAGGCGATGTCTATACATTATGTCCCGTATATGTAAAGCCTTCAACGTGGTTGTACACCTCGAAATGCCAAGGAAGTCCATGCCTCTATGCATCCAAGCGAGCTCAGCACCGTGCTAGTTGCTACCTGTGACCTACAAGCAAACTGTGGGGATATCACTATATTGAATGCACTAGTGGGGAGGCCTCTCGTCCACCTATACAAAATCAACACGTTATTTTAGTGAGTGCGTCCTATGATTTTAGTTGTGTTTCTAATCTTGCCTTTGGATCAATTTCATGGCATAGCTATAAGCCTATTTGTGTCGCAACATCGCGACCGTATCTTGCAACATAATGTGAACTAACACATATTTAACTTCTGGCATTTCTTGTTCGTTCCACAATACAGTTACAATACACAAACTTTGTGTCAAACAACTAAACCAGAACAACACATATAGTGTCAAAGCATGTGTCTCTGCTGAAGCCAAATCTTAGACTTGATAGTTCTGTTGTGTGCCGTACATCCACTCTTGACTTAATCTATGACATGTACGCAGATTGCTGCTATCACGCCGACTTAATCTATTTGAAGGTCACTAGCAATTCAAGTTATCCACAGACTATATAGCATACGGGAATAGTTCGAGTTCGAGGCGTTAACTCAACCGAAGGTCCCGCTGTATTACGAAATATACGGTTGCACCTCGCTGATGGACGCACAATACCTGCCATTCCTCCAAGGCCGACACGATCCTAGTGCGCCAGTGATCGTTCGAGGAACTATACCTCGTGCAGAAGTTGTCCAATGACCATACAAGACTCAACTCAACTTACCATCCATCTGAACCTTTCCTTATTTTCTTTTTCATACTTCAATACATCTCCAGAAGACAGGGACTGCCTTGGCGACAAACGGTTCTAAGAACTATTCGTGTTTCTATACCTTTATGACTCAACACAGGAGCGACTTTTTGATAGCCCTTCTGCCTCACTTCAACTAACCGTGTTCGTACAGTATCGGCAATCGAGTCATACTCTATAGGACAAACCTTGAAACCGTGGGAACTTGCATGCTATTGTAGAAGCATGAAAAAGTACAGTATCTATAAAAGCGTAGTACACAGAAGCGCAGACAAAACAAAAGTTTTTGCGCTCATCATTCAGAATCATAAAAGAATCAGTGCATAAAAAGGAGTCCTTTATTAAAAATTATGTCTACAAAGATCATTACAGATTATTCATGATTACATATAAAGACTAAATATCTAAAGTCTACAAATATGCAATCTTTAGAAGCACAGTCGCCAAAACCGCAGTAGCGTCAGAGCAAATCACTTCCTGGTCAGAGCGAGCCACTTCCAAGTCAGACGTTGAGGAACTCCAATATGGCTAATGAAGCAGCTATTGGCCTGAGCAAGAATGCAGCTCCTACACGAAGCTAGCAGCATTGCCTCATAGCCATTATTGAGCAGGTAGGGCACAACCTGGGGCTCTTCGGCTTGCCAATCAATCCAAACCTAGTAGCTTGGACCTCGAAGACCTCCAAGATGTTGTTCAGGTTCGAAACCCTTATGCCAAACGCTCAAGTGCATCTCGAAACTCAGTAGTTGTTCATCTACAAGGTCACAGCTTCTTTGAACGAAGAGATCTACAACCAACAGTTGACTTATACAAGGCCAATGGCCATTCGAAGCTAAGTCGGGATTGAGCTGACAGTGGAAATGCTAAGAGACGATGGACATGGCTCATCAGAAAAGCTTCCCTTTATATAAACTGTGTGTGGTCCAACTCACATGCCACGTGTCAATCGGCCAATGACCCCAGAATTTATGGGATGAACCTAAGACTCAGCATAATAAATCTTATTTAATTGGTTCATTTGACTGAATCCTAGGCCACGACTTCCAAAAATCCCCAAAAAGCAACGGTAATTAAAGATATGTTGACTCGGCTACTCAAGGGGAGTCAATAAAGCACAAGCTCTCAGAAGTCCTTCGTCACTTCATAAAAAGCACAGTAGCTTCACAAAGCTCCCAGAAGTCCTTCATCGCCTCGTAAAAGTGTATTGGCTTCATAAATCCCTACAACAGTCTCCTCGTCGCCCAAAAGCGCAGTGACTCCATGTCCTTCGAGACACAGTCTCCTCATCGCCCAAAAGCGCAGTGACTCCATGGTCTTCGAAACACAGTCACCTCGTCGCCTAAAGCACAGTGACTCCGTTGCCATCGAAAAAATAGTCTCTTTGTGGTCCAAAAGTACAGTGACTCTATTGCCTTCAAAACACAGTCTTCTTATCGCCCAAAAGCGCAATGACTCTATTGCGTTAAAAAAAAGTCTCTTCGACGCCCAAAAGCATAGTAGCTTCGTTGCCTTCGAAAAATAGTCTCGTCGTCCAAAAGTGTAGGGACTCCGTTGCCTTCGTAACAACAATCTTCTCGTCGCCCAAAAGTGCAGTGACTTCGAAACCTTACTAGAAACGCAGCTCGTATAGATGCACAGTTCTATGAGGTGGCATTGTTCGATATGGCCACTCTGGCATCTATATCTTTTCAGATATGATCCAATTGGTTTGTTTAAACCGCCACTCCTAAGATAAGAATAGAGTTTGGTTCTGTTGATTGGAGCAATATCCAATCGATATTTTTAAACCGTCGCACCTAAGATAAGAACAGAGTTTGATTCTATTGATAGGAGCAATATCCAATCGGGTTGTTTAAACCCGTTGCCCCTAAGATAGGGACAAAATCTGACTCCATGGATAGGTGAAAAACCTACTTAGCTTCATTCGATCAAGATTATTGAGCAATAAGCACACGCCATGTGTCATTTATTCGATTATGTCAATAACCACCCGAGATTTTAATAGGAGAGAATATCAGCGTCTGCCACGTGTCAGCTTAGCAGTAGCCCTCACCGTGCAGTTACAACAGATTCTCTCATATCTCCACGTGTAGTAATCCTGTGCACCCAAAAACACCTATGCACATCGCATATATGCTGGCTTATAAATAGAAGAAGTTATCTTCCATTAAAAAGGTTGGCATCTTCTTGATTAACAACCCCGAGTACCACTCTCGAGCATAAGAAAGTTAGAGCAAGTTCAAGTCATCGTCAGATCGTCAACAGAGTAAAGAAGCCGCTGTAGTGCTCGATCTCCACCGTCATACTTTGCTAGAAATTTATGTACTTAAACCTCCTGTTTAGGAGACTTTTTTGTAATTTTTGATACATTTGAATACAAAAAGTTCGTATAACTTGTCATGGCAAACAAGATGGCGATTCTGCTGGGGACGTCCATCTCCTCTGACGAGAACGTGGTGATGCAGTTTGACGATAATTTGCTGGGGCCTTTCCAAAAGATGCTGGTCGTATGTTTCGACTAACAAGCTTTTGAAGACCTCCTCTCTAAAAAGAAGTATAACCCTTCGAAGCGGTTCGTAAAACTAAAGAAGACTCGACATACATGGGTGCCCAAAGCTGCTACCATGAGCAGCAAGATGGAGGGGGACGCGCTCCAAACCTTCCTGAAAGGCGAAGCCCCGAGGTGGCCTTCATCCGCTGTTGCTGTACTGCCTCAACTGACTCTAGTTGCGAAGAAGCACAGCGAAGAATGCAACTCCTTGGTCGTGCGACCGACGAAGATGCAGCGCAGGAAGAATGGTGTAGCTACCCACCCGTGCAGGACATGGGCTGCGCTGGCTAGAACTTTTGTCTTTGACATAATTATTTATCCTTCAGGGGAACCTATGTCAGATTCTGAATGCTACGCACCTTCTAGGGGTAGCGCGAAGAAATCTAAGGTAGTAAGAGCCTTGTGTGATCAATATGTTATGCCGACATCCATGTTGGATTCTAAGTGCCATGCACCTTCCAGCGATGGCACAAATAAATACAAGGCAGCACATGCCCTACACGACCAAAGTGCTATGTCGACCACTCCGTTAGACACAGAACACTACGCACCTTCCAGCAGTAGTAGAAAGAAGTCCATGGCAATATGCGCCCTACGTTATCAACGTGCTACGCCAATAGCTGACCAAAGGCCCGCGTTGACAGTCACGCACGCAGTCGATGGAAAGTTGTATAAAATTGGTTCGAGTGCTGCGATGCCTCGACCAGTAAAACCCTGTTGTCACTTGAGCGCTCATGTGAATGATTCAAGCCAGGAGGTACATACTGTGGGAACAGGCTCATGCGAGTAGCTTTGCTATGGGCATGAAGTGAGTCTGTCTCACGATCACCCTTCTAGTCAGGACCTAAGCGTATCTCACAAGCAGGAACTAAGAAGAGGGAAGCTACCTTTACGTTCGCATTCATGTGCGCAACTTCCCTGCACGCACGAAAGGAGTGTAGAAGTGGAGACCTCTAATCTGCATAAAGTAATTTCTTATAAATGCAAGGCAAGGAAAGAATCTGCTACATGCGACGTATTCAGTCGAAGGCACACCTGCACCAAAATCACTATCAGCTGTTGTTGCTGTTCAGTAGCAGCATCGCCACCGAATAAGCAATCTGTCTTCCAACAACTACGACAGGCTTGGTGAAGGGTCGTCGAGTGAAGACGAAGATGAACTCCTTATTTCTTCTTGGAATACGGCACGGGGTTCTCCCTCTCTCAAGAATCTTTCCAAGAATCCTCCCTCCTCGGCCAATAAATCTAAGGGCCGACTGGGAGGCAACAAGCCGACAGTACCCAGCACGGGTGTGTTCTAACACACCGACACTCAGACCAAGTTAACGTCACAAGCTGGAGGTAGACAACCCCCCACCATTCATGACAATCCTTCGTTCGAACCCGATGTGGGATTATATGGAACTGACACAGATGCCTCTGTGGGCGCAAGCAACCAACAAACTGGGGGTAGCAACTACATTGAGTCGAAGGATGACCGTAACCTACCTGTTTACCCTCAGGACGATGAGACTCAGGTGTCTAAACTAGAAAGTAAAAGATCCACAGTCCCCTCTATCTCTCCACATCTGATGTCCATTTTCATAGCCGAAGGTGATGGTGCGGGTGGCAGCGAAGGTTCTAACCATTAAAAACATATAGAGGCCTTGGAGACGAGCTATAATACGTTAAACGAGACCATTCAGGCCTTGACTTCTGTGGTCCTAGATATCAAAAAAAATTGACATCTAGTGCTTCTACTCCAGCAAATCAAGACCCGGGAATGAATGCGGAGTCCAATACACCTTCTTATGTGCCAACTTCCGTCGTGGACCAAGCACTACCGCATTTGTCGACTCTGTCAACGACTGGACCCACAATGTCAAATGACATGCAGCAGGCTCTCAAGGAGTTATACGCTCGCTTTAACGCTCAAGAGAAAAAGAATCACTCCAGAAGATGGGGATCCGGTAACTATATCCCTCTGAATGGGTAATGTGATATATCCTCCCAAATACAAGCCATAGATGCTCGTACCATTCGATTCAAAGGAGTCTCCTCGTTGATACTTGAGGTATTTCGCCTCGGTAACGTGACACCTGTCGAAAGATGATGCTTTGCTTACAAATATATTCGTAGGGGTGTTACAGGGGATAGCCTACGAATAGTTTTGTAGCCTCTCCGACAATTGCATCTCGTCGTTCGACGATTTGAAGCGCCTCTTCCTTACTCGGTTCTACGAAGGAGGTATGGATATGACGATGTCCACTCTCATGGACGTTGCCCAGAAGGAGAAGGAACCGGTATGTGCTTATATTGAGCACTTCTACCAGGTAGCTTTGAGGCTACCACCTAGTATAGCCGAGCCCATGCTCATGGATTCGTGTCACAAGAACATGCTTTCCACAATTAAATTGTGGCACGGTGCTCTATGCATGAAATGGACGCCTCTTATTACCGAGATAGATATAGCAGAAAGAAAAGCTCGAACACACAACTATTGGGACTGAGTTTTCTCTTGCTCAAAGACAAAGGAAAACGCTCATCTAGCAATAACCCTCTCCACAAGGACGGAAAGAGGAAGCAAGTCCTGACCATTAACATCTCCAAAGGTTTAGCGTAAACGAACCCCAAGCCGACAGAAGCACCAAAGTCGAAGGAAACCTATTTCTTCAAAGACGAAGATACACTAGAACTCTTTAACATGTTGATGAAGGGTGGCAAGATTCAACTCCAACATCCTAAGCATCATGACAAAGTAGAAAAGGTAGACAATCTAAAGTACTGTCACTACCATCAGTACGTTCACCATTCAACACACGTCTGCTACGTGTTGAAGAAGCAGATACAGCGCCTCATTGATGCCAAGGTCATCTCACTCGACTATGAGGATAAAACAGCCACGACCAACATCGTGACTCTCCAATTTGGAAGCTTCATGAAAACAGAGACTCAAGACAGTGTTGTCCCCATCCCAAGGGCGACAATAAAAGTGGTTAACCTTCCACCGGCCAGCGACAATGCTCAAGGCCTCATCCCGCTTACAACGCCATGAGGTAAAATCATGTAGATCCACCCTGATCTCATCTCAGGCATGGCACTTCCTGCAATACCCTTTGCGAAGGGGAAGAAGACCGGGTCGTATCGTACGATTTCTACCTCGACTAATGACGCTCGGGTTACCAATCCCTCGGCTCACCAGCGAGAGGACCACCAGGCTTTAGAGGAAGAAATACCTCTACCTATTGCTACCACTGCATCCAATGCATCGGAAGAAGGCCCATCTCAACCTCCTGTAGTAGACAAGCAGAAGCAGAAGGAGGTCCGCTTTGATAAAATGCTAAGGAAAGACTCGACAATGGGGCCGATCAAGCCTTACAACTTTGACATACTGGCACAGCTTGCTAATACCCCGGCCAGGTTGTCACTCTTCGAGCTCCTCCGTCTCTCCAAAGAGACTAGAGACGCCCTTAGCGAGGCTTTACAGAATGCTGATTCCTTCTTCACCCAGGTGCAACAACCCAAGGAGGATCCTGTCGCTTGCCCACATTGTCGTAGTGTGGTCGAGGTGATTCCCAACATCGCCTTCATTCAACAGGATATGCTACTAAAGAACAACCGGCACAATAGATCCCTGTACTATACATGGTATATTGGTGCCATTAGGGTCGATCGCATCCACATCGACTATGGTTCCTCTTTCAACATAATTCCTAGGAGTTTACTACAAACCTTAGAAATCCTGATGCATCGGCTGACCACGTCAAACACTACAATCAACGGTTTCAATGCAGGAAAGAGTGAGTCCCTGGGCAAGATACGTCTGAAAAGTCAGATATAAACTACAACATGTTATTGGATCGACCATGGATCCATGAATACATGATTGTACCATCCACTCTCCATTAATGCATGAAGTATGTGGGCAGCGACGGAACTATCAAGACTGAGTTCGCTGACATCAACCCTTTTTGAGGTCTCGAAGCATATTGTACTGATGTTGACCTGTACAAGTCAATCCCCTGGGATAATGACGCTAATGATAAGACATCGGAGAGCGCAGCTATTGCTGAAGAGCTTTTGAGCGTTCGACTAAAAGGGAAGCCTCCCCAGACACCAGTACCTCTTATCATCAAGCTTCGAGAAAAGGCACCCGCTCACTCGTCCCCGAGAACTTTAACTGCCAGCCAGGAGCCCATTCGAATAAAACTCCCCCGAAAGTCCCCGAAGGAAGCCTCAAAGTTGCAAGAATCTCCGGATCCAACACCTATGGTAGTAAAACTGAAGCGGAGACCACTTCCACCTTTTTCTATGGCAGCCCCGGTTCTTACTGATGAGGAGTTAGGGGACTACATATACGCAAATGCTGAGGCACATTCTTTGGATGATGTAATCCCTCGGGATAAAGTTTCGCATTTTATTAATAGAAAGTTGTTTTTGAATTACTCTTGTGCATACTGGAACACTATGTATTTCTTAGATAATGTCCTATATATGTTGCAAACTCAAGTGACAACCGCTAATTTGGCATGCTAAGTTGTCTCTTCCCGAGATGCTTACTTTCTGGTTCCAGCAAAGAAGAAAGATAAGGAACCCTTCATCTTCTGTCGATTAGAGCATCCTTAGTGATTGACTCCAGCAGAACGAAAACTCGATAATGGCAAAATGCAGCTCTACCATTACACTGCTCAAGCCAAGCACCTTATACAGAAGATGGGCTATGACTTGACCAGTGGTAGAGGACTGAATTATGGCAAAGTTTGACGCCTTCCCTTACGACTTCGTGCTCATAAGGGAAAGGCTCAAAATTACTACTAGCGCAGTCGTCAAGGGTTGGATTATGTAACACCCACAAAAACTTTGGAGAGTTCAGAGCTGGAAGTTATGATGCACTCTCATTCTTCCGATTTCTCAACCTGGGACTTTGATACCAGTATCGTCCAGGCCTTCAAGAAGATACTATCAGTCAATATGGTCTCTACAGATCCTCCAATCGAGGATGAAAACCAAATGCTCAAATTCTTCGAGAATGAATCCTGGGCTCAACGCCTAGGATCCCAATGGGAGTAGCAGATCGAACAACGAGAACCTCCCACCAAAGACGAAGTTGTCCAAGTCGAGCTAGGAGATGAGGCTTCCCCTAAATCCATTTTCATTAGCAAAACCTTGACCGGAGAAGACAAAAAATCTCTGATACAACTTATCCGAGAGTACATCAATGTCTTTGCTTGGAGCTACGAAGACATGCTGGGGTTAGACCCGCAAGTCACAATGCATCGACTCAACAACCTGCCCAATGTTAAACCTGTCAAACAACAACAACGTCACTTTCGTCCCAACATCATGGATGCTATCGAGAAAGCAAGTTCTTAGGCTTCATTGTCACAACTAAGGTTATTCACGTCGACCCCAAAAAGACCAAAGCCATCCTAGATAGGGCTCCCCCGAAGAATCTTAGTGAGCTTCGAGGTCTACAGGGACGATTGGCATACATCAAAAGATTCACTACAAGAAAAATACCCTTTCTTGATGGTTTATTTCTCGTCGGTCATAAAAAACTGTCAAGAAAATAAGTTATCTTAGCGGTATTAGCCATACGCAAAGAAATGACACGTTTTATGTTAATTTAGCAATTTTATAACATAATATTTGACGGTTTTAGATGATCTGTCAAGAAACATCAATTTATTTATTGACGGTTTGGTTATAACCGTCAACGAATGTATGTGCAAAAAATTTGGCGAGATTTTCTCAACTGCCATTTTAGTAATATTTTTAAACCTTTTATATTTATTTACTGTTGTGGTTCTTTTTAATCGATGAACCCAACAAACTTTTCTCAATCGCCCCCTTCCTTTCCTTCTCTCCCAAACCTTCTCCTTTTATCTAAAGAGTCTCCCACATAGCCCCCCACTCCTCTCATCTAAAGAGCCCGCTACTCTTCTCCTCTTTCTCCTCCCTAAGGAGTGGCGGGCTTTCAACTACATCCTCTTCCTTCTTCCCAAACTCTGCAATAAACCCTAGCCTTCATGATCTCCTATTTTTTTTACTTTTACTTCTCACCTCTTGGAAATCCTAGCCAAAACCTCGATGATGGCGGCAGCCATAAGGACGTCGACGTAGGAGGTGGCCTCGAGGCCCTTCCTGCTCTCTTGTGAGAACTAGGAGTGGAAGCTCGACGATCTGCCACTAGTGCCTAGAAGAGGGAAGCGGCGGATGCCTCCACAGGACATGGTCGACGCAGTCGTCAGCAGCGGCGGCGCCGACTCCGTCGCCATCGAGAAGCTCGAGGTTCAGCTCCCCCATATTTTTAGGGTTTCAATTATCCTGATGAGTCTGGAAGTAAGAAATTTTGTCGAAGAAATTGAATCCTACTACACTTGAATTTTCTAAGGCCTATTTTATTTCCTCTTTTTTCCCAAGTTTATGACTCAATTGTTGCTACAATAATTTCTCTAAGAACTGGGTTTGGATCCCCTCGACCATCAAATCCGTAACTTAGGTAAAATGTTTCTTCAGAGAAGATCTACAATATTTGTTCAGATCTGAGGGAATTTTTTTTTCAAATTTCCTCAATATATAATGTTAAGTTCTGTTTCTATATACCAAATCTAAACATTGTGGTAAAAACCAACAGCTTTTGTGAAATTTCAAGATCTAGCTGTAGAAAAATTAATTTTTATTTGCATTTGCTTCAATCTTTTAGTTTTCAATTTTGGTTTTAATGAGTATCAGTTTTTTTGGTTTAGTTTGCAGTTTTTTGATTGGGCTATGATGAGAATGTAAAACTCCATTTTTTGATTAGTGAAGACTTGCTAGTTCTTCATAATGAAGGTGAGACACATCGCTATGTTGGTTATGTGTGGGTATGTTCTTGCATATTTTGGGATATTGAAGCATGCTAGATATGATACATTGCAGTTTATGATGACAGTAGAATGGAGTTCTTGCATATTTTTGGGCATTGAAGCATGCTACATATGATACTCTGAGCCCAAACATGCCATTTGGGCTATAATGAGACTATCTCCTCCATTTCTGGATTTACTGCAGTTTTTGAATAGCTGCTATGGGATATGATACTCTGCCTGAAGGCTTGGTAGTTTTTCATATGAAGGTGATACACATGGCTATGTTGTTTCAGTTTTGTGGCTATGTTCTATCCTATTTTTCGATGTTGAACATGCTAGATATGATACTCTGAGCCCAATTTTGAGTTTCAGTTTTTGGAATGCAGCAGTTTTTTTTAGTTTGCAGTTTTTGAATGTTGCATTTTTCATCACATGAGAATGTGCTTCTTCTTCTTGATACAATCTTCATACAAAAGACTATGAGGAGAAAGTACATGTGTTGAATGACACAATCTTTATATTAGGTTTTAGTTGTGGTTTGTCTCCATGTTTTTTGTTTCTTTCTTGTTTCACTTAATTCTTTTTTCAGTTGGCTTCATCGTAATTATATACTAGCCTATGATACATTAATTTTTTTCATATTAAATATCACTTCTGTGGCTATGTTGGTTCAGTTTTGTGAGTATATGCTCAATGATAATATTCTACATTCAACATTTTAGAGTATCAGTTATTTGAAGAAGCTTTTGCTAAAACTCTGAGAACATAGAGTACTTATTGACTCCTTTTAGAGTATCACTTATTCCCTACATACTCTTTCAATTTTGTGGTTGTGAAAATTTGGTAATTGGACATGTATGGGCTAGCTATGTTTGAAAATTTGACGACTTGGATGAATGAAAATCTGGGCTATGTTGTTCCAATCTTCTTTGCATCTCTCGTTTGATGTCCATGCTTACTTACGGTAACTTGCTTTGTGTTATATAATATTGTTTTCATCTCGAGGCCTCATTTGATGATGCACTGCAGTTTTACCTCTTTCCAGGCCTTCTTTAATCATGAATTGTTGTATTATTTGTACTACATGAAATGGTGGTTGAGGACCTCTATACTAAGACAATGTCAGTTTATTGAGCTAGTGTCAGATAGGCTCTTATCATATATGTACGAGACTGAGAGCTAAAACTGAGTATTTGAGAGATCCCCTCACATAGTGTAGAACACTAATAGCTGGATACTGAGTTCAAGCTCTGCTACAAACTGTCAATGATCTGTACATTCATATGTTCTCGTAGCCCTTTTCTCAGTGGTTAATATTTTTGTACCTTTATTTTAGATATACTAATTTTTCTATACTTATTTCAATGATCTGTACATTCATATGTTTACTTGGGATTATAGTTATCACTATACTTGAAATGGTAGTTGAGGACCAAATGACATGCCAGGTATAAAGCTAAGTCGGCTTAGAAAAGCAATTTAATTTTTAAATTTCAATCAGAAGAAATACAAACCAATGTCTTTGTCATCTTGCAAGATAGTAGCTATCTTGGGCTGCTATCAGGTATATTGGGTAAATATAGCATATTTGTATTTTATATTTTTAGTTATTGATTCGTTAACAGATATACTTAATATTTATTGGAGAAATGCAACTAATATGTGCAATACATCGGCTTGTGCAGTCCTATATTTAATGCATGATACTAATTGAGATGTCTTCCTTCTATTTGGTAAAGAAGTATGCAAGACTTGATTCAGAGGTACAACATGTGTAGAGTCTCCAGTCCAAGGTGCTGATACAAACCAATCCGTGCAGGTGTGTTTCAATTTTTATTCTATTGTAAGAGCAATAGTATTTCTTTGTGGTCATGTAAAGATGAAAATATGAGTATTCGATACCTTCGTTTATGCAAAAAATTATGCTCTTAGAAAACTATATTTTGCTTCTTATTTTTTTTCCTTTCTAAACTGTATAGTTTTAATTGATCTTGATGTGTATATCAGACAAACCAAATTTAAAGGAAGAGAAAGATTGTCCAAGTAACTTCTAAACATGATAAGGAATTAACTTGTTAGGTTGTCATTTCATTTTGACATTTCATTTGAGTTATTATACTCTTCTTATTTTCTTTAGGATATTGTTTTTTTTTGATGGTCAACAAGCTCATTAATTTGTTATGTTGTGCTCTTGTTCTCTCAGGAACTACATGGAAATAAAGGTGTTATGAATATGGGAATATGGGAGGGATGTGCTCCGGCTGAGTTTGCTACTTATTTTGGTTTTATTTTTATAATTTTTAGTATTGGATGTTTAAAATGTATGGAAACTATATACATTTGTCGGATATGTTTGGGGTTAAACAAGCGTTGGATGTTTATGGTTGGATGTGTGTCGAAAGTTTGTGGTGTATGGACAATATACAGTTTGTTAATATAAAAATTGGGTATTTTAGTTATTTGATGTATTAAATCTTCTGGATTATTGATATTATGTGTGTGTTCGATTCATAATATAGAATTATAAATGGAATTTTGGCTTTAGCTTTCCTTGACGGTTATAAAATGTCAACAATTAACTCAATCCTACAGCATAAGGGCTTTTCTTGACGGTTAATAGCCGTCATCTAGGCCGGAGTCAAGAAAAGTTTTCACCAATATTGACGATCTATAAAAACTGCTATTTTGACGGCTAAAAATGGTCAAGAAAATTACTTTATATGGTAGCCAAAAACCGTCAAGAAAAGCCATGCCAGCGACCGTCAAGAAAAGGGCGATCTTTTCTTGACTCCGGCTTACTTGAAGGATCCGCAACCGTCAAGATACCCATTTCTTGACGAAAAAAAGCCGCCAAGAAAAGCCTTTTTTCTAGTAGTGATTCATAGCAAATCTCTCTGGACGATGCCAACCCTTTACTAAACTGATGAAGAAAGGGGTTTCTTATGCCTGGACCGAAGAGTGTCAACACGTGTTTGACGACATCAAGAAATACATCACTAATCCACCAGTCTGGTAGCACCAGTCGTGGGAAGACCCTTTCTGTTATACGTCCGAGCCATGTACCACTCTCTAGGTGCTTTGCTAGCCCAGAGAAGCAACAAAGGCCACGAACAGGAAATCTACTATCTTAGCAGGACCATGATTGGTACTGAGCATCGATATAACCCTGTGAAGAAGGAGTGTCTCGTGCTAATCTTTGCTAACCAAAAGATACGCCATTATGTGGTGGGACAGAAAATTTACGTCATCTCCCGAGTCAATCCCCTCAGAGTCCTCATGACTAAACCAGGGGTGCTGAACTTGCGGTTAGCCACATCGGCAATCCTTTTGACTCCTAATGACATGGTGTTCGTCCCACAAAAGGTAGTTAAAGGGAAAGCGTTGGCCGATTTCTTGGCAGCACATCCCATACCGGAAATATCAAAGCTCTATGACGGTATTCCTAACGAGGTCTTAGAGTCGAACGCGGTCTCATACAATCCCGTCTGGCAGATGTTCTTTGACGGTGCTTCAAGAACATGACCCAAGGACGAAATCATCGCAGGGGTTGGAGTGGTCCGCATCACTCCTGACGGTCTGGTCATCCACCGCGCATATTCTCTCATGGAGTCCTGTACCAATAATGTTGTTGAGTACAACGCTTTCATCATCGGGCTCCAGCTCGGTAAATAGTTGGGGGTCGACTACCTCGAGGCCTACGGAGACTCGAAACTGATTATCAATCAGGTTCGAGGACAATATGAGGTTCGACATGAAGATCTAGTCCCTTATATCTGGCGGCAATCGACATCATCTCTACCTTTACAGGGTTCTTTATAGAACATGTACCCCGATTGCAAAAGCTATAGGCCGATGCCCTTGCCGGCTTTGCCGCTTCCCTAACAGCTCTTGTTGGAACCCATTACTCCGTCCCAGTGATGGGTTGGGAGTTGGTTTGCCCAAAGAATAATCTACATGAATGTCTAAGTTACTTTGTACAAACAAACACTAATATTGATGTTCGGGACTGGCGATTCCCGTTCATAGACTATGCGGTCTACGGAATCCTACCCGAAGACAAGAAGGAAGCTACTTCTATCAAGAGGCGCTCGCTCTGGTTCTTCTATGACACAGCTACCAAAATGCTGTATCGTCGTTCATACAACGGACTTATCCTTCAGTGTTTATCTAGTACTGAAGCACAAGAAGCACTCTGAGAGGCACACGATGGTACCTGTAGAGCTCACCAACCTGGTCCTAAGTTGCAGGACCGATTACATCGCATGGGCTACTACTGGCCTACCATGATGACAGACGCCATGAATAATGCTAAGAAGTGCTGGATATGCCAGTTGTATGCTGACTTCATCCACTAACCTTATGAGTTCATACATCCCACTGCGGTCGCCTGTCCATTTAAAGCATAGAAAATAAACATCATCGGGTCGATCAGCCCTTCGTCTACCAGTTCATCCTCGCCATCACCGACTACCTTTCCAAGTGGACAAAAATAGTACCACTGGCTGAGGTGAAAACCTCGAACGTGATCAAATTTTTTAAGCATCACGTCATATACCGCTTCAAAGTTCCTAGAAGAATTATCCATGACAATGGCCCCCAGTTTGTGAGCTATGCATTTTATCAGTTCTGTGATAAGAATCGGATACATAATGTAGCGTCAACGGCCTACAATCCTATAGCGAATGGACTAACCAAAGCATTCAACAAGAAGATTGTCAAGCTGCTCAAGAAAGTCGTATCTTCCAATAAACGTGACTGGAATGAGAAACTCAACGAATGTTTATGGGCTTACCGTACAATTGTTCGGACACCCACAGGCACACCATTCTCTATCGTCTACGGGAGCAAGGTGGTGCTTCCTCTGGAGATCCAGATTCTGTCTTTACGGGTAGCTGTCACCAACCAGCTGGCTGACGAAGACAATCAATGCCGTCGGTTACAGGAACTAGAAGCGTTGGACGAGAAGCGTCTGCTATCTCAGCAGCGTATCGAGCTTTATCAAGCTCGAATTTTTGGATCCTTCAACTAAAAGGTCCGGGAATGAACATTCCAAGTGGGTGACCTCGTCTTATTAGTTCGAAGACCGATGGTGATGACTCACAAGACAGCTGGAAAGTTCGAACCTAAGTGAGAAGGATTGTTCGTTATAGAGACGGTCTACTCCAATGGTGCCTACCGACTGGCCAAACCTAACGGTGATTTGCTAATGATGCCGATCAATGGCAAGTTCTTGAAGAAGTATTATGTCTAAGGATTAAATCGACATATATTTCCACATCCTCCGGGGGTGTTTATGAATTCTATGAATGGATCCATTCCTTCTTTATTTCCCCAGTAGAAAACATTTCACGTCCATTTTACCTCGAAGCTGTTTTTCTACACCCCAATGACGTTTATGCCTACCATGTTCATATTACCTCTGAGTAGTCATTTTTTCCATAATAACCTCGTGTAATCATAACTATCAATAGAACAATTCACGTCCATATTACCTCTGAGTCGTTCTATACACCCGTAGAATCTATTCTTACCATGTCCATATAACCTCTGAGTAAGAAAAATTCTACTACAAAGATTCGATGTTTGCCATGTCCACGTTATTGTTTGCCACTAAATATCAAGCACAAAAATTACAGGTGAATTGAACTTGATTGCAAACTCACTTATACAAAAGAAAGCCTAAAAAAAAATCCTAGGAAACAATCTAAGTACAATTGTTTTATTTTTGATTCTGGATGGTGACGATGGAGGCTCGGGAAAGTATAGCAACTATGCCTTACTCCTTGGACTATCAGACACAGTCTTTGCTCTTGAAGAAATTTATCAGCCTTTGATTGCCTACCTTTAGCATGGGTGTGGTACCCTGCTATTTATAGGGGTTCCTGCATAAAACATATTTTGGGCCATATAGAGGGCCACGTGGCCACTGTAGAGCCTAAAATTTAAGATGTGCCATGCATTAAAGTACTCAATCATCTGATGGAGCCAAAATATTATGTTGCGCCAAACATTCAAGTTGTGCAGCATCAGGTTGCGCCAACGCCAGGTTGTACTGGAACCAGGTTGTGCGAGAGCCACGTGGTGCACTTTCTCGAGAAGCTGTAACGGCGTCATCATTATCTGACAACTGACAGAACGGAGATTAAGGAAAATCCCTTCGAATCCTGTGCAACGCGGTGCTCGAGAAGACTTTGTCAGCATGTAATTAATGCTGACAGCTGGTTCGGACAAGTCACTGAATGGTGCGAGGATTAAACATTATAGCACAGAAGACCTAGTCAAAAGGCGATAGTCGTCGAGTTGCACCTATGCGTAGCCTGACAAATTGGCGCCACTTGATCAACTCTTATTTTAAAATAGGGTGACATGGTGCGCAAGCCATCAACTTTGTAGAGCATGACCACTACACTGTCCACGATCACGCGCATCTCAACCAAACGACGCCACGCGTCTACAGCAGTTGGTGCAAACCGCTCGCGCAGGTTGTTGCATTGCGCCCTCGCACAAACTTATAAAGCACGCGTAAAGTGTTCAAATGGTGTTCAAGACAGAGTGACGAGGCGCGCAAGCCACTAACTTTGCAGAACATGTCCACTACACTGCCCACGACCATGCGCATCTCAATCAAACGATGCCACACATCTATAGCAGTTAATACAACCGTTTACACAAGTGAACAAGAGACGCGCAATCTGAAGTGTGCGCAATCCAGAATAACTACTAAACAGTTATTTCAAGAACTCTATAAATAGGATTTCAAATTAATCATAAGAGATCAAGAGTGATCATAATCTCCTGCTAAAGTGCTGCTACATTCTCCAGAGGCTCGTATCTTCGATATCACATCGTCCAAGGGATAAAGTGATCGTCTTATGTTCAGATTCCTATAGTTGTACTTTCCATAAAATCAATTGTACTTTTGTACCCTTTTTCTTAGTTTGTAATAAACCTTTTTTGTTCTTTGTAAACAAAATGGCGACTCTGCTGGGGACGACTTTCTCCTCCAACGAGAAAGTGACAACTCAATGTGATACCGCATCAATCGACAAGACGCAGAAGACCCTGGTCGTTAAAGTCGACCAGATAGCCTATGAGACCATGATCAATGCTGGGCGTGCCAAGAAAACTGCTACCACAGTTAAGAGCAAGGCACGCTCTGTTTGGACTCCTAAGTCCTCGGCGGCGCAATCTCCTGCCTCTGCGCAACTTGCACCCATTACTACTTCGGCACAACCTAGGGGAAACAACCTTCTGGCTAATCCCTCCACTTCTTCGATTCTGAAATCGGAGGAGACTCTGTCTCGACATATTGCTGTCCAAAACAAAGGAAAGCCCCCTTTGGCCTTTTCTTCTTTGGCGCAATTTGCACATGTTCATGCTCTGGCACAACTTGCACAGGTTCATGCCTTGGCGCAACCCGCATGTACTTCTGTACTAGCACAATGTAAAGGAAGGCACTCTTTGCTACCAAATCAGAAGTTTAGTGAGAAATCACTAAATCATGGAAAATGCCCTTTAGCCTTTCCTCATTCTGCTCGAGTCGTTGACTGGATGGAAAGTACTGCCCTCCTTAATAGAGACAACCACATCTCTATCGGGAAGATGAGTTCTATTCAGAACAAACATTCCATGTAAAAGGGGATTTTGTCCACTCCAAATAGATCAGGGCAGGATCTACCAACCTTATGTATTTCAAGATCCTGACGAGGCAAACTACTAGTATCTCAAGTAGATACACAAGCAGCCCACCTGTCAGACTTGTGCACCTATATCAACAGGTGCCAATTAGGCTCAACCTCGAGAAATCACAAGATGTATCAAGAACAACCCGCACCAGTTGCTAACTTACATCAGAGAAAGAATGCTGAGGTGAAAGATTCTGTGACTTATACTAACCAGCTTAGCACGTCCTTATACACTCAAGGTACAGGACACCTCAGGAACATGAACCATGTCCCGAATATCATCGACTACATTCCTGCAACTTCTTCTCGTCTTGTTAGTGACCTCCATGAACTCTTAATACAAAAGAGGAAGGTTGCAACTCCATCCCCTCCAGCGGTAGTCCAACAACAAGAACATCATTGCAACCACCATTATGAAGTTGTCATCAAATGCTGTTGTCAGTCAGCCAAGCAGTCCGTCTTTGACCGTTTGAATTATGTTCAGACTCCTGAACCAATCCTAGTAGACGAAGATGAACTACTCTATGCTTCTGTCAACATGGCATCTCGAAGCACTCGAGTGGAAAACGTCCAAGACGTAATGCGTCCCGTAATCATAGTCAGCAATACTTAGATCGGATTCATGAATCTGGTGAAGGAGTATACCAATATACTCGATCAAGAAGCCGAGATACAATCAGTCAAAAGAATCTTCTTGATTCAAACCAAGATTCCTTCAGTCAAAAAGATATCCCTATCACTTATTCTGGAGGTAGTTCTTTATGTGACTTTGATGCTGACAGTGGAAGTTCTGAAAGGACCATTCTTTCTACTAGCTCGTCTTCAAAGGCTAGAGAAGTGACTGCTTATGCCATCACAGAAGATGAAGATACCTCCACTTCTTCCAGTCAAGAGCAGAAAATTGCTGCTTTGGAGGCTAGTTTGAAGAACATGGCTGAGATGATTGCATGCAATCATGCTGTGTTTATGGCACAATATACAGTTCCACCAGTCGCGAATCTGATTCCAACTCAAGAACCTGTGACAACATCCATTCCTACCAATATTGATCTGGAGGTATAATCTTCTCACACTGCTTCCATTTCTACGTAGGCTATTCCAAGTCAATCCGGTACAGGGGGTGGTACTTATCATGCGGTACCCCCTCCTAACACATTGAATCAATCTACTACTCCACAATCAACATGAGATACCAATGAGGCCGTAAAACTTTGACGTACTCAATTTGAAGCTTTCAAACAGAAGGATGGCCTGCAGAAGCTTGGGATCAAACAACCATATCCCATAGAATGGAAAGAGGTCCAATTTCCTCCTAAATATAAGTCCCTACCATTATGCTATTTGATGGCAGCACGTCTCCAAGTCAATACCTCAACCACTTTGAAGTAATGACTGATCAACTTCAACTAAATGATGCTCTTCTTACTAGAGTATTTGTTGGTTGTTTAACTGGTACAGCATATGACTGGTATCGTAGTTTACCAGATGGGTGCATAACCTCCTTCGTTAGCTTCAAACAAATATTCTTGGAACGATTTTATGAAGGAACCAACGACATGACTATGTCTACTCTCATCAAAATCAAACAACGACATAATGAAACGACTGAACGTTTTATTAGACGGTTCTACCGTAAAGCACTCAAAATGCCTCTCGGAACTCCAGATGCTTTAACTATAGACACTTACATATCAAACTTGTTGTCTATAATCAGCATATGGACAGGATCAATACAGTTCCAGAATTAGCCCTCTTTCATAAGGAACACCAAAGCCGCAGAAGAGAGCACTGACAAATTCAAGCAATTAGGCATTCAAATGCCTAATCTTGACAAAGATGAACGTGCTACACCAAATAATAATGACCGTCAGAACAACCGCAAGGGTAAGGAGACTTTAGCAATTAACTTCAAAGGCAAAGAAGCTCTAGCGATCAATATAAATCAGCCAACATCTACCCCTTCAGCACCTCCACAATAGACACCTCGTCCAAAAGAAGAATACTCTTTTGATGAAGATGATAACATAAGTATCTTTGATTGCCTCATCAAGAGCAACAAACTCCAACTGCCAGAACCTAAACAGCCAGATGAAGTTGGTAAGACTGACTATCCTAAATATTGTATTTACCGCAGGTTTATTGGACATCCAACTCGAGTGTGCTATGTGCTCAAGGGTAAAATATAAGAGATGGTCAATTCCGGTGTAATCACTCTATAGCAAGATAAGAAAACTGTAATGCTTAATGTCGTCTCTTTACAGTTTGGAGATTTTCTGGCTCAACTTGTGCAGGACGGTGTCATCCCCATCCCAAGAACTTCTCTGGAGATTGTTAATATTTCACCTGCACGGACAGATGGTCTTGTTCTCCTGTCTACTGATAAAGGAGAGATCATATGGATACATCCATATTTAGTAGCGGACTTTGAAACACCATCTCCTTCCACCAAGTCCAAAAAGGCTACTAAAAATAAATCATGTCACATAATTTTATTTGGTGAGCATTGTCTTCCACCTCTAGCTGCTACCTTCATCCCGGCAGTAGATAATCCTTCTTCTTCTTCCACTAATAAGACAAAATTGTTAAAATCAGAAGCCAAATACCAACCAGCTTTCCATCTGTACAGTCCACAATCTCGTGAACTTATGACAAAGATAGGATATGATCTACAAGAGGCCTCTGGTTTGAATCATGGAAATGGGTCTCCTGTACCTCTTTCTCTATGTCTTTCTCACAACCAATCTCGGGTTGGTTTGGGTTACTGGACAAACTCTCCATCTCGCCGAAGGAAATCTTCCAGAAACAAGATCCAGGCAAAGAACTGCAATATGGTGTCCTTTGAGCCTGTATCCGAGGAAGAAGTCTTGACTGATACCAGGTCTGGGAAAACTTACCTTAGGGACTATTCAGAAGGTCAAGAAGACCCCGCTCCAGCTCTGGAGGCTTCTCAAGCATCATCTTCTCCTGCTGTCAATGTTCCATCAGCTTCATCACCTCCGATAGAGCCAACTCTTCCTAAATCGATGACAGCTGACAGAGGAAAATAGCATGTCCGTTCCAACAAAGTATTAAATAAGACTCCAACTTTGGGACTTGAGAAGCCATATAAATTTGATATACTGGCTCAGCTGGCTAATACTCCGACAAGATTGTCAATATTTGAGCTACTCCATCTTTCGAAAAAAACTTGAGAAATATTGAGTGAAGCTTTAACGCAAGATGATACTTGTCTAGCACTTCTCAAGAAACCAGAGGATGTGCCTATAACATGTCTTCATTGTCATAGTATGATGGAGCTGATGCCAAACATCACCTTCACAAAAGACGATATGCTATTAGAAGATAATTGTCATGATCAACCCCTCTACTTCACGGGATATGTTGATACCATAAAGGTTGATCGTATCCTCATCGATCCTGAGTCTGCGCTCAGAATCATGCAAAAGACTCTACTAGATGTATTGAAGATTCCTGTACATAATCTTTCAATAACCATCACGATAATCCTGGGATTCAATTCTGGAAGAAGTGAACCTTTAGGGAAGATTCTCCTAAAAGTTCAAATGGGCAATCTTCGTACGAAGGTTACTTTCTACGTGATCGACAATCATGACTCTTATAATGCTTTGCTGGTTAGATCCTTTCTGCTTGAGCATAACATTGTACCATCTACTTTACATCAATGCTTCAAATATGTGGATGCCAATGGAGAAGTCCAAAAGAAAGTAGCCGACCTGAATCCTTTCAGGGGTTGAAGCATATTTTACGGACTCTCGGACGTACAAAGAGGAGTTCATGAAAGTTGTATTGGCAATGGATAGTGAGGAGGATCAGAAACATACTTCAAAAGATGTTCTCGTAATTCCCGTCAAAGGACGTGCTATTTATCCTTCTTCTTTGCAGACATTGACCCTATATCTTTCCTCTCATAACAAACAGCCTCCTGCTGAAGAAAAGGAACAAAGGGAGCTCACCTCTTCTGAGCCTCTTTTTATCGACCTTCGTCATAACAAACCTTCCCCTTCTCCTTCTCCTCCTCTGGTTATCAACCTTACTAAGCCTTCTGTGAAGGCTAAAAATTATGTTGTAAATGATGATGTACAAATCAATAAAGTAGCATCTCCTTTACAGTATACTGATGTCTTTTATTATATTCGATGTTATTTAAAAATGTTAGATAACTTCGAACCACTTGCCATAGGAGCAGTTGAGGCTTTCCGAAATGAAGTATTGCTCGAACCAATACAGGACTCCTTTTTCTTAGTTCCTTCTAGGAAGAAAGATGAACTTCCTATACTTTTTAGGAAAGGAACAGAACAAAAGATCATGTTCGACAGTGAAGAAGAAAATCAAGATAACGGAAGACTTCAACTACGTCGTTATCGTCAGCAATCAAAAGATATCATTCAAAAGATGGGCTATAATTTTAAAGTTGGTCTCAATGGCAGCAAAGGAAGGCAAACTCCTATTCGTACTCCTACTCCGAAAGGAAAATCACAATAATACTACAGCAAAACAAAGTGGGAATTAGGTTATACTTCACCAACTTCGACTCCAGAAGCCTCCGAATCCGAGAAAGAAGAACGATCTAACTCTTCTGATTCGATCTCATGGGATTCAGACACTAGTGTAGGGCACGTCAATCGCGTGACTCTATCTTCCAATATGGTGACTGTCAAGTTCTCGAAAGATGACGAAGACTTTGCCGAAGTTTCTGAATCTGATCCTTGGGCACAAAGGATGGATACTCAATAGGAGCTTCGCTTTGAGCAACGTGAGCGACCTACTGAAGATCAGTTGGTTCAAGTCAATATTGGAGACAAAATTTCCTTAAAACCGATATTTGTCAGCAAAAGCCTCCCTAAAGCGGATAAACAAGAACTAATCCAACTCATTAGGGAATACATTGATGTATTTGCTTGGAGCTATGAAGATATATCGGGATTGGATCCTCAGATCGCTACTCACAGGCTCAATATTTTGCCAAATGCGAGGCCAGTTAAACAACAACAACGTCAGTATTAACCTGACATGATGGATGTCATAAAAGCTGAAGTAAAAAAACTCATCGCCTGCGGTTTTATCAGAGAAGAACAACATCCGGACTGGGTGGCTAATGTTGTCCCAGTTTTGAAGAAGACATAGAAAGTTCGAGTTTGTATTGACTTCAGAGACCTTAATGAAGCCTATCCCAAAGATTAATTCCCTTTTCCAATCACTGATGTCATGATTGAGAATACTTGCGGATTTGATCTTATGTCCTTTATGGATGGATTTTTAGGATACAATCAAATCAAGATACATCCAGAAGATGAGAAACATACATCTTTTCGTACTCCTCTTGGAGTCTATTGCTACACTGTCATGCCATTCGGTCTTAAGAACGCTGGTACAACTTATCAGCGGGCCATGAGTACCATATTTCATAATTATTTACGAAAGACCGTTGAATGTTATGTTAACGATATTGTTGCCAAAAGTCGTTTGAAAGAAGATCACATTCAAGATTTGAGAACTATTTTCGATCTAATGCACCAACATCAACTCAAGATAAATCCCACCAAGTCATTCCTGGGAGTCTCTAGTGGCAAATTTTTTGGATTTGTTATTACCTCTAAAGGTATACACGTTGACCCTGAAAAAATCAAAGCCATTCAAGAGATGCACCCTCCACGCAACCGAAAAGAGCTACGAGGATTCCAGGGACGGCTTGCATACATCAGGAGATTCATCTCAAATCTCTCTGGACGATGTAGACCGTTCACTCAACTTATAAAGAAAGACGTGTCTTTTATTTGGACTGAAGACTGTCAACGAGCATTTGAAGACATAAAGTGGTACTTAATAAACCCTCCAGTTCTGGTGCCTCCAGTGTCAGAAATACCTTTCCTGATGTATGTACGAGCAATGGACCACTCTTTAGGTGCTTTATTAGCTCAGAAGAATAAAGAAGGTCATAAACAGGCTATCTACTACCTTAGTCGCAAGATGATTGGAGCTGAGTATCGATACACTCCAGTAGAAAATGAATGTCTAGCTTTGATGTTTGCTGTTCAAAAGATGAGACATTATATCACTAGCCAAACTATTCATGTTATTTCTAGAGTTAACCCTCTGAGAGTCCTGAAGAAGAAGCCCAGTACACTCAATTCTAGGCTTGCAACATGGGCCATATTGTTAGCACAATATGATGTGGTTTATGTTCCTCAAAAGTCTTTTAAAGGTCAAGCCCTTGCTGACTTTCTAGCAGCTCATCCAGTTCCGAAACATCCAAACTCTACGATGAGATTCCAGATGAAACTTTGGAGTCCAACATGATTTCAGAAGAAATTCTTATTTGGCGTTTATTCTTTAATGGTGCATCCAGAATTGGACCAAAATGTGCTATTGTCACTGGAGTTGGAATCGTCCTCATTTCACCAGAAGGGTTAGCTATCCAAAGAGCTTATTCTTTAGATGAGTCATGTTCCAACAATGTGGCTGAATACAATGCTCCGCTCATTGGTCTCCTATTGGCTCAACAATTAGATATTGAGTATCTTAAAGTTTACGGAGACTCCAAATTAATTGTCAATCAAGTTAGAGGCACGTACGAACTTCGACATCAAGATCTAATTCCATATCATGAGGCAGCGATCAATATGGCTACTTCATTCAAAGGCTTCTTTATTGGGCACGTACGCCAAGCATGTAACATGGAAGCTGATGCTCTTGCTAATCTTGTAGCAGTATTAGCAATTCCCGCCAGAAGGCAACAAATCATCGTCATCACTAATAGAGAGTTATTTCGTGTCCAGAATAACTTAAATATGGAAGTTGACGACCCAAACGTAGGATTCAACAATTTAGTCAAAATTTGTGCCATTAATGAAGATTGGAGGACTCCTTTCATAGACCTTGTAGTCCATGATATCCTACCCGAAGATCCCAAGGAGGCTACAACAATTTGACGACGGTCACTCAGATTTTACTATTATCATACTACAAAGACACTCTACCGATGAACGCTCGACGGCTTACTCCTACGTTGTCTTACGGGAGAAGAAGCAAAACAAATACTTCATGAAGCTCATGAAGGTGTTTGTGGTGCACAACAACCTGGTCCTAAATTATAGGATCGCATTCGCCGTATGGGCTATTATTGGCCCTTAATGGTATCTGATGCAATCGAGTATGCAAGAAAGTGCCGAGCATGTCAAATCCATGCCGACTTCATTCATCAACCGTCAGAATTCCTTCACCCGACGACAGCATCTTAGCCCTTTGAAGCTTGGGGAATGGATGTCATCGGTCCTATCAACCCTTCCTCGTCCAGAGGACATCGGTTCATATTAGCCATAATTGATTACTTCTCAAAATGGGCTGAAGCTATACCTCTAGCTGAGCTCAAGATAGGCAGCGTCATCAATTTTATCAAGCATCATGTGATTTATAGGTTCGGTGTCCCTCGACAAATCATTCACGACAATGGGCCACAATTCATCAGTCAGAAATTCACTCAATTTTGCGATGATAACAGGATCAATAATATTGCTTCTACAGCTTACAATCCTGCAGTTAACGGGTTGGCAGAAGCATTAAACAAAACCATCATCAAACTCTTCATGAAGTTTGTTTCTACCAATAAACGAAACTGGAGTGAGAAGCTTGAAGAATGTCTATGGGCTTACCGTACTACTATACGTACTCCTACAGGCTGCACACCTTTCTCTTTGGTGCACGGATGCGAGGCCATCTTACCATTGGAAATCCAGATCCCTTTCCTAAGGATTGCCATTGCCAATGAACTAACAACCGAAAACAATGATCGCCTGAGACTTCAGGAGCTTGAAGCGCTTGACAAGAAACGGCTCCTAGCTCAACAACATATTAATTTATACCAAGCTCGTCTATCAAAAGCCTTCAACCGTAAAGTCAAGGTCCGAACATTTCAAAAAGGAGAACTAGTTCTAACCGTTAGACATCCTATGACTATGACGTACATGTGCAAAGACAAATTCAAAGAGAAATGGGAAGGACCCTACATTGTAAGCAAAGTTTTCACCAACGAAGCATATCAATTGACTGGTATGGACGGTCGAATCGCCATGATGCCCATTAGTGGCAAATTTCTCAAGAAATATTATGTTTGAAGGAAAAGAACAAATATCAACACAGAGACTCGGAATGTAAATAATATTCTTTTTTATTTACATAAATTTAAAATAGAAGAAAATACATAAAATTAACGAGGACCAGATCCCTGTTGATTGAAAACATATTTCGCGAGAAGCTCGAAGACATTATTTCCCGATAACACCAGCAGTTCGCAGGCAACCTTCCTCAGAGCTTCTTCCTCGACAGTACTTCCAGGCTTCACCAGCTTTGCGAGAATGTCCTCCTGCTTCTGTCCAGTGACAACCGAGCTTTCTCCGATTTTGGGCTGAGTAGGCGGCAGAGGCTCATCAGAAGGAGTGTTGAGGACGGCTTCAATCTTCGGAATAACTCCTGTCTCCTCAGCCATTTCTTCTGAAGACATTTGCAAATAAGAGAAAAGAAGTAAATAATGCTTCCAGAAAAGTCCCACACTATTTAAAGGCAGATGAAAGCTAAACGTTCTGTTTCACGAATTGAAACAACCTTTCCTCGAAAAGGCATGTTCGTGAAAAGATCTTCATTCACTATTTGTCTCGAGAATCGAAGCAACCTTTCATTGAAAAGGCATGCTTATTCATCAGTCTTTCATCTCTATTTCATTTATTATCATTTATTTACTCTTTCGTAAATAAAGTCACAAGATAATAAATACTCAAAATCCTTCATGGAACTTATCCAAATTATTAATCCCATCTTTTGAAACCCAGTGGTTTTGAAAGATGTCTTTTGTTTATAATAAATCCGAATTATCGTAGATATTGTCCTTTTAGACATGATATTCTGTCTTTTATAAAAGCGTTCACGTCCACATTACCTCTGGATTCTATTTTCTATATCATCACATCAAAATCGAATCATAAAGAAGAGAAAATAATTCTTTATTCCTTCTTTAAAAACATAAATACATCTTGATAGAAATCTATTACATCTCGAATTTTTATTCTAAATCAAATAAATGAGGGTCTATTACATCTTTAGATCTTCTTGTTGATGCTAGTTCCTTGTCGTCTCGACCTGAAGCAACGAGCAAGACAACGGAACTAACTCTTGTCTTCTCTCTCAGAAATATGAGAGGAGAACCCCAGAGTACAGCAGCTCAAAGATAAGTTGCTGTCCATACAACTGGTGGAGAAGAGAAGACCCATCATGAGAATTAGGAATGAGATCACCCTCGTGATACGATTCCCAATTCTGTCTCTCCACCGTCCAACTCTCATATATAAAGGCCCTTCCTACTATCTAAGGAAGACCCTTCTGGTACATGGAGAGTCCTGAGCTGTCTGATTTGAGCGTCAGAATCACATGAGATGTCTGATGTGAGTGTCAGAAGAATGGTTCCCACGGCATCCAAGTTGTCGATACCAGTTCTGAAGAAGCTTGCCAACCAGACTTCTGCAAATATCAACAAAGAAAGAAAAGTTAGCAAAATATATTAAACTGTGTGCCTTTGATCAATAGGCGCACATCATCAGTGTCAGCCTATAGGTGCCTATGATAAAACATGTGCCTCTGACCAAAGTCAGGCACAGGATTACAGTGCGCGCCTTTTCTCAGAATTTCAGGCGTACGTCTACAACATGCACCTCTGACCGAAGTCAGGCACTGGATTGCAGTGCACACCTCTTCTCAGAATTTCAGGCGCACGTCTACAACATGCACCTCATTCCTACAAATAAGCGCCTTTCTTTAAAATAGTCTCAGTAAAAAGTGGCGCAAGTTAAATACAATTCACGAATGGCGCTCATGTATAGAAACTACTGATTCTTTGTTGGGACTTACCATCAAAATCAACTATGTTTGTGCTGAAGATCGTCGATGATATAGAACACGACAAACCAACATCCAAAGACGCGGTATGCAGAAGAACATCATCGGATTTTGGTGGCACAGAAAGGCTCACGAACGTTGAACTCTTGACCGCCGAGGGAAGTCTGCGAAGAACCATCGCCATCAAAAGAAAGAAGAAATGAAAATAAAAATTTTATTGACATTTCTTTTTGGTTTCTCCTATCAGCTATTTAAAGAGCTTAAAAGATGTAAACTGGCACATCATTCTAGGAGCCTATCTCGGGAATGACCTAAACGAAAGGTGCTCAAACCACACAAAAACTGTAACGCGTTCTTCGGAAAGCAGTAAACATTTTAGTTGGTCAACATGGTGCAATAGCACGCGCCACTAAACAGATCGTATGAAAAGATTTGCAGAAGGGCGCCAGAAATAAAATTTTCATTCTTTTCTTACATAAGAAAAGGAAAAACAAGTCCCTACAAAATAAGTTGCGCAAAAGACAAAAGAAAAAGTAGCGCCTCTACAGAAACCATTACTTCTTCTCATCTTCTTCACCAGCTTGGCGAAGAGAAGCGCCTAACTCGTGCATATCACGAATCCCTGAAGGACGCATCAGACGAAAAAAATCCTTCTGCGTCATCGCGCTCTTCAAAAGAGGACGAAGGACCACCGTTCAGACGATCAAAGACTGCTGTGGTCAATCCAAAACATTCTAAAAAATTATTTGCTCGTAATGATCGGTCAGCCTCGGACAGGACCGTAGGCGCAGTGTCAGGCCTTGTCTCATGAACTTTCACTTCGGCATTAACGTCGGTCGCCATCTCCTTCTTCTTAGGTGCCATGGAATTACAAAAGTGAGGAATGAGTACAAGGACCTCTGCCTATATATATAACCAACCAACGCTTCATATTCCCTATAGGAAACTGAACATAATCAATGAAACTCGAGAAGACGGAGAGGAGATCGAATGTTTTCGAGAAGTAATTTATTATGACGGTTGGGCATTGACTGGCGCAATCCAAACAAAACTAGTATAATTCAAATTATTTCAAAACTTTGAAGTATTTTCAAGTTTCGAAAACTTTGAGGGGGGCTTGTAGAGCCTAAAAATTAAGATGCGCCACCATTAAAGTACTCAATCATCTGATGGCGCCAAACATTATGTTGCACCAAACATTCAAGTTGTGCAGCATCAGGTAGCGCCAACGCCAGGTTGCGTTGGAACCAGGTTGCACGAGAGCCACATAGCCCACTTCCTCGAGAAGCTGTAACAACGTCATCATTATCTGACAACTGACAGCACAAAGATTAAGGAAAATCCCTTCGAATGGCGTACAACACGGTGCCCGAGAAGACTTTGTCAGCATGTAATTAATGCTGACAGCTGGTTCGTACAAGTCACTAAATGGTGCAAGAATTAAACAATACAGCACAGAAGACCTTGTCAAAAGGCGATAGTCGCGAGTTGCGCCTATGCGCAGCCTGACAAATTGGCGCCACTTGATCAACTCTTATTTTAAAATTGGGTGACATGGCGTGCAAGCCATCAACTTTACAGAGCGTGCCCACTATACTGCCTACGACCACGTGCATCTCAATCAAACGATGCCACACGTCTACAGTAGTTGGTGCAAACTGCTCGCACAAGTTGTTGCATTGCGTCCTTGCGCAACCTGATGAAGCACGCGTAAAGTATTCAAATGGTATTCAAGATAGAGAGACATGGCGCACAAGCCACTAACTTCACAGAATATGCCCACTATACTGCCCACGACCACGCGCATCTCAATCAAATGATGCCACGCATCCATAGTAGTTAGTACAACCGTTTGTGCAAGTAAACAGGAGGCGCAAAAATTGAAGAGCGCGCAATCCAGCATAACTACTAAATAGTTATTTCAAGAACTCTATAAATAGGGTTTCAAATCAATCACAAAAGATCAAAAGTGATCATAATCTCCTGCTAAAGTGCTGCTGCATCCTCCAGAGGCTCGTGTCTTCGATATCACATCATCAAAGGGTTAAAGTGATCATTTTCTGATCAGATTCTTTTGTTGTACTTCTCCAGAAATTAATTGTACTCATGTACTCTTTTTCTTAGTTTGTAATAAAACTTTTTTGTTCTTTGCAAACAGCCATATGTCTGTAACAGCACAGGAAGACTATATCTTGGGATGCCAGCTGTTGGGGGTTGTTGAGATATCATTGTTGTAGCAAATTTGGGTAGTTGAGACTTGGTCAAATTGCCATGTGTCCCCTTCCCCCACAAAGTAGAGCCTGAATCGATTTGGTCGCATAGTGGCCTTAGGAATCTTGCTTCTGCGGCTCGGCTTCACTTGGCCGTATGGGATCTTCGAGAGCCTTACTTCTGCAGCTTGGTTTCACTTGGCTGCATGGGATCTTCGAATGCCTTGTAGAACCCTAGAGGGGGGGTGAATAGGAAAATAAAATAAAACTATACACAAGTAAGCTATATCACTGAAATAAAATAAGAGAGAGTAAGAAAATCAAAGATGCGATGTTTCATGGTCTCCTTCCTAGAGGCAATCCAGTCCCGGAGCTCTCTCCGGCTTAAATCCACTATTGAGTAAATAGTACACACGAGTTTGGATCTGAAGAACTCGCCAACTTCAACACGAGTTTGGATCCGAAGAACTCGCCAACTTCTTACACACGAGTTTTCTTACGAAGGCTCGTCAACTTCAAAAAGGAAAGGAAGAGAACTGTTGATCTTCTAACACTTGAAGATCAAAAAGTACAACTCTTGAATACTCTAGCACTTTTGGATTGAATGACAATTAAAAGCATGGATAGAGTAGTAATAGTGGAGCTCTTGGTTGTTGAGAAATTTACGGCTTAAGTGGATGACCTTAAAGAGAGAGAAGGAATCCATTTATATAGAAAACCAAGAGTAGGTAGCATTTAATGCTGCTGAATATAACCCATACGACATACCATCAGTATGGACCGGCATACCGTCGGTATTCCGTTTGGAACAGTAACGGTAATAATTATATCCGTTGGAGAGCATTTAATTCTAGTATTTGTCCATTCAAAAATCAAATCAGATAAAGTGGTATACCGTCAATATGCCGTCGGTATACCGATGTTCGTCACAGAATATTTTGTGGCTAACAAAATAGTATACCGTCGATATGCCAAAGTTTGTCACAGAACATTTTTGTGGCTAAAAAAACGGTATACCGTCGGTATACTATTGTATGCCGTCGGTATGCCAAGATTCATCACAGAACATTTTGTGGCTCACAAAATGGTATACCATCGGTATACTATTGTTTACCGTCGGTATGCCGATGTTTGTCACAGAATATTCTTCGTGGATCAGAAAAGGTACACCGTCTGTACACAGTGGTATACCGTCGGTATGCCATTCTTTTGGACATTGATTTTGACTGAAAAAATAGAAGAGCTTTACGTTTTGTCATCTAACCTTAGGTGTTTATACAGAAGGACCTAGACCTTGTATAGACTCGAAATCTTGAATCTGTTGAGAGCCGTCTTTATGGAGCGTTGGTCTTTCCTTCAGTCTTCTTTTAGAAACGTCAATGAGGCTTTTGATGACTCGGCTAGAATGGACAGAACTGATTGTAGAAGCGCTTTGAAAGATTATCTGTTAGCTGAAATACAGAGAAAACTAGACTACGAAGATGTTGTTATTGTTATCAAAATAAACTGTGCCAACAATCTCCCCTATTTTGATAATTGACAAAATAGAGAGATAACATCTTCAGGGAGTGACTCTCCAGTAGGTTGACAACTCCCCCTCAATACGTTTTCTCCCCTTTTGTCACTTAGTCAAAGATGGAAAATAAGTAGAAAAAAATATCAACGATAAATAATAAAAGCATTACGGAGAACCAAAACAAGCATATATTAGATTTTGAAAAAGGGTACATGCTTGTTACTACATAAAAACAGATAAAACTTTCTTTCACGAGAGTGAGCAAGACAAAGCAACAAATAAAAAAAGTCCCCGTAGGACCACACACAACATAAAAACAAACTACTGGTCCCCGAAGGACCTCAAAGGACACACACTAAAACGATACCAAATTATTCGACCGCCATCAATAGGAGCCCGCAACTACTCATCCGCTGGATCATCGTCCTTTCCACACTGAGCACCGTAAAATGCACCGAAAGGATCCACGCCGTCCGGATACATATATCCATAGGCATTGGGGTAAGAGAAGTGGGAGCCTTGGTAATATGGATCCTGAAGGTTAAGATCTAGATAGCCATTCCAGACCTGAAGAGTCCGCTGGATGAAGTAAGCCTGGTCATGGAAGCGGCTCTGGATAAGATTTCCAAGGCCGCGCGTATTGGCCCTCATCTGCTCCTCCGCCTGAGCCATACACATGTCAAAATGCTGCTGGGTCAGTGGCATGAAACAGCCGGATGGAGGAGGCACAGAAGATGGCACAGCAGGAGAAGCAGCCGGTGGTTCATGGAAGAATGACGCACGAGACGCTGATGCACCAGGGACAGAATGGAAAATAGAAAAAAAGAAAGAAACGCCGTTCGACTGGCAGAGGAAGAGATCCACATTCTTTGCCTCAAGGATAAGGGTGATAAAAGTGCCATAATTAAGGAATTGCTTCCCAGTGGACAGGACAAAGAAGAATGCATTGAGAAGAGCGTTGAGAAATGACCAAGTCTTCTTGGAGTACAGATAGTACATGCAGATGAGTGCATCATTTGTGATCGTATCGTAGTTGCCGACCTTGAGGTAGAGGGTGTGGAAGATAATTCGATGAAGCTCGTAGTAGAAGGGCTCCAACTGCTTAGAAAGGGCCAGAATTACCGAAGGATTGGGGCCCTTGCAAATGATGTCGCAGAACTCGTCAAAGGAGACTTTGACAGAAGGATAGAGACCGACCAAGGTCGATAGAGCATGTCCTTTGTTTGGGACTTCGAGAATCTCAGCAATGTCACGAGCCGTCAGGCAAAAGTGGCGATTATTTACTATGGTCTCGATGGTATTGTTTTGGAGTTCGGGAATGAGATTGTAGTAGAATTGGCACACCGCTGTCGGGTAGACGGGCACTTGACGATGCAAAAGAGATGAAAGGCCGGCCGTCTGAAAGAGGATAAGATGGTCGAAAAATACATTCCAGTTGATGGCCTTGCCCTTAAAGACGTTATGGTTGGCAAAATATTGGAACCAGGCGTCGGCAGCTAGGGCGGAGGAGAAAATTTTCAGATCATAGCCATTTGAAAGAGGCTCGGGAGTGAACGGGTTCGCAGCAGTAGTGGAGGAGCAAGAACGTTTATGAGTGGCCATTAGGGTAGATGGTAGAAGGATGATGGAGAAGTAATAAAGAATGAAGAGGAGGAAGAAGAAGAAGTTGGGGTTTTAAGGAAGAAGAGGAAGTTGAAGGGTTAGGAAGAGTATTGAAAATGAAAAAGAATTGATGAGAGTAATGAATCAGGGGAGTTTTTGAAAAAGGTGATGATGAATATAATTAATGAAAGGAGTTGAAGGGTTGGGATGTGATAGGAAGTTATGAGGGATAGAATATGATAGGATGGGTAGTTAATGAGATTAGTTGAAAAAGAGAGTAGAAGATTTGGTGGGGCCCAAGGTAGACGTGACAGGCTGTGTCTGCGTCAAACGGCATGCCATCGGTATACCGGCATATGTCGACGGTATGCCAATTTTGTGTACAGAAGATAATTCTGAACACAAATCGATCTACCGTCGGTATGCCGCCGTATGCCGACGGTGTGCTGTTGGAGGAGAGCTAAGAGTCAAAATAATTGATGCCTAATTCTTGGCAGAGAAAGACGAAACGATCCTCCGGGAGTGGTTTGGTGGAAATGTCAGCCAATTGATAAGTAGTGTCAATAAAATCAAGGCGGATATCCCCCTTTTGTTGATGGTCACGAAGAAAATGGTGTCTAATCTTAATGTGCTTCGTGCGGGAGTGACAAATTAGATTTTTGTGAGATTTATCGAGCTAGTATTATCACATTTAATAGAAGTGTAAGTAAAAAAAATGCCATAGTCTACAAGTGTTCGTGAAATCCAAAGCATTTGTGCACAACAGCATCCGGCCGCTATATACTCGGCCTCAATAGTTGAAAGAGCAATAGAGTTTTGTTTCGTACTAAACCACGATACCAAGGATTTCCCAAGGAATTGATATGTGCCGCTAGTGCTTTTTCGATCAATTTTGAATCCGACAAAATCTGCATCCGAGTAGCCGTGAAGCTCAAAGGATGAAGATTTCGGATACCAAAGTCCCATATTAATGGTACCTTTGAGATATCAAAAAATATGCTTTACAACACATAAGTGCGATTCCTTTGGATTTGCTTGGTATCGTGAACAAAGACATACACTAAAGATGATATCAGGTCGACTAGCAGTTTGATAAAGTAAGCTACCAATCATATCTCGATACTTACGAATGTCGACCGAAGTACCATCTTCATTATTATCAAGTTTTGTCGTTGTTGCCATAGGAGTCCTCATTGATTTGGATGAGTCAAGTTCGAAGCATTTGAGGAGATCCTTTGTATATTTGGCTTGATTGATGAAGGTACCTTTGGGTCCTTATTTGATTTGTAAACCCAAAAAGAATGATAGTTCTCCCATCATGCTCATTTCAAATTCATCCTGCATTACTTTAGCAAATTCTGCACAAAGGGCATTATTAGTACAACCAAAGATAATGTCATCGACATAGATTTGTACTAATAAAAGTGTGCCATTAAAGGATTTGATAAAAAGTGTGGTGCCGACTTTGCCCTTTGAGAAATTGTGAGATATAAGGAAGGAACTAAGACACTCATATCAAGCACAAGGAGCTTATTTGAGGCCATAAAGGGCTTTGTGTAGTTTGAAGACGTGATAAGAAAATTAAAAATCTTCAAAGCCAGGAGGTTGCTTAACATAAACTTCCTCTTCAATAATGCCATTAAGAAAAACACTTTTAACATCCTTTTGAAAAAGTTTCAAATCATTAAAGCAAGAAAAATCATATAGCATGCGAATGGATTCAAGATGAGCAACCGGAACATAGATTTCATCGTAGTCAATGCCTTCCTCTTGGTTATAGCCTTGAGCAACCAATCGGGCTTTGTTACGAGTCACTAACCCATCTTCATTAAGTTTATTATGAAACACCCATTTAGTTCCAATAATAGGGTGGTTGTCAGGTTTAGGGACAAATTCCCAAACCTTGTTTTGCTTAAATTGATTTAGCTCTTCTTGCATCACTATCATTCAAAATTTATCATGAAAAGCATAATTAATATTTTTAGGCTCTATTTGAGAAATAAAAGACACGTTTGAACAGAGATCACGAGTGGAGGATCTAGTACTGACACGGGATGAAGGATCACCAATGATAAACTCCTTAGGATGATTGGGGACAAATCTCTATTCTTTTGGGAGATTCTCTTGAGGAGGCTCGAGTGGTGGAGAACCTTTTGTTGGAGGGGTCACAATTTCATTGTTAGATGAAGAAGGACGAGGATCTCCAAACCAAAAGAGATGTCATCAATATCATCGAATGAGAAGGATGTAGAAGAGTTAAGTTCATCAAAAGAGACATTAATTGACTCTTCGACAACGAGACTTCTTTTATTAAAGACACGAAAACCTTTACTATGTATTGAGTAGCCAAGGAAAATACCTTCATAAGATTTTTCTTCAAATTTGCCTAGGTTGTCCTTGGTATTCAAAATAAAATATTTGCATCCAAAAACTTTAAAATACGCAATAAAGGGAATTTTGTCAAATCAAAGCTCATAAGGAGTCTTTTTAGAAATAGGTCTAATCAAGACCCTATTTATAACATGACATGCCGTGTTTACAACTTTCGCCCAAAAGTATTGGGGGAGCATATATTAGTTTAACATAACCCGGGCCATATCGTCAAGGGTTCTATTCTCTCTCCACAACACCATTTTTTTGTGGAGTTCGAGGGCAAGCAAAATCATAACCAAAACCAGTCTTTTCATAAAATCTTTTAAAATCGACATTGTCAAATTTTCCTCCATGATCACTTCTAATCTTGTTAATAGAAATGTCTTTCTTATTTTGAACACGTTTACAAAATACAATAAATTCACGAAAAGTATCACTTTTACTAGCAAGAAAAATGACCCAAGTAAATCTCGAAAAATCATCAACCAAAACAAAAGCATAAAGTTTGCCTCCAAAACTAGCTACTCTACTAGGACCAAATAAATCCATATGAATGAGTTGAAGTAGTCTAGTGGTACTCACAGAGTTGATGGATTTGAAGGATGACTTGGTCAACTTACTTTTCTCACATTCTTCGCATACCATATCCTTTTTGAAGGAGATACTTGGAAGTCCTCATAAGCATCTTGGTTGCAAGACGGGAGATGCTATCCATATTGGCGTGTCCGAGCCTCATGTGCCAAAGCCATCTTTCATCGTTCTTTGCAACCAAGCACCTGTCATTTTTAGTACCTTCAACAAGATAGAGAACATAGATATTGTTTTCTCTAATACCTTCATACACTGTAGATCCACTAGAGCTATCGGTAATGAAGTATTTAAGTTTAACAAACTTAATATCATAACCATTATCCGTAAGATGACTGATACTGAGAAGATTGTGTTTGAGATTTGTAACAAGACAAACATTCTTAATACAAGGATAAGGAGGGGAATCGATATTACCATTTCCTATGATGTGGCCTTTTAGATAGTTACCAAAGGATACATATCCTAATTTCTTCATCGATAGCGTTTAAAAAGTGAAGCATCACCGGTCATGTGCTGTGAGCAACCGCTATCGAGCATCCACTTGCTTCTAGCATGAGAAGGATTCTTCACCTATAACATAAGTTGAAGATGAACATTTTGGTATCCATTATTGTTTGGGTCCTTGATTGTTAGTCTTAGAAACCCATTTATAAACTTTCATATCAACTTGTTTCCTAGTTAGACAATAATTAGAAGTATGTCCAAGTAAGCCACACTAGTTGTACATCATGGAAGATTTAGAAGAGAATGTGTGAGTGTTATGCACATGTGAAGCTTTAGTGCAAGGAGTTCTATCATGAGTGTTATGATGATGATAGTAGAAGGCATGATGCGAGGTGTTCTTCTTAACAAACGATCCTTTCCTTGTGTTAGGATAGGACCTGTGTGTAGTGTTCTTATTCATGTAAGAATTATGACTAGTATTGTGATGAGTGAAGGCATGTCTTGGAGCATGTGTGCGAGTAGTGTTCTTATCAACTAGTTTCTAACCCTGCACAAGAAGATCATTATACTTAGTAGAAGTATCATATTTTCTTCTATTTGTAGCTTGAACTTTATGCAAAGCAAAATCATAAGCCCTTCTGAGGGACTGAATCTCATTATCCTTTTTCTCAATGATGACTTGAGATTCTTGTAATTTGAGTCGCAAAGACTCTATCTCATCTATGTCGGAGGCAGAAGATTTCCCTTTTATATCAATAATGATGTTGGAGAGTCTTTCTACTTCAAGTTTGAGTACATCAACCTCTTTTAGAGATTTCTTGTACTTGTTTCTAACACCTTTGTGTTCCTCGTGAAGTTCCAGAATAGCATTTTCCAAGTCATCAAAAGTGAGACTATTCAAAGAGAGATCATCGAGTACCTCATCGGTTGCCATGAGACAAACATTTGTATTGTGTTTGCATTCTTTGTCGTTGTCTGAATCGCTAGCATCACTTTCACACCAGATGCTGCTGTTGGCATATTTTCTGAAGGAAGAGCTTCCTTTGTTAGGCTTCTCGTACTTACTGGAGTCTTTTCTTGTCATAGGGCAATCTCTCTTGATGTGACCGGTTCTCCTGTATTGGTAGCAAGTAGGATCTTCATCGTTGTCCCGTCTAAAGTGGTTGTCTTTGTTGAACTTGAGGAACTTTCGAAAATGCTTTGCTGTGAGATCTATCTTTTCATCATCATCCGACTCGTTGTCATCGGAGCTATCCTTTGAGTATGATTTTCTAACTTTGAGAGCCAGAGACTTCTTCTTTACTTTGGCCTTCTCCTTCTCCTTCTCTTGCATGGATGATTCCTCTTGATCTTTCATGTCACGTTCATGAGTCATAAGCTTCCCCATGAGGGTCTCAAGGTTCATGGTCGTCAAGTCGTTCCCTTCAATGATAGCGGTAGCTATAGGACACCATCCTTTAGTCAATCCTCTAAAATTCTTCCTGATCTTTTCATGAGCAGGATATTCCTTACCAAGAGAAGAAAGATGGTTAATGATATCACCAAACCGAGTAAACATGCAAGTAATAGACTCATCTTGTTTTATCTTAAAAGATTCATATTTTTGTGTGAGTCTACTAATCTTTGATTCTTTTACTTATGATGTTCCCTCGTGAGTGACTTCTATCAACTTCCAAATTTCATTTGAAGTCTTGCAAGTAGAGATCCTATTGAATTCACTGCTATCGAGAGCACAGTCAAGAGCGTTCAGAGCTTTCGCATCTCGACTAGCAAGCTTTTTGACATTCTCACACTACAACAAAAAGGCCTATTAATAACGCTCGATAAGACGTATTGATGATGATACCTAAGTATTATCAAAGTTTGAAATACCTTCTTTCTATGACAATTTGGGCTAATTCTGGGCTTTTTATAATGTTTATAAAATAAAGCGTTATTAATATTTTAGAGCGGTGGCAAACTTATAATATTTTGCAAACTTATTAATATTAAGCGTTCGAAATATCTTCTTATGCTTCTATTTCCCCTCTCCTCCTCGTCTTCCTCTTCCTCCGCTCATATGCTCAGAATTGGGGTTCGATGCCCTCTTCTTCCGTCCGATCCCCTCCGTCATGGACTCCGGCGGGGCCTCCGGCACCCTCTTCTCCGTCGACCTCCTCGAGCGCAACGCCGCCAGGGGGTACGACACCATCACCTCCATGGTGCCACGTGTCCTCCAACACCTTACCACGGATGGAAATGGCGGCTCTGTCCTTCCCATCATGTCGGAGAATCTCCATTTCTTTCAAAAGAAGCTAAGTTTAATTTCTCCACCCCCTCTCTTTCTCTACTTCCTTCTTTTACTCTATAGAGAGAGAGAGAGAGGAGAGAGAAAGCAAACATCAACCATGGCCAAACACCCCTTTCTTTCTCTCCTCTCTACTTTCTCTCTCCTCGTCATCTCCTCCTCCTCCTCCACCGACGTTCATCGGAGACTTCTCCACGAGCCCCTCTTTCCCATCGACTGGATCCCACCTCCACCACCTCCGCCGTCTCAACCCGCCGACCCTTTCCCGGCGGCATCGTCCGGCCCGCCGGCCCCATTCTTCCCGGACTCCCTGGTCCAGTCCTGCTCCTTCAGCCCCCTCCCTCTCACGACCGCCCCACCTCCGCCCGCGCCCTCCTCTCCGCTCCTCCGCCATAAAGATCGTCGTCGTCGTCTTCGCGTCCCTCCACCTCCTCGCCCTCCTCTCCTTCTCCGCCTGCTTCATCTACTACCGCCGCCACCACCAGAGCGGGTCGGACGAATCGAGAATATCCTCCGGCGATGGTGACATTAATTATATTGATTGATTATATATATATATCCATCAAAAATAGAAATAATTTAGTATACGTGCAATTATACTAATTGATTGGCCGATTATGTTTGTTTTTGTAGCCTATTCAAAGTGTGTCCTCTCCCTGACAAAAATAACGGCTCGAGTTGAGCAGGAAGCTCAATCTCGAAAGCCAGAAAGTGAAGTTCTCGTTACAAAACAAGCAAAGCCAGAAGAAGGTATGAACATGTTTTTGTTATAGTTGATTCTCTAATCCATGTAATATTCTTTATTTTGTTTATTATTTTTCAAGAAGACACAGAACGTATGCCATATGAACTTGATCCTTAAGCAGGAGAATGAAAAGATGAGGACTGAGAACATGACTAAAGAACCCTATATGTTGTAATCGGAGTTTATTTATGTTCTCAATTTACTGCTGGTTTGGAGGTGGATGTCTAAACTTTTTTAAGAAATAACTAGCAGACAGCAGGTTCTTTTCCATTTAATATATTCTAGCTCTTTAAAGTAGTTTGTTTTTATATCTTCTTTTTGCCACTTTAGAATCTACCAATATCATTATTAGACATCTCTTCAAATGAATGGGATATGGCTACTTCTTCATCATGAGAGTGGAAATGCATCATAATTCTTCATCAATGACTACATCAATTATATATTTTCTATCTCGTCAATGGTTATATATATATATATATATATATATATATATATATATATATATATATATATATGTTGGAGCTTTGGACCTTGAATAGTGAAGTCGAGTCTAGATTCCTTTAGATGTTATATTTTTGGTACCCAACTATTTTTCTTTGTTAGTAATCACATTCTGGTTGTGTCTCTAGTTCAGGTGACTTGAGATATTTGTTTATATATATTTTCTACCCCCCACCACACACACACACACAAAAACTGGCTCCGCCACTGCTCACAAATTTCAAGTTCAGATCGTTATCCATGTTGGATATTGATATATCACTAATATATCATCACTGTAGAGAGGAGGATGGTACAACAATGTCACAACTTCTCTAGCCTGCAAAAACACTTGTTTAGGCTCTTCAAAGCAAATGTCATTTGAGAAATTACCAAACATTTAATCTAGGCCGTGTATCTAGCAACTCTTTCTTCCAAAATACTTGCGAACTTGAGACTTGATGTTTAATGAAACTAAGGCACTTTTTGTTTACCTAATTGGTCTTATTTTCATTAATACCTACTTTCATGCGTTTGAATGGTGTTTCAAGTGGAAACATATAACTAATTCTAGGAAGTAAAGGACAATAACGGGATTCAATCTTTCTTTATTTTATATAATGTAGCTTATAAATAAATAATATTCTCTTTAGTTCACTGGTCTGTTTGGTTCTATTCTTTTTTATGTGCATGTATTGGCATATATATGATGATGTAGCAATTGGACCCATCCTTTTTTAATCAGTTTTGATTTTGTTTGTTGGATGAGTTTATTATAAAACATTATCTGTTTTGTACATCTTTTGTGCACAATTTCTTTAGAATTCCACCTAGGAAATTTATGCAGTAGTTTACTTCTAAAACTTAACTATCGTTTATTATCTGTAATTTTTTTCAATTATAATTGAGCCTCTTGTTATAACCTGCTTCATAATAGCAATTGGTCATGTCTTTAGTAATTGTTAATGGGACACTTACACTTAAAGTAGTAAGGGACAACAATAGGATTCAATCTTTTATTTTATTTTATATGATATAGCTTTAAATCAACAACATTCTATTTAGTTGTGAATGTTGTCATAAAACACAAAGAATCAGTCAAAGGGCAACAATTGTATTGTCTTATTGTGGTATGTACAACCAATAAGAAATTGCTTTAAAACCCAAGAACAAAGGAAATATTATCATGGTATGTACAACGCCCCCCTTCCCTCTCGGTGATAGCCTTTATGATTTTAAGAATTTGGGTGTTTGAATTGCTATTCGTTCATACTATTAACCACTTTACTACATTCAATTAAAACTCTACTTGTTGATCAAAACTTTTTTGTGTCTGTGTTTCATAACTTGTTGATCATAATTATTCTGTTGCTAGCTTCTTTCCCCAACTATACCTTTTTTTTGATAGACGGTGAAGGAAATCGAAACGTCCTCATTCCTTCAGGATACTGTTCTATTTCTTCCCTTTTAAAGGCATTAGCGTCGTTGGAATTGGTTTTTTCTTACAAAATCTCTGCAATAGTTTTTTATGATTTCTATATAATGTTATGATTGTTCCCATTTTCATGAAAACTCTTTTCTAAGGGATTATTCTGTCAAGCTTGCTCCAGATATGTGACAAATACCTGATCCCTATCATGACCTAGTTTGTTTTACTCCTTTCTTTTGATATTTCATGATTTGATTTGATTTTTAGGCCTGACAATTATATGGACTGATTTGGTTGTCTTCTTTTTTTTTCAGGATTTCACTGATGTTTCGGCTGTCGTTGATCTTTCATGATTATTGGTTATGTGGCCAAGTTTTGATGTGGACAATTTTGGTAGTTGTAAATATATATATGTATTTGAATATTCTATTTTGAGAATGTAATGAAGATGTTGATATGTACTCTATTTTGAGAAATATAATAAAGATGGTGATTTATAATGTTAAGTTTTTGGAATATAATATATAATGTGCAGTATAAAGCATAATAAATATGCTAATTTGAATAGTATAAAGTGTTATAAATGTGCTGTATTGAGCCTATACATATTATCTATTCATAACGTTTTACAAAAGTCCTGAATTGTGCACTATATATTAAATATTTATAACGCTTTTATAGAAACTATTCATGACGGTTTTTTATAACGCTTTTAAAAAACCTTTATAACACCCGTTTTCATAAAGGTTACTTTAAAAAAAGCGTCATAGTTTGTCATTAATGACGCTTTTTAGCCGTCATTAAAAGAATTTTTTGTTGTAGTCAGCGAGTTTATTCCAAAGGATGTCAGAAACGACATCCTCAATAACTCCGGAAGGAGTAGAGAGACCATAAATCAAAATCTATGGACTACAGATAAATGCTCATCCTAATCTTCCAATAGTTATAGTTGGTTCCATCAAATAGAGGTGGTCTATTTGTGGAGTATTCCTCATTGTGGAATGTGTTGATACTAGGGTTAGTGGCCATGGATCACTCTAAGGGTGTAAATCCAAATCAAGAGAACAAAGCTCTGATACCAATTGTAGAACCCTAGAGGGGGGTGAATAGGGAAATAAAATAAAACTAAATACAAGTAAGCTATATCACTGAAATAAAATAAGAGAGAGTAAGAAAATCAAACACGCGATGTATCCTGGTCTCCTCCATAGAGGCAATCCAGTCCCGGAACTCTCTCCGGCTTAAATCTACTATTGAGTAAATAGTACACACGAGTTTTGATCCGAAGAACTCGCCAACTTCAACACGAGTTTGGATCCGAAGAACTTGCCAACTTCTTACACACAAGTTTTCTTACGAAGGCTCGTCAACTTCAAAAAGAAAAGGAAGAGAACTATTGATCTTCTAACACTTGAAGATCGAAAAGTATAACTCTTGAATACTCTAGCACTTTTGGATTGGATGACAATTAAAAGCTTGGGTAGAGTAGTAATGGTGGAGCTCTTGGTTGTTGAAAAATTTATGGCTTAAGTAGATGACCTTCAAAAGAGAGAAGGAATTCATTTATATAGAAAACCAAGAGTAGGTATCATTTAATGCTCCTGAATATAACCCAGACGGCATACCGTCGGTATGGACTGGCATACCGTAGGTATTCCGTTTGAAACAGTAACGGCAATAATTATATCCGTTGGGGAGCATTTAATACTAGCATTTAATGCTAGTATTTGTCCATTCAAAAATCAAATCAGATAAAGCGGTATACCATCGGTATACAGCGGTATGTCGTCGGTATACCGATGTTTGTCACAGAATATTTTGTGGCTAACAAAATGGTATACCGTCGGTATACTGTTGTATGCCGTCAATACGCCGAAGTTCGTCACAGAACATTTTTGTGGCTAATAAAACGGTATACCGTCGGTTATCCTTTACCCCATGACGAGCCAGCAACCAAGTGTTTATCCGAGGCCCTCAGGCAAGCCAATGCCACAAACATAACCCTTGGTGGTCAAGCTGTCCAAGACAGTGTCCCAACCTCCAGTCATGCAGGGGGTAGCTGAAGAGGAGGCAGGACTCGCGAAGTATCTGGTTGCACAGGTGGATAGTCCTTCTTCTGATGATGTAATCCCTGTAGACAAAATTCTTTATTTCATCAATAAGAGGGTACCTTTGAACTACCCTGAGTGCAATCTGATGTACGCTGTGGGGCACGATCTAGACATTAACATGCACACACAGGTGACAACCATCCATACCGTAAACTGACTTACTTCTATTAGAGGTGCCTACTTCTTAGTCCCAGGAAGAAGAAAAGGGGATCACACGATCATCTTCGGCCGAAAAGAAGGTCCTCAACCTTTCACGCCAGAAGAGTTCGATTTGAACCCGACGCTGGAAGATTGTTGCTCAACCTTTATAGTCCCCAAGCTAAGTACTTCGTACAAAAGTAGGGGTATAACATGGAGACTACCCCAGGTCTGAAATATGGCAACGGCCGGCGATCGCCTCTGTAGCTGTCAGATATCCCGGATTGGGTACAGGTGTTAAGTTAAGAGACTATCGGTATCAGAGGTAATATGGACGTGACACACGATAAGAGGAATAATTTTTGGTGGACCTATTACTCTTCTGCACATTGGTGGTGAAAGTAATAGATTTTGAGACAAAACCCAACAGAGGTAATGTGGACGTGACAGGTTCTGTGGCCTTAACACCATGATTTTGTCCCGGGTCGGGTTCAGGTGTTAAGTCAAGAGACTATCGGTATCAGAGGTAATATAGACGTAACACACGATAATCAGGAATAATTTTTGGTGGACCTATTACTCTTCTGTGCGCTGGTGGTTCGAGTAATAGATTTTGAGACAAAACCCAACAGAGGTATGTGGACGTGATTGGTTCTGTGGCCTTAACACCGTAATTTTATCCCAGGTCGGGTTCAGTTGTTAAGTCAAGAGACTATCGGTATCAGAGCTAATATGGACATGACACACGATAATCAGAAATAATTTTTGGTGGACCTATTACCCTTTTGCGCACTGGTGGTACGAGTAATAGATTTTGAGACATAATCCAACAGAGGTAATATGTACATGATAGGTTCTGTGGCCTTAACATCGTAATTTTATCCTAGGTCGGGTTCAGGCGTTAAGTCAAGAGACTGTCGGTATCAGAGGTAATATGGACTTGACACACGATAACCATGACCAGGAAGTTTGCTTAGATATGGCAATAAGCCTGGTAAACTCCGGCGGGGTGAAGCATGAGGGTAGAAGTTTAGAGGTATTTAAGTATAGATGACTTGTCACCCATAGGGATGCAATGTGAACCCACTCGGAGCTAATAGAGTGTAAGTTCAGAGGTACTTGCTGTACATAACTCGACAGTCTGGGAGATTTGGTGGTTTGAGGAAGTACCATCATGTCCTTAGACATAGTATTTCTTCAAAAACTGTCGTTTATGGGCATCATGAGCAAGTCTTAATTTTGTTTTGTGAGCCGGTATGCGTTGTTGGAGAATACAGACTCGATGATGAATGGTCCCTCAAATTTAGGCTGGAATTTGCCAACAGTTTTGTGAGTTATGAACATCGGTCTGCGAGCGGCCAAGACGAGATCTCCTACTTGGAATGTCCTCTTCTTGACTTTCTTATTGAAGGCTAGAGAGATACGTGCTTGATAGAGCTTGATGCTTTGTTGGGCTTGCAAACGTTTCTCATCCAAGGCTTCCAATTCTTGTAGCCATCGGCGGTAGTTATCGTCCGACGTCAACCAGTAAGTAAGGGCCGCACGAAGTGAGGGGATCTGGTTCTCCAATGGGAGAACTGCCTCGCTCCCGTAAACCAGAGAGAACGATTTATTTCCTATAGCGGTCAGAATTGTAATACGAAACGCCCATAAGCATTCGCCCAGCTTCTTATTCCAGTCGCGCTTGTTTGAAGACACGAACTTTTTGAGAATCTTGTTTATGGACTTGTTAAAAGCTTCAGCTAGACCATTAGACGATGGGTTGTATGCCGTTGAAGCCACATTCTGAATTCGATTCTTGTCACAGAATGGATAGAAGGTATGGCTTGCAAACTGCGGACCATTGTCATGAATGATCCTCCGGGGCAGTCCAAAATGGTAGATGATGTGATGTTTTATAAAACTAATCACGTTTGATGTCTTTACGTCTGCAAGCAGAATAGATTCTGTCCATTTGGAGAAGTAGTCGGTGATTGCAAGTATAAATCGTTGTCCCCTAGACGACGGCGGGGTGATTGGGCCAGTGATGTCCATTCTTCATGCTTCAAATCGCCAAGAGGCCACTGTTGGATGCAAGAATTTGGATAGCAGATGTATGAAGTCTACATAGATCTGATAAGCCTTACACTTCTTTGCATAATCGACAGCGTCTGCTAGCATCATAGGCCAGTAATAGCCCATTCGATGGAGACGGTCCTGTAACTTTGGGCCAGGTTGGTGAGCCCCGCAAACGCCGTCGTGAGCCTCGCATAGGGCTTCTTTGGCTTCTGCATTTGATAGGCATCTTAACAGTAGACCGTCATAGGATCATCGATATAACATTTTTGTTTCTGTATCATAAAAGAATCTGAGAGAACGCCTTCTGATTGAAGTTGCTTCTTTCACATTCTCAGGCCGGTTTCTGTAGACTGCAAAGTCGATGAACGGGAGTGTCTAGTCTTGTACGTTATTAGTTATCTGGACGGAGTAACTCGTACCTAGTTGAACGTTATTTTTGGGACAGACCAGCTCATGGCCTACCACGTCAACTAGATGATGAGCATGGTTTGGAACCGCCAAAGAACTGGCGAGGCCTGCTAGGGTATCGGCTTTAATATTTTGGAGCCTAGGAGCATGCTCTATAAATAACCCTTCTAAGGTTGCAATGATGTCAATTGTTGTCTGATGATATGGAATCAAGTCCGTATTGCGAACCTCGTATCAGCCTCAGATTTGATTAACAATCAACTGTGATTCGCCATATGGTTCTAGGTATTCGACCCCCACTTCTTTTGTGAGTCGGAGTCTGTAACACCCTGTTTTCTGAAAATTAGGGATTATTAAAAATTTATTATTTTTATTATTAAATAATGGTGATTAGGGCATGATATGGTTTATAGTGTTTATTAGTGTGATTTACCATCTTCTAAGTCATGCTAAGTCATGACTTATGACTTCGTGATTTTGGTTAGTATAACTTAGTGCAAACCCTAGTTTTCTCTAACCTAGAAGTTGCCATGACCATGATAGCTTAGCCATAGGCTTAGAATATCAAATTTGGGGTTTTTGACCAAAAGGGTATTTTGGTAATTTTCTAGATTTAATTTGTGATTATGTGATTTTAATATTATTTAATACTTGGTAGGTCTCATGATTAGTTCCTAACCTATCCTACCCTAAACTAGTAGTTAGCCACTAACCTAGAACCATTAGAGTGATGATTTGGTCATGGGGTTAAAGGGTTAAAATATCTAGATATTTGCTTTATGGATATTTTGCACAAATTATGCAAAATATCAAACCCTTTTCCAAAAAGTCCTTGACTTAGCTATTAAGGAAGACAAAGACACCCCCCCCATGCTTGGCCGGCCAAAGAAGACCCCCATGGCAGCCTACACTTTGATAAATACCCCTTGGATTAAATCATGAATAAATTGCATGAATTTATTCCACAAAAATTCCCTTTCCTTTCAACCTTCATAACTTGAGCTATCTTGATCCAAATTGACTCTAGTCTCTTGCATTGGAACCCTACAACATCTAGGGTGCTAAGGGAAGCAAGAAATCTAAAATTTGGGAGCTTGGGCATCGTCGAGTTCAAGATCACAACACCCTCCTTTCATTGTTTTTCCTTGGAATCTCACCTATAGGTAAATATGTCCAAACCTAGTCTAATTCCTGTTTTTATTACATAAATGCATTCATATAAGGATAACCATACTGTGGGTAAAGTTTGGTGGGATTTTGGTGTGTTTTGGTGTCCGTATCGGACACGTATCGAAGTGTTTGAATCCTTGTTTGGTGAAATGCCACAATGAACTTGTTTTTGTGTTTTGTAGAACTAATTACACGAACTAGGAGCCCTAGACATGGTGATCATAAACCTAGTTGACTGAGCACATTTTAGTGCTGTGTCCGTGTCCAAATTGGACACGAACCGACCGCACGAGCCCATCGTGCATGTCCTGCTACCCGACCCTTCGTGCGCACAGCACAGGCCACTAGGACACGAAATATTTGACACAGACAAGGGGGCAATGTCTGCGAACATGCCCCCAAAGTCTCGTGTCGCGTCGTGTCGTGTCGAGTGAGAAAACTCACTCGCACTGGACACGCGCTGTCAGCGCACGCGCGCGCGCGCACAACTTTGAGTGTGTCGTGTCGCATGGACACGACACTAGAGCATCTCGTAGTGACACGGGCATGAAGCCCTATGCGTGGCGTACACGTGGACACGAGCACGTGGTGCTTCGTGTCCTGTGTCGCGTGTACGACGCGTGTAACCGCGTGCACGACACTGTTTTCGCGTAGCGTATCAGGAATTTACCCGAGCGTGTGTTTCGTGTGTTTGGACACACGAAACCGTGTCGTGGTGTCGTGTCAGTGTCTTGGTACCCTAGTGTATCTATGGGGGGTTGGTTACCAACCCTAGGTTGCGAGCCTTAGCTCGTGTGGTTGCGTGCAAATCGAGTTACCCATTTTCAGGGTATACTGTGTAGTTCACTGTTTAGGATAAATTCCAGATTTTAGTAATCGAACTTTGATTCGATTTTAGTAATGTTTTATGTGTTAGACAAGTGTATTTTAGTGAGTATAAGTGTAGTATACATGTATGTGAGGGTGTGGGTCAAATTCGAGGAGATTTGGGTGTGTGTGGGTGTAGTTATGTGGATATACACATATGTGTGTATATGTGTGTTATGTGTGTGTGTTTGGGGGTTTGATTTTGGGTTCCAGGATTCTGGAAACCCCCCCCCCCCTGTTTCAGTCTCTCTCTCAGTCTCTCTCTCTCATACTCACTGTCTGTCTCTCTCTCTCTATGTTTCTCTATATATATATATATAGTATATATATATGGTATATATATATATATAAGTTCATATATATGTGTATATATATATGATATAGATATATGTATATTGTATTAGGTTACTTTAGGTCAATATATATATATATATATATGTATGTGGTTGTATATATATATATGTTATGCATTTTGGGGTTTATGGTTAGTGTGTATCTATATATATATAGATATATATATATATATTTGACTTATTTAGTTATAGGTTATATGAAAACCCATCACTAGCCTATGGCCTAGGGTTATTGGCCTATGGTTAGGGCTAGCCCTAATGACCCCAAAACCCTAATGTTGACCCTTGTTGACTGAAAGTTGACCAAAGTCAACTTTAGGTCAAAGTTGACCTAGATCACCTAGAAATGACTAGGAATGACCTAATTTAACTAGTTTGACTAGTTTGACTAAAACCCTAACTAGTTTGACTAGTATTGACTTTACTTTGACTAGTTTGACTTTAGAGTTGACCAGAGTTGACCAAGAGTTGACTTTTGACCAGATTGATCTAGAATCATGTAGTTTGCATAGTAGACATCATATTTACTATTTAGAACACATTGTGACTTGTGTTGCTCTGATCAGGAGCCAGACACCTCTCCTCAGACTGCATATTCTCTACAGACATTCATACAGCAGGCGAGTACATTCTCTGACCGTTTCATACTTGTTCAGGCTTTACTTCTTGCTCTAGATTACTTTACTTGTTGCTGTCACGTTGGTAACACGGATTGGTACTATATGGATCTTTACATGAGATGTTATCCCCCTCGGGAGCATCGGGTACTTCATGTTATGTGTGTTTCACTATCATCATGTACTCCCATGCTTCTATTATTCATGTGCACTCATGTGATCATGTACTCTCATGTTTACTGAGCCCTCATGTATACTATCATGTGCACCCTTTCATGGGCCCCATGTGATATCATGTACAATAACGTAACCTGTACAGATCCTTGTGTATTGATTGGGGATACGGGGGAGTGCTAGTAGTCGTGTGAACAATTCCAAAGTAGTGTATTCATGTGCAAACTCGATCATGTACAAATCCGTCCGTTCACATGTGCTATCTCGTACTCTGACTCACTAGCCACTGTTAGTTCTCTATTTATAGTAGATATTTCATTACAGCTATCTCTTTTACAGCGTATATTTCCTTTCAGCAGTTCATGTATCTTACTCTATTGCCTGTATCGTATTTCCTAACCTGCTATGCACTGCGTGAGATGTATTGTGCTCGTTCCCGTCCTGATTGGACCTGTTGAAAATATTACAGAGGATGAGGATGAGGCCCTGGTGTCTACCTATTATGGAGAAGGACTAGATGATACTTATGTTGTGGACCCTCAGCAGGATCCACCTGCAGCTGAGGATGTTGTTCCAGTAGTCTAGACCAGTTTAGTCTAGGTAGTCTTTCTATATTTACTTTTTGTCTCACATTCTGAGTTGTATTTTGAGATGTGGAGATATATAGACTCTTAGACTTTTGTATTATGAGTTGACAGTTCTGGATATTATGTTGTACTAGACACTTAGACTTATTCATCTATGATACTGTTCTCTTGAGTTACTATCTATCTACCTGTCTTTCGTTCTTCTATCCTAGATGTGATTGAGATGTATATTGTTATGTCACCTCCATTCGGAGAGTATAAACTGTACAGGTACTTGGTATTGATAGATGATTGACCTAGAACAGCGTTCTACCGCCGACACTGCGGCGTAGGCTGGGCGTTGTTACGTTCTCGTACCCTAACAGTGGGTGCGGGTCGTGACACGTTTTTAGTGGTGGCCCATGCAGGTCTCGAGTTTATGTAGTGGTATTCGAACTAGAGTATCACTACAGCCTGCGATAGGATTTGAGGAATAGGCTTAGAGAGAGTGGATACTCAATCACTGTTAGAATACTTTGAGAGATTCCTGGGATGACCCTTGAGAATCTCATTTGAAATTACGATTTAAATTCCTTTTCCCTTGATTGAATTTGATTTTGGAGGATTCACTGTAGAACTTTGAATCCTGGTGTTAGTTGATAATTTTAAAATTTTTGTAGTTGTTGATTTTAATTTCTTAGTGTTAGATTAATATCTTTTATTTTAGGGTACTCAATCACATTTATGAGAAAACTCTTATCTGTTTCTTGCCATCTAATCCTCTTGCTAATTGCTTTTCATTGAAATGAACTGTCCTCTCTATTTTGCACCTTGCTTAAACACTTTCTACCTAACTATGTGACTGTATCCCAACCTGACTTACTCGACATTTCCTCAAATCAAGACTTTATTGAGACCTTCTAACCTTGACCTTTGATTGATCGAACCCTAACTATATTCCTCTAGTAGCCTAACTATCCCTAGTACTGTGTTCCTAAATTATTTACTAGATTCCTGATTAATTTTATTTCATGGGTTAATTTGATCCTCTTCAATTTTTGCATCAATTTGTCACATCTCGAACTCCCACTTCCTATTCTAGATCATTGGACGTCCTTTACCGTGACTTGGATATTCGGAGTATAATACTAGCTGTTACCTTCTAACGAACTTCACATGTAAGACCTAGACTAGTCCTACCTTCATGTAGGTATTCCATGTCCCACTAAAACCCGTCTCCTCGTACTCTATTTTCTTGACATGATTTTCTAGTCAAATGGCTAAACTATAACCTCTACCATGATACTAAATTAATTCTTATTTCAATTAGAGATCCACCATGGCTCAAATCTTTCGACCTGGCATGTGATGGTATTCTGATTGAATCATTAAATACTTACCCTTGTACCTTATCTTGAATGCTTGACCCGATTGGTTAAGGATCTTGGACTATGTATTTCTTTCATCATTCCCACTCTTACTTATATCTTATGCTACAAATTATCCTTAGTTTTACAAGCTTATTCTTTCGAGCTTGATCATGATATATTTTATTGGGTGCGCACCCACTAACATATTGTCTAATCAGAACCGGCGCATGATGGTCTGATCAACCTATTGCATTTTGGTTCGCTTTTTCATATATTAATCTACGTGGATGGAGACATAATTAAACTTGCCCTAGAATCTTATCCGCAACAGCCTTGACAATTCTCCTTGGAATTATTTTAATCGCCTATGAACCTCGTATTCGTATCCAGTTGAATTAAATTTATCATGACCTGGATCTTCATCATTGGATGCTCGTGCTCATACTTGATTTCATTGATTTCCCATCTTGCCCAAATCCCAGTTTATCTTGAAATTGATCAACTTAGATCATGTCAAGACAAAAATCTATTTGTGATTGTTATACCTAAATTTTCAATTTTTTTTTATGGAATGGTAACTTTAATGATTTCTCACTTGTTAATGACCTATTTTCATATAGGATGGTAGACGACCCTATAGCCTTGATGATTGTTGTTCCCTTACCTTCCCAATTAGGACATCCTAGATTGCTTGTACGTTTTGATACCATAGGACAGTATTGATCTAGAATGACTAGTGCATCTAGATGAGACCACAGACTGTTCCATTTAACCTGTTCCCCTGGTACTACTTTTGCACCACAATTTCTGGCTTAATTTAGGCCATAGGCCTTCCCACTCTGAATTATGATCACCGTAGACACGTTACCGTGACTTTTAAATTTGGAGCACAAGATTAGTTGTTTTCCCAAAACTGACTTCACATACCTGACCTAGACATGACATACTACACCCATGATCTTAGTGTCCCACTCAGGCATACCATTGTATGCTTCATTTGCTTAGTACGATTTTCCTGACCCGAGACTCCATCCTGATTTACCCCATGGAGTTACTTTTGGCTTCGATTTGACTTAAGAACACCTTATGACCTAAAACTGCCAGCCAATTTTTGGACATGACCCAGTATAGGTCTACTACCCATATTTTGCTTGTTGACCTTGTATGTTGCCTAGGTAGTGGCTTCGTCCTTGATTGTTGGAGGTTTGACCTAGAAGGAGTACGACCATCTAAATTTCGAGGACGAAATTGTTTTAAGGTGGGTAGACTTGTAACACCCTGTTTTCTGAAAATTAGGGATTATTAAAAATTTATTATTTTTATTATTAAATAATGGTGATTAGGGCATGATATGGTTTATAGTGTTTATTAGTGTGATTTACCATCTTCTAAGTCATGCTAAGTCATGACTTATGACTTCGTGATTTTGGTTAGTATAACTTAGTGCAAATCCTAGTTTTCTCTAACCTAGAAGTTGCCATGACCATGATAGCTTAGCCATAGGCTTAGAATATCAAATTTGGGGTTTTTGACCAAAAGGGTATTTTGGTAATTTTCTAGATTTAATTTGTGATTATGTGATTTTAATATTATTTAATACTTGGTAGGTCTCATGATTAGTTCCTAACCTATCCTACCCTAAACTAGTAGTTAGCCACTAACCTAGAACCATTAGAGTGATGATTTGGTCATGGGGTTAAAGGGTTAAAATATCTAGATATTTGCTTTATGGATATTTTGCACAAATTATGCAAAATATCAAACCCTTTTCCAAAAAGTCCTTGACTTAGCTATTAAGGAAGACAAAGACACCCCCCCCCCCCATGCTTGGCCGGCCAAAGAAGACCCCCATGGCAGCCTACACTTTGATAAATACCCCTTGGATTAAATCATGAATAAATTGCATGAATTTATTCCACAAAAATTCCCTTTCCTTTCAACCTTCATAACTTGAGCTATCTTGATCCAAATTGACTCTAGTCTCTTGCATTGGAACCCTACAACATCTAGGGTGCTAAGGGAAGCAAGAAATCTAAAATTTGGGAGCTTGGGCATCGTCGAGTTCAAGATCACAACACCCTCCTTTCATTGTTTTTCCTTGGAATCTCACCTATAGGTAAATATGTCCAAACCTAGTCTAATTCCTGTTTTTATTACATAAATGCATTCATATAAGGATAACCATACTGTGGGTAAAGTTTGGTGGGATTTTGGTGTGTTTTGGTGTCCGTATCGGACACGTATCGAAGTGTTTGAATCCTTGTTTGGTGAAATGCCACAATGAACTTGTTTTTGTGTTTTGTAGAACTAATTACACGAACTAGGAGCCCTAGACATGGTGATCATAAACCTAGTTGACTGAGCACATTTTAGTGCTGTGTCCGTGTCCAAATTGGACACGAACCGACCGTACGAGCCCATCGTGCATGTCCTGCTACCCGACCCTTCGTGCGCACAGCACAGGCCACTAGGACACGAAATATTTGACACAGACAAGGGGGCAATGTCTGCAAACATGCCCCCAAAGTCTCGTGTCGCGTCGTGTCGTGTCGAGTGAGAAAACTCACTCGCACTGGACACGCGCTGTCAGCGCACGCGCGCGCGCGCACAACTTTGAGTGTGTCGTGTCGCATGGACACGACACTAGAGCATCTCGTAGTGACACGGGCATGAAGCCCTATGCGTGGCGTACACGTGGACACGAGCACGTGGTGCTTCGTGTCCTGTGTCGCGTGTACGACGCGTGTAACCGCGTGCACGACACTGTTTTCGCGTAGCGTATCAGGAATTTACCCGAGCGTGTGTTTCGTGTGTTTGGACACACGAAACCGTGTCGTGGTGTCGTGTCAGTGTCTTGGTACCCTAGTGTATCTATGGGGGGTTGGTTACCAACCCTAGGTTGCGAGCCTTAGCTCGTGTGGTTGCGTGCAAATCGAGTTACCCATTTTCAGGGTATACTGTGTAGTTCACTGTTTAGGATAAATTCCAGATTTTAGTAATCGAACTTTGATTCGATTTTAGTAATGTTTTATGTGTTAGACAAGTGTATTTTAGTGAGTATAAGTGTAGTATACATGTATGTGAGGGTGTGGGTCAAATTCGAGGAGATTTGGGTGTGTGTGGGTGTAGTTATGTGGATATACACATATGTGTGTATATGTGTGTTATGTGTGTGTGTTTGGGGGTTTGATTTTGGGTTCCAGGATTCTGGAAACCCCCCCCCCCTGTTTCAGTCTCTCTCTCAGTCTCTCTCTCTCATACTCACTGTCTGTCTCTCTCTCTCTATGTTTCTCTATATATATATATATAGTATATATATATATGGTATATATATATATATATAAGTTCATATATATGTGTATATATATATGATATAGATATATGTATATTGTATTAGGTTACTTTAGGTCAATATATATATATATATATATGTATGTGGTTGTATATATATATATGTTATGCATTTTGGGGTTTATGGTTAGTGTGTATCTATATATATATAGATATATATATATATATTTGACTTATTTAGTTATAGGTTATATGAAAACCCATCACTAGCCTATGGCCTAGGGTTATTGGCCTATGGTTAGGGCTAGCCCTAATGACCCCAAAACCCTAATGTTGACCCTTGTTGACTGAAAGTTGACCAAAGTCAACTTTAGGTCAAAGTTGACCTAGATCACCTAGAAATGACTAGGAATGACCTAATTTAACTAGTTTGACTAGTTTGACTAAAACCCTAACTAGTTTGACTAGTATTGACTTTACTTTGACTAGTTTGACTTTAGAGTTGACCAGAGTTGACCAAGAGTTGACTTTTGACCAGATTGATCTAGAATCATGTAGTTTGCATAGTAGACATCATATTTACTATTTAGAACACATTGTGACTTGTGTTGCTCTGATCAGGAGCCAGACACCTCTCCTCAGACTGCATATTCTCTACAGACATTCATACAGCAGGCGAGTACATTCTCTGACCGTTTCATACTTGTTCAGGCTTTACTTCTTGCTCTAGATTACTTTACTTGTTGCTGTCACGTTGGTAACACGGATTGGTACTATATGGATCTTTACATGAGATGTTATCCCCCTCGGGAGCATCGGGTACTTCATGTTATGTGTGTTTCACTATCATCATGTACTCCCATGCTTCTATTATTCATGTGCACTCATGTGATCATGTACTCTCATGTTTACTGAGCCCTCATGTATACTATCATGTGCACCCTTTCATGGGCCCCATGTGATATCATGTACAATAACGTAACCTGTACAGATCCTTGTGTATTGATTGGGGATACGGGGGAGTGCTAGTAGTCGTGTGAACAATTCCAAAGTAGTGTATTCATGTGCAAACTCGATCATGTACAAATCCGTCCGTTCACATGTGCTATCTCGTACTCTGACTCACTAGCCACTGTTAGTTCTCTATTTATAGTAGATATTTCATTACAGCTATCTCTTTTACAGCGTATATTTCCTTTCAGCAGTTCATGTATCTTACTCTATTGCCTGTATCGTATTTCCTAACCTGCTATGCACTGCGTGAGATGTATTGTGCTCGTTCCCGTCCTGATTGGACCTGTTGAAAATATTACAGAGGATGAGGATGAGGCCCTGGTGTCTACCTATTATGGAGCAGGACTAGATGATACTTATGTTGTGGACCCTCAGCAGGATCCACCTGCAGCTGAGGATGTTGTTCCAGTAGTCTAGACCAGTTTAGTCTAGGTAGTCTTTCTATATTTACTTTTTGTCTCACATTCTGAGTTGTATTTTGAGATGTGGAGATATATAGACTCTTAGACTTTTGTATTATGAGTTGACAGTTCTGGATATTATGTTGTACTAGACACTTAGACTTATTCATCTATGATACTGTTCTCTTGAGTTACTATCTATCTACCTGTCTTTCGTTCTTCTATCCTAGATGTGATTGAGATGTATATTGTTATGTCACCTCCATTCGGAGAGTATAAACTGTACAGGTACTTGGTATTGATAGATGATTGACCTAGAACAGCGTTCTACCGCCGACACTGCGGCGTAGGCTGGGCGTTGTTACGTTCTCGTACCCTAACAGTGGGTGCGGGTCGTGACAGAGTCCGATAACCAAAGCATTATATTCGGCTACATTATTTGAACAGGGTTCTGTGAGAGAGCATGCCCGATTGACTACCAATCCAGAGGGAGAAACTAATACTATCCCGACTCCATCGACGATATTACCTTGGGGCCCCGTCCTTGAAGCACCGTCGAAGAACATTCGCTAAACAACATCATGTGAAGTCATGCTTGAGTTAATGACTTCGTCTGGAATTTCTGCAATGATTCTGGTTATTTCTGAGCCTGGATAGGCTGCTAGGAAGTCGGCCATGGCTTGACCTTTGACAGTCTTCTGTGGAACGAAAACCATGTCGTAGGGGGATTACAATATCGCCCAGGTGGCTAAACGAGAACTGAGTGTGCCTAGCTTGGTCATGAGAACCCTGAGGGGGTTAACTCGTGAGAAAACATGGATGGTCTGCCCTGTCACATAGTGTCGTATTTTCTGAATGGCGAACACCAAGGCAAGGCATTCTTTCTCCACGACGGTGTACCTATGCTCCGTCCCCACCATCATTCGACTGAGGTAATAGATGGCTTGTCCATGCCATACGTCATTGTTCTGTGCTAGCAAGATGCCGAGGGAGTATTCCATTGCCCGTACATAGAGCATGAAGGGCTTTCCGACGACCGGGGCGACCAGAACCGACAAATTCGACAAATATTCCTTAATATCATCAAAGGCGCGTTGACATTCCTCATTCCATATGAAAGAGATGCCTTTTTTCATGAGTCGTGTCAAGGGTTGACATCGCCCTAAGAAGTTAGATATGAACCTCCTGATGTAGGCTAGTCTTCCCTGAAGGCCATGGAGTTCACGAAGGTTCCTCGGTGGGCTCATCTCCAAGATTACTTTTGTCTTATTGGGGTCTATGTGAATACCCCGGGAAGTAATGACAAAGCCGAAGAACTTCCCGCTGGACACGCCAGGAAAGACTTGGTGAGATTCATCTTCAGATTGTGTGCTCGCATAAGGTCGAATACTATCCTCAAATCGTGTAAGTGATCATCCTTGGAGCGACTTTTAATGGCAATGTCGTCAATGTTACACTCCACCATCTTGCGCAAGTGATCTCTGAAGATGACACTCATAGCTCGTTGATATGTAGTACTGGCGTTCTTTAGGCCGAAGGGCATAACTGTGTAACAATACACATCGATCGGTGTTCGAAATGACATATGCTTCTCATCATCGGAAGATATTTTGATTTGATTTTATCCTGAAAAGTCTTCCATAAAGGACATGCGTTCAAGGCCTTACGTTCAAAGCCATACGTATTATCGATCATTATGTCAGTGATGGGAAGAAAGAATTTATCCTTAGGACATATCGCATTCAGATTATGAAAGTCGATGTAGATTTAAACTTTTTAATTCTTCTTAACGACTGGTACTATATTAGCTATCCAGTCTGGGTGTTGCTTCTCGCAGATGAAACCGCTAGCTATAAGCTTGTTTACTTCTGCTTCGATAGAGTTCATGATGTCTGGACGGAACCGCCGTTGCTGTTGTTTGACTGGTTTTGCGTCCGGATGAATATTAAGCTTATGAAGTACGATCTCGGGGTTTAGCCCTGGTATGTCTTCATAGCTCCAAGAGAAAACATCGATAAACTCTTTGACGAGTTGCAACAATGACTCTCGCTCGCCTTCCGTCAGGCTTTTACTGACGAAGATTGGCTTTGGAGAGGATTCGTTGCCAAGGTCAACTTGCATGACTTCGTCTTCAGTGGGAGGGTCTCGTTGTTCAAAGCGCTTCTCTCGTTATGCATATAGCTGTTGGGCCCATGGCTCCAATTCAAGAGGTTCAAGTAGATCGTTGTCTTCCTCTTCAATGTCAGTGGATGCCATATTGACAGATAATGTCTGCCTGAATATATCCTCGATGCTATCATCGAAATTATATGTAGGCGATTCAGATGAGTGAGAATGTCACTCGCTTTCCTCATCGGAACTCTCGGGCGTTGTTGCTGGTGTAACATAACCGAGACCATGTTTGGACTTGCTGTAATAATCCTGAGGTTTCCCAGCCATGGCTGACAGCTACAGAGGCGATCGCCGGCCGTTGCCATATTTCAGACCTGGGGTAGTCTCCATGTTATACCCCTACGTTTGTATGAAGTACTTAGCTTGGGGACTATAAAGGTTGAGCGACAATCTTTTAGCGTCGGGTTCGAACCGAACTCTTCTGGCGTGAAAGGTTGAGGACCTTCTTTTCGGCCGAAGATGATCGTGTGATCCCCTTTTCATCTTCCTGGGACTAAGAAGTAGGCACCTCTAATAGAAGTAAGTCAGTTTACGGTATGGATGGTTGTCACCTGTGTGTGCATGTTAATGTCTAGATCGTGCCCCACAGCGTACATCAGATTGTACTCAGGGTAGTTCAAAGGTACCCTCTTATTGATGAAATAAGGAATTTTGTCTACAGGGATTACATCATCAGGAGAGGGACTATCCACCTGTGCAACCAGATACTTCGCGAGTCCTGCCTCCTCTTCAGCTACCCCCTGCATGACTGGAGGTTGGGACGCTGTCTTGGGCAGCTTGACCACCAAGGGTTCTGTTTGTGGCATTGGCTTGCCTGAGGGCCTCGGATCAACACTTGGTTGCCGGCTCGTCATCTTCCGATTGCCTTTGACTAGATTTTGGTAATCGAATCACCATCAGCACTACAGAGGGCCTCGCATCTTCCGATCACCTTTGATTGGATTTCAGCAATCGGATCACCATCGGCCCTACGATGGGTTTTGGCTCCTGGCTGGACCTTTGGAGTCGGATGACCATCGGTTCCAACTACGCATCTGGGGCGGGGGAACCGGGCACCTCTTTATGCAAAGTTTCGACAAAGGGTGCGGCTTTGCCCGGTTTACAGGCCTGGAGATGGATTTTTAAAGGTTCCTCTGACCCTGTTATGGCCTTTAGTTCATCAGTTATGTGCTTCTTGGATTCTTCATATAGACAAGCCTCCAAAGAATAGTAAGACTCAACCCCTTTGAAGGGATCGATGTCGGCAAATTTCGTCTTCACGAAGCCGTGCTTACTGATATACTTGAAGCACTGATGGATTGTGGACGGCACGATCATATAGTCATATATCCACGGACGGCCCAAGAGGATATTGTAGGACGTATCTGCGTCTATGACGTAGCAGGTAACCTCCGTCTTATGGTCGCCAATCTGACATTTTAAGCTGATCTTTTCTAGGGGATAGCTCCTTCCTGAGTTGAAACCGCTAATGGCAGTGTTGGTCATCCCTAGCTGGTGCATAGGGATGCCGAGGATTTGAAGCAAGCTTTTCGAGATAATGCTTATTGACGAGCCAGGATCAATATGCATCCAATCCACCTTGATGTCGCCTATGTATCCAGTCTAGTACAAGGGGCAATCATGCAAGTTGGTCTTGATTAACATGTCCTGTAGGGTGAACACGATATTGGGCATTGTGTCTGTTGTCACGACCCACACCCACTGTGAGGGTACGAGTACGTAACAGCGCCCAGCCTACGCCGCAGTGTCGGCGGTAGAATGCTGTTTTAGGTCACTATATAACCAACAACTCACGCAATTATATAATGTACATATCAAAATCTCAACTCTGAACGAAGGACAAGTATAGATATAATAGAATCTCAATCACAGTCTCAGCACGATATGATATCACAAAAGTTTATAACTAAGACTAAATACAATAATACAACCAACTACTAAAATAATATAATCTCCAACGGTCTCAAAACAACATATCTCAACTTATTTACAACTCAAGTTCTAAAACATGAAAACTAGACCAAGTCAACTAGCTAGTCTCCCGATCACTCCTGAGTGTCGGGGCTTAAGTAGGGCAAGTGTCCTCGGGGCAAGCATCTGTAATATTTTCAATAGGTCCAGTCAGGATATGAACGAGTACAACTCATCAAGAAATCTTAAATAAATGACAGAAAACTATAAACAGTTATAGACAGTTGTATTGATGAACATAGCAGTTTATATAAGTAATGATGTACAGAAACAGTTAAGGTACAAGGAAAGTAAAGTAACTGAACAAGAAGAGAAACATGGCAATGAAGACTGTAAGTTATAATCTAGCTGAACTAGAGTAACATGATATAAGTCTAGACAGTATAATATGACTCAAGTGTAATCCCAATGTGAGTCCATACAATGTAAATCTAATACCAGATGATTCCAATAAAAGATGAGTCCAGTATATGTTAAGTCCAGTCAGTGATCAAAGATTCCAGGGTGAGTCCAGACTATACTCTAACAGTGTGTTTTAAAATATCGGGATCGACATGTGAACGGCTATAGGTAATACGGCACACCGCACACTCGGCCAAGTGTGGGGTGGCTATTATTCCAGTATAATTTCAAGGGAGTGGTTCCAGTATTTGGGAATGTTCACATGTCTACTAAAATATTTCCCCGCCCAACAAGTACAAGTGAATCCAGAACCCGACACGAAAATAAATATAAGTCCAGCTAGAACATGAATGATACCAGTAAGTGATTCCAGTAGGTGATTCCAATAGTGGTTCCAAAAATGGAGGCCAGACATGAATAAATGAGTGTTGTATGAAATAGATCTAGCAATATCAAATCGTATTTGTAACAGACACTACAACAAAAAACCCTTTTAATGACGCTCGATAAGACGTATTAAAGACGCCTGATACCTAAGCATTATAAAAGTTCGAAATACCTTTTTTCTATGACGGTTTGGGCTAATTCTGGGCTTTTTATAACGTTTATAAAACAAAGCGTTATTAATATTTTAGAGCGGTGGCAAACTTGTAATTAATAAACTTCCAACAAAATCCTTCACATCCGATCTTTTTCAGAGCTTCCCTCCTCCGCCTCTTCCCTTCTCTTCCTGAACCCTAAAATTTTCCTAAACTCTAATTTTCCCAAACCCTAACCTCATCCGCCGCTCCTCCAACTTCAATATCGCCCGCCTCGACCACCTCTACGTCGACCCCCATAACCTCGGCAAGGCCCGCATGAAGCTCCACTACGCCGACCTCTCCGACGCCTCCTCCCTCCGCCGCTGGGTCGACTCCCTCCTCCCCGATGAGGTCTACAACCTCGCCGCCCAGTCCCACGTCGTCGTCTCCTTCGAGATCCCCGACTACACTGTCGACGTCGTCGCCACCGGCTCCCTCCGCCTCCTCGAGGCCGTTAAGTCCACGACCAGGCACAAGCCCTCCATCCGCTTCTACCAGACCGGCTCCTCGGAGATGTTCGGGTCCACTCCTCCCCCGCAGTCCGAGACCACCCTGTTCCACCCCCGCTCCCCCTACGCCGCTGCCAAGTGCGTCGCCTACTAGTACACCGTCAACTACTGCGAGGCCTACGGGCTCTTCGCCTGCAACGGGATCCTCTTCAACCACGAGTTCCTGCACCGCGGTGAGAACTTCGTCACCCGCAAGATCACCCGTGCCGTCGACCGCATCTGCGTCGGCCTGCAGACCAGGCTCTTCCTGGGGAACCTGATGACCGTACGCGACTGGGGCTTCGCGGGGGACTATGTGGAGGCCATGTGGTTGATGCTGCAGTAGGAGAGCCCCGGGGACTACGTCGTGGCCACGGAGGAGAGCCACACGGTGGAGGAGTTCCTGCAGGCTGCGTTCGGGCACGTCGGGCTCGACTGGAAGGATCACGTGGTGATCGACAAGAGGTATTTTAGGCCGGCGGAGGTGGACAACCTCGAGGGGTATTCGAGCAAGGCGATGAGGGAGCTGGGGTGGAAGCCCAAAGTGGGGTTCATGGAGCTGGTGAAGATGATGGTGGACCAGGACGTGGAGCTGGCCAAGAGGGAGAAGGTGCTCGTCGATGCCGGATACATCGACTCCCAGCAGCAGCCCTAGGCTTCCCTCTATTTTTTTGTTCCTCCTCAATCTATTTGCAGATCGGAAGATGGAGCTCGCCGGTCCGGTCGCCGCCGCTGAATCTTGCGTTCAGTCTATTTGTTTCATCTTAGTTTCAACACTGAACATTGATGAGGCTTCATATTTATGGTTAATTGTTTTATACAGGTTTGTAAGCACTTCTTGGATGCAGTGGAAAAGAAACAGTACGGCTGGTTCTGGGTTTGTCCCAATGGTAATAAAGAGTGCCACTATAGGCATGCTCTACCCCCTGGATATGTCCTGAAGTCTCAGATGAAGGCTTTATTGGAGGAAGAATCAGAAAAGATAACCATTGAAGAGGAGATTGAAAATCAAGTAATTGCTATATTTTCTGAAGTAGTTCTTTCTAAAATCCATTACTTATGTGAAATTACAATTATAGCGACCTCTTGTTATTTAGACGCTAATGACTCCATTGAGCTGACAACTAGCTTTTCCCCAATAGCGTGCGAAAGTTGCTACAACAACTCCTATGACTCCTGAATTGTTCTTTCAATGGAAAAGGAAAAAGATGGAAGAAAGAGATGCTGGTCAAGCTGCAAAGAGGGCAGAGAGGGCCAAGAATGATCTTATGAGGTATTTGCTTAACCTCTTGGCTTTCCATCCTTGAAGATTCTTATTTGATTTAACTAACCGGTCAAAACTATTTTCTTTTCAGCGGCCGTGAGCTGTTTCTTTCAGATGCTAGTTTGTTTGTGGATGATATTGAAGCATGCGAGAAGTACCAAAGAGAACCTGAGGATAGCGAAGATAAGGTATCCATATTTGTTTTCCTTTATGGTAATAGTTTACTTGTGTAAAGATGAGAACATTATCACACAACAAGCCGTTCTCTGTGAAGTAGCGTTATGGATATGGTGGAACATGGCCACCTGTTATTACTGCAAAGTAGGATTGAAGAACAAAGGTAATGAGACGATGATTCATACGTGTGTGCATGCTTGTGTACACAAATAATGGTCTATACCACAGTAACATGATACAGATGATGCATCCTAAAAAAATGGTACATAACATGAGAGACACAAAAGACATGGATTTACCATAAAATTTGTAAGTTTTGTTAACATTAGTCTTTATCAATTATTTGTCTTATCTGTAGAGTTATGTATGGTAATCTTGACCTTCATACAAAGGTTTGACTTTATGGCATCAATATGGCTTAGTTCTTTGTTTTAATCCTCTCGTAGGAAAACCTGAGGATTCCTGTGAACATATGGGAAGGTTTTTATATTTATGTAAATGATTATGTTGGCATCTCTTTTATTGGAACATGTACCCTACATTTTTGTCCAATGCTTCAAAGGATCGTCTCACAAGTTGGTACGCGGCTAAGAAGTTGTCCTTAATTATATATAATAAAATTAACACATATGAAATGTGTACGGCATGTGTTTGTTGATTATGAGTGTCCAAGGATTATAGTCTAAGACATGCCCACATTTATTATCTGATTCTACTATTACATCAGTAAGGTTTTCTGTCAGGTGGTTTCTCTGTCTTTGCTGGTGTTGGGGAGCATACCCGCGAGGGTAATGACTTGTACAGGAAAATGATTGAGAGTGGTGTGATTAAGCTTGGAGAAAAATAGGTACTTGTTCTAGGCTACTTTGGTGTTTCTTCAATCAGTTGTGTTGTATTCTTGCTTCTGAAGTTTGGAATCGATTTCCATGTTGTAGAGTGAAAGCAAATGTGCTCTTGTGTATGGACAAATGAATGAGCCCCCTGGTGCTCGTGATCGTGTTGGGTTGACTGGGTTGACAGTTGTCGAGCATTTCCGAGATGCTGAAGGGCAAGATGTGCTTCTCTTTATTGACAACATTTTTCGGTTCACTCAAGTAAGCTTATAGTAACCTGTACATGGAATGATTTTCTTGTTATGCATATGCATGTTTTATGGCTCAGTTTATCTTCAACTTTTCAGGCATACTCTTGTTAACTTTCTTTAATTTATTGGCTTGGTAAAATCTAAGTTGATTGCTAGAGGATGAGGCTCTCCCACGACGGCGCCGGCTGCAGCAGCACCAAGTCGTCGTTCAGCTGCGACACTACTTCTCTTTGGGACTCCCGATATCTTCAAGAGATGGCAGAGAGAAGATCCATGGTCATAATCTATTTAAGTAAATATTTCTAATAATTTGTTTAGCAAAAGATAGATTTATTCCTATTTTTTGGGTATATTTTGTATTTGGATATTCAATGTAATGAAGATGTTGATATGTACTCTATTTTGAGAAATGTAATAAAGATGGTGATATATAATGTTAAGTTTTTGGAATATAATATATACTGTGCAGTATAGAGCATTATAAATGTGCTAATTTGAATAGTATAAAGTGTTATAAATGTGCTGCATTGAGCCTATACATATTATCTATTCATGACATTTTGAAATTGTTCTGAATTGTGTACTATATATTAGCTATTCATAACGCTTTTATAGAAACTATTCATGACGGTTATTTTATGACGCTTTTAAAAAATATTTATAACACCCGTTTTCATAACGGTTGCTGTGAAAAAAAAAGCGTCATGGTTCGTCATTAATGACGCTTTTTAATCGTCATTAAAAGGGTTTTTTGTTGTAGTAAGAGAATCAAATAGAACTAACTACAACTGAAGTACAGTAATCGAAAAGTAAATAAGAGAACTATCAGAGAATGTACTCGCCTGGTATCCTGAATATTCGAAAAGAATATACTGTCCGAGGAGTGGTGTCTGTCTCCTATAGAACAGTACAAGTCACTATATGTCTAAAATAGTAAAATAGACTGCTACAATGCATTTACATGATATTTGGGGTCAATCTAGGCTAAAGTCAACCCTTGGTCAACTTTAGTCAACTACACTAGTCAAACTAGGTCAAGCCTAACCCAAACAAGTCTCACTAGGCCAAGCCATGTCTATTCTAGCATCCACACACAATACAAGGCCACACAAGTCATCAACACACATCATTGGTGTATACATGCCATATTCATAGGCTATGAGCCATAGGAATCACATAGGCTACGTGCCATAGGCTATAGGCCATATAGTCTATATCTCACATTCCCACATATTATATATATATATCTAAATTAATATAATTAACATACACATATACATATAGGCCACATTATTATATTCAATAATATATATATATATATATATATATATATATATATATATATATATATATATATATATATATATATATATATATATATATATATATATATATATATAAAAATATATATATATATATATATATATATATATATATATATATATATATATATATATACACACACACATATAGGCCATTAACATTTATATTACATATAGGGATAGACATGTATGTGTGTTTTACAACTAACTTGTGAAGAACAAATAGGCAAATCTAGAGGGGGGTGAATAGAGTTTATGACAATAATGTCCAATTAAAAATTTAAACTCTTTCACAACAGAAAATAATCAGAGTAAATGCGGAAATATTAAAGAGCAAGAAAGCATACTCAAACACAGTCGATTTTAACCTGGTTTCCCTCGTGGAGGACTAGTGCAGGCCTGAGAACTCTAGCTCAGGATTAAATTCACTATTTGTGAAATAATAGTTACACCCCATGCCTTTTCTTCAGAAGAGCACGTCAACTTCTTACAGAGATCGCAGTGGCGATGCTTAAAATTTTCCAAGCGACTTCTTGAACTCTTGCACAAACTCCTAACTGAAAAGTACTGAGCACTTTGAGGCTTAGGGAGCTTGTGGCTAGTAGATGAGAAGGGTATGGCTTGTATAAGGCTATAGAGAGAAGAGAAGAGAAGATTGGATGAATGAAAATGAAAGAATTCATAGCCTATTTATAGGATACCATACAGGCAGAATTCGGCTAGAATTCTGGTTGGAATATTCAAAAATTTGGCCGTTGGACAACTTGCATCCAGCCAACCCTAAAAATTAGGGTCCTGGAATTTAGGAGGCAGAGTTCGGCCCGAACTCTGTCTCCAGAGCACAGAATAGGTCAAATGAGCCAATAGGCTATTTGGATGTTTGGTGGGGCTTTTGGTTTGAGATATAGGTATAGTCTAATTCTCAAAATGCTCAGCACAGCTCAGTTTACATAAATCTAGACTCAAATAAAGTATAAAATATAGAATCAAATTATGAAGCTTTGCAGGTGCGAGCTGTCGTCTGGCTTGTACCGAATTTAGTCATCATGTGTCGTATTGAAATATTACAAGTATCATGTTGTCAATTGTATCAATATATGGTTGACTGTGATTTTGTGTTAACAATCTCCCCCATGTTGATAATTGACAAAATAATATTTGTATATTTAATATTCATACCTGGACACATTAAAAAAATAGCGTAGCTCCCCCGTAATAGGTGCAGCTAGCAAAAGCTCCCCCGTAAATATTATCTGTTGTCCTGATAACAATATTCTTTTCCCAAAGCACAGATACAAAAAGCATATGACAATATAATATGAATATATCAAAATATTTCTCCCCCTTTTGTCAGTTATCAAGCAACCAGAATAAGGAATGGCAAGCACACCAAAAATAATAATGATAAACTGGATAAAACTGAGAAACTGCAGAATAAAATGTTTCCAAGTGTCACATAATGAGTTCTAGTACAACTAAAGTGCAGAAACAAAAACAACTATAGCAACTAAAAATACAGAAAAGCATAAAACTATAATCCTCAGCAGCAGCAGCAAAGAGAAATCCATATCCATCATCGAGCTCGTGAAGGCCCACCGTCATCGGATGGATCAGTGAATGAACGACGAGGGTCCACGAAAGCCGCATCCGGATCCAGGTAGTGGATAACCCAAGGGTCATCGATACGGTATCCATCGCGAGTAGGGTCCCGCTCCATGGGAATAGGCATAGAAGGATGCCGGGACATAAAGTACCGAATATCGTACAGTGAGTTGCTAATGGCACTCATCTCCAAGGTAGTCCGGTAGTCAAGCTGAGTCCAGCGATCATCCTCTATGGTGAATCGATCGCGGAGCATAGTCTGGAGTGACTCAAGAGTAGCAGGAGGAGGAGGAGGGTCCTGTCCAAGAGGAGGGGCGTCGGGCTCATCGTAAGAGTGCTCAGACACAACAGGTGAGCCAACTGTTGCCTGAAGCCGTCGTTCCATACAGAGGAAGGCAGGGGCAGGCAAGAACTGGCACTCATCAAGAGGTACACGAAAAGCACGAAAAAGCATAGGAAGATAAAGTTCATAAACCAAGGATCTTGGTTTCTTCCTAGCATTAATCATCCAGTCCATCATGGTACATGGAAGATTAAAAGGAACATGAAAATGAAGGTGATACAAAGTAGAGATTTCAAAGTATGTAACCTCATCGGTTGATCCTGCTTTGGGCAAAATCGTGTTAAAGACGATCCGATGAAGTTCATAAAAGTAAGGATTGAGGAACTTGGCGAGAAGCTTACGAGGAAGTATGTTAGGGGTACACAAGTCGTCCTTAAAGCTTTCTAGGGATGACCCATCGGAAAATAGAAACTTTCGAGCTTCAATAAGTTTTTCCCATGAGTTTGGCTCCGGGAGTTCAAGGTGTTCGGCCAAGTCGAAATCATCAAAAGAAATATCAATGCCTGCAACCCGTGAGAATATATGTGTATCATTGTGAGTAAGGTTGCAGTAAAACATTTGTATGGCATTGAGATATATAACCGAATTGGTAGTGACAAGTTCATCAAGACAAAGATCATGAAAAAGTGAATCATATTGAGAAAATATAGTGAAATTTATAGGGTGACCTGCATACACCGGACGTGACCGAAAATCACTAAACCATTCATTGGAAGCATCAAGTGATACAAATATCCGGTCATCATACGTGTTGGGGTCGAGTGGACGAGATGGTTTGAACAACGGGTGAATGGGATGTTGATTGGGTTGTTCAACGGGTGGTTCAACACGAAGAGGACGCACCCTCGGTTCGAAGTCTCTTCCCCCTATTGAACAACTTGGGAGCCATGAAATAATAAAGAAAATTAAGGAATTGTAGATGGAGAGAAGTGTGGAAATATACCTCAATTTGATGATGAAAGATAAAGGAGAATAGTGAGAGAATCCTTCTCCTTGAATTTTGAGAAGAATTATGCTCTAGGAAGGAAGAACTAGGGTTAGGGTTTGGAGAAAAATAGTTTAGAGAAGTTAGGAAGGTGGAAATGGAGGAAAGAGAAGAGGGGAATCCGGTTTTTAGTGTTGGGGTTCGAATGGTCGGAGCAAATGTGGACCATTGGATCATAATCTGATCAGCGGCTGAGGCTGCTTTCGGTTCTGGAACAGCCAGACCGAATTCGGCCCGAATTCTGGTTTATGGTACCAGAACAGAAATCAGGCTAGAGAAGAAATTTGATCAAGTAAGAAAGACAAGAATAATAAGTAGATAAAAAAATATAAAGAGTAGACCATGTAATATACAAAGATATATACACGAATGCAAGATATAAAAAGAGAAAACCAAGTAGCGAATAAAAAAATGCAACTCTGAATCAAAGTGAAGTTTAAAATTTTGAATTTTTGCATGTGATAAATAAAAGTAGACCATATAATAAACAAGGAAATATGCCCCAATTCAATATTTTGAAGCTGCCATGGGGTAGCTGCAGGGGTCAGATCCCAGCTAGCGGTAATCCTGAGGACTAATGCACCGTGTCGCTTAGGCTTTTACGCCTTGTTGTCAGAAGGACCCTTTCGACTTGTACCCATGGCAAGTTCATCATAAAGAATCAAGACATAATCGATATTTGTGCAGGTTACTTTAATGAATAACAGCTTCATCCAAAATTCTTAGTTCACGATAAAGAAAGTTAAAACGCTCTTCGGATAGAGGTTTGGTAAAGAAATCTGCTAGCTGATGATCGGTGTCAATAAATTTTAAGTTAATAGTACCATTTTGCTGATGATCACGCAAAAAGTGGTGACGTATTTCAATGTGCTTCGTGCGTGAGTGACATATGGGGTTCTTAGTGAGATTTATAGCACTAGTGTTGTCACAAAATATAGGAATGTGCATAAACAATAAGTTATAGTCTTCAAGGGTTTGCTTCATCCACAGAATTTGTGCACAACAACGACCAGCTGTAATATATTCAGCTTCTGTTATGGATAATGCGACAGAATTCTGCTTCTTGCTAAACCAAGAGACTAGAGCCTTTCCTAATAAATGACACGTACCACTCGTACTTTTACGGTCGACCTTGCATCTGACGAAATCAGCATCAGAGTAACCAATGAGGTCAAATGATGTTGACTTGGGATACCATAGGCCCACTGTAACCGTACCCTTAAGGTATCGAAAGATACGCTTAACAGCAGTCATGTGTGATTCCTTAGGATTACCTTGATATCTAGCACACAGGCAAACGCTAAGCATAATATCAGGACGACTAGTAGTTAAATAAAGTAGACTGCCTATCATACCTCGATACTTACGTTGATCCACAGGTTTGCCGCTTTCATCTTGTTCTAGTTTAGTTGTAGTAGCTATTGGAGTGCTGATTGGTTTGACATTGTCAAGCTCGAATTTCTTCAACAAGTCCTTTGTATACTTTGACTGATAGATGAAAGTTCCATTTGACGTTTGTTTGACTTACAGTCCAAGAAAGTAATTGAGCTCCCCCATCATGCTCATCTCAAACTCGGTCTGCATACACTTGACAAAATCTTGACAGAGGGTTTCATCAGTAGAACCAAATATAATATCATCCACGTAAATTTGTACTAAGAGAATAGTGTCTTTGAAAGATTTTATAAAAAGTGTAGTGTCAACTTTCCCTTTGAAAAACCTTTTTCAAGCAAGAAATTGCTTAGCCGTTCATACCAAGCTCTAGGGGCTTGTTTGAGGCCATATAGCGCTTTCTTGAGCTTGAAAACATGGTCGGGAAATTTATGATTCTCAAAACCAGGGGGTTATTTTACAAAACCCTCCTCCTTAATAAATCCATTCAAGAAAGCACTTTTAACATCCATTTGAAACAATTTGAAATTTTGAAAGTTAGAAAATGCACAAAGCATCCGTATGGATTCTAATCTCGCAACAGGAGCATACGTCTTATTGTAGTCGATACCTTCCTCTTGGTTGTATCCTTGAGCTACTAGACGAGCTTTGTTGCGTGTAACTGAACCATCTTCATTTACTTTGTTTCAAAAAACCCATTTAGTACCAATAATCAAGTGATTTACCGGCCTAGGAACAAGTTCCCAAACTTGGCTCCTCTCGAATTGGTTGAGTTCTTCTTGCATGGCAGAAATCCAAAATTCATCATTAAAAGCTTTTACAATATTTTTTGGCTCAATTTGTGAAATGAAGGCAGTACTAACAATAAAGTCTCTTATTGATGATCTAGTACTTACTCCACGTGAAACATCACCTATAACCAAATTTTCTGGATGTGACGGCTTGAAAGAAAATTTCTTTGGCAAGCCCTCCAGAGAATTGGTTTTAGTGGTTGTGTTCATTGGAGTAGAAGTTGATGGCTCAACATCATCATCAAGAGTAGCTGCTGCACTGTTATCCTCATCGAAAGTCACATTTGTTGACTCTTCCATAATTAATGAGCGTTTGTTGAACACTCTATATCCCTTGCTCTTGGCCGCATAGCCAAGGAATATACCATCGTCAGCTTTGGTATCAAATTTGTCTTAGTTGTCTTTGGTGTTAAGGATAAAGCATCGACAACCAAAAACTCGAAAATATAAAACGTTTGGAGTTCTTCCAAACCAAAGCTCATAGGGTGTTTTCTTCGTAATAGGACGAATAAGCACCCTATTTAAAATATAGCACGCTGTACTGACAGCTTCAGCCCAAAAATATTTCGAAAAAGAGAATTTATTTAACATGACTCTAGCCATATCGCCAAGAGTCCAATTCTTTCGCTCCACAACACCATTTTGTTGAGGAGTTCTTGGACAAGAAAACTCATGATTAAAACCATTTAAATCATAAAACTTTTCAAAATCACTATTTTCGAATTCGTCTCCATGATCACTTCGGATTCGAGTAATCATGTAGCCTTTTTCGTTTTGAACCTTTTTAGCAAATATTTTGAAAACTGAAATGGCATCACTTTTATTTGTAAGAAAGAAAACCCAAGTAAATTTATAAAAGTCATCAATTATAACAAAAGCGTAGAGTTTTCCACCAAGACTGGCTACTCTACTAGGGCCAAATAAATCCATATGAAGTAATTGCAATGGTCTAGTAGTACTTACAGAGTTTATGGAATGAAATAAGGACTTGGTTGCCTTATTCAATTCACATTCGGCACATACTGTGTCCTTTTTGAATGTGATATCGGGCAAGCCTCTGACTAGCTTCTTGGTCGATAGCCTGGATTTAGTGTCCATGTTGGCATGACCAAGATACTGGTGCCACAATAATTTTTTATCCTTGTGAGCATAGAGACATCTTCCCGCACTGTTAGTATCTCTAGATAGATGGAAAATATAAATATCGTCCTCTCTTATCCCTTCAAAAGCAATGTCTCCTGTTGACCTATCATAAATAAAATATTTATTTTGTCCAAAGTTAATATCATACCCATGATCAGCAAGATGACTTATGCTGAGCAGGTTATGCTTTAACTCGGTCACTAGGCAGACATCCTTTGTTACAGGAGAAGGAGGATGACCTATAGTACCATTACCAATGATATACCTATTAAGGTTGTTGCCGAATGATACATACCCTTCCCTCTTCATCGATAGTGATGCAAAAATATTTGCGTCTTCTGTCATATATCGCAAGCATCCACTATTGAGAATCCACTTACTCTTAGTTGAGGAGGGAAGGTCCACCTACATCAAGAGTAGATGTGACCTTTGGTACCCAAGTTCTTGAGGGTCCTGAAAAGTTAGTTTTCGGCAACCATGCATATATGTTTCTATCTACTAATCTCCTAACTCTACATTTTGGTGATATGTGTCTATGTAATCCACAATAAGTACAAATAACATTCCTATTTATGTTAGGGGCATGTTGATGATGTCTATGTGTAGAGTGGTGTGAAGTAGCATGGTGATGATGTCTATATGTAGAGTGATGTGGAGTAGCATGGTGATGATGTTTATATGTAGAATGATGTGGAGTATGATGATGATGTCTATATCCATAAGCAGTATGATGGTGATTTTATTTTTGTGCAACATAGTGATGATTGTATCTATGTGTAGTATGGTGATTCTGTGTCATATGAGAATTATTTCTACGTGCATGTGGTTTGTGTGCTTTATGAAAGTGGGTGTACATATAAGCATGATTTCGTGCTGCAGGTGGACGACGTGGTTGACTAGAATGAGTAGTGTCATGCTTTGTGAGTGTCTCATATGATTGGGTTTGAGGTTGAGCAACCTGTTTTCCCAATCTAGTCTCTAATTTCTTAGAGACAGTCTGTAGTTTATTAATCTTAGTGTTCAAACCATAAATCTTAGTGATAGAGATCTTGTGTCTATTCTTTTCTTCAGCGATCTCAGTATTGAGTGCTGTGATCTCTTGTGTTTGCTTTTCTATACGTGCTTCGGCATCATGTAGGCTTAATTTAAGTTTAGACACCTCATTTGTGACTTTCGTGGGTGAAGTGTCTCTACTATATCAAGCAATGAAGAGAGTCTTTGAATCTCGACTTCATAACTTTTGATCTTTTCCTTGGCGTGTTTATATTTACCAATGACTTTTTTGTGGTCATTGAGTAAATCACTGAATGCATCGCCAAGTTCATCAAACGTGAAATCATCGAGAGTTTTGCTTGTTACCTTATCGGATGTAGCCATTAGGCAAACATTGGCGGTGTCTTGAGGAGAGTCCTTTTCTTCTTCAGAGTCACTAGCTTCGTTTTCATGCCAAGTACTTGTGTTGGCATATTTCTTTGAGGAAGCTTTCTTGTATGGTTTCTCATATCGGTTGCTCTTCTTTGTGAATGGATACTCTTTTCGGACGTGTCCAGTCTTCTTGCAACCGTAACATGTTGGCTCTTCTTCGACTATAGCATGCCAGAAACGGGGAGTTGAGGTGGTTAGACCTATACCCCGAAATGCTCCCAGCATAGGAGCCTATGGTTCCATTCATGTTGTTGCTGGAGGTACACATACCTCTTCTATCTTCTTGTGGTTCCTTCTTTCTTCGATTGAAGCGAAGAAATTTCTTGAAGTTGCAGACAAGGAGAGCTTGATCTTTGCCTTCCGAGTTGTCGTCATCTGTCTCTTCAGGATCAGCCCTTCGTCGGTGAGCTTTAAGGGCAATCTCCTTTGCCTTAGGAGCAGGCTCTTCGAAGTCTTTGAGGTCAAGCTCATGAGTCATCAGCTTTCCCATCAAAGTCTCCATGGACATAGTCGTGAGATTATTTTCTTCTATGATGGCTGTCGCCTTAGGGTTCCAAATCTTTGGTAGCCCCCTAAGTATCTTGCGGATCTTCTCGTAATTTGTATATTGTTTGCCGAGAGAAGACAAGGGATTGATGATGTCGAGGAATCTTGTAATCATTTGTGTGATCGTCTCATTTGGCTTCATCTTGAAAGCCAAATATTCTTGAGTGAGACGACTTATTTTTGACTCCTTCACTTGAGTGGTTCCTTCATGCGTCACTTCTAGAAGTCTCTATACTTCGTGAGAGGTGGTGCATGTTGAGACCCTGTTGAACTCATTCCTGTCTATAACACAGAATAAAGCATTAATAGCTCTTGCGTCTAGACTTGCCTATTTCTTCTCTTCGTCAGAATATTTGTCATGGGTTTTCTCAATGAGATCACCATTGACAACTATCCTGGCGGACTTTTTGTAACCATCGGTGACAATGGTCCACAGGTCGAAGTCTAGCGACTTGAGATAAAAACTCATCCTTGTTTTCCAATAGGTGTAGTTAGTTCCATCAAATAGGGGAGGCCTATGAGTGGACTGCCCTTCACCGTGATTGTAAATTATGGATTGTGTGGTTGCCATGGATCAGCTCTAGGATGTTACTCCTTGTTGAGAGAACAGAGCTCTGATACCAATTGATGAACAAATAGGCAACTCTAGAGGAGGGTGAATAGAGTTTATGACATTAATGTCCAATTAAAAATTTAAACTCTTTCACAACAGAAAATAATCAGAGTAAATGCAGAAATATTAAAGAGCAAGAAAGCATACACAAACACAGCCGATTTTAACCTGGTTTTCCTCATGGAGGACTAGTCCAGGCCTGAGAACTCTAGCTCAGGATTAAATCCACTATTTGTGAAATAGTAGTTTCACCCCGTGCCTTTTCTTCAGAAGAGCACGTCAACTTCTTACAGAGATCGCAGTGGCGATGCTTGGAATTTTCCAAGCGACTTATTGAACTCTTGCACAAACTCCTAACTGAAAAACACTGAGCACTTTGAGGCTTAGGGAGCTTCTGGCTAGTAGATGAGAAGGGTATGGCTTGTATAAGGCTTTAGAGAGAAGAAAAGAGAAGATTGGATGAATGAAAATGAAAGAATTCATGGCCTATTTATAGGATACCATACAGGCAGAATTCGGCCAGAATTCTGGTTGAAATATACAAAAATTTGGCCGTTGGACAACTTGCATCCAGCCAACCCTAAAAATTAGGGTCCTGAAATTTAGGAGGCAGAGTTCGGCCCGAACTCTGTCTCCAGAGCAAAAAATAGGTCAAATGGGCCAATGGGCTATTTGGATGTTTGGTGGGGCTTTTGGTTTGAGATATAGGTATAGTCTAAGTATCAAAATGCTCAGCGCAGCTCAGTTTACATATATCTAGACTCAAATAAAGTGTAAAATACAGACTCAAATTATGAAGCTTTGCAGGTGCGAGCTGTCGTCTGGCTTGTACCGAATTCAGTCTTCATGTGTCGTATTGAAATATTACAAGTATCATGTTGTCAATTATATCAATATATGGTTGAATGTGATTTTGTGTCAACAACTTGTATGTGTGTGTCAATAGGATAACAGGAAATCAGATTTTTAGGGTGTTAATGACAGTGCAATGCAATAATGGGAGTGCAACCTAGACTAGAGTGTGAGTGTGAACATAATGTGTCAATGTGTGTGGTATGAAAATGTAATGACAGGGAATTCTTAGAATTTCACATTGTTCTCAGATGACGGTTAGTAGATAGGTTTAGGCATATGTGAATAATGTGTTAATGGGTGTGTGAGACAATGTGTTACAACATGACAGTAGAGTGTGTAAACTAACAGGAAGGGGGGGTGTATTGATCTCAGGTTTCCAAGTAAATGTCAGTTAAGTGAATCAGTGCATTGATAGTTAGTAAATTGAAATCAGTGATGGTATGAATCAATGTGTGTAACCTCAGGAAAATTGAGTGTGTTAACATTGGGTTGGAATGTGTCATTATCAGGAAATCAGTGTGGTGTATATGTTAGGAAATCAATTTTTCCAGCTTTGTGTGTGTATGAAAGTGTAATAGGAACATGAAAACATGAGCAATGTGACAGGGCATTGAATGAGTGTGACTGAACAGTGAAATAAATCAGGAATTAGTGTTGTTCTCAGGGAAAATTCAAGTAATTGACAGTTCAAAACAATTAGCTAACAGTTAACAGTAAACCCATTTACACATTCAATCCAAAACCAAATTCAAAAACCCAATAACCTAAATTCCTTGTTAACATGAAATCTAACATGCACATAATCATTTGGAAATGTAGGGGTTAAACAATATGGCAATTTAATCATGGAAAAATAGGTTTAGAATCTCATTATTTTCAGAAATTTGAAAACAGTACACAGTATATCAGTAAAAAATGGGAAAACCTAATTCGAAATCAAAAACATGTTAATAACCTAATTAAATGGTTGGTAAACATAGTGTCAAACAAGTGGACACATTCGTGTCCAAGACAATAAAATACCGCACGAGCACTGAGACTGGACACAGTGTCGTGCACGCGTGCTCACGTGTCCAGCGCACGACACTGGCCACGTGGAGACATGTGGCCGTACACACGTGTATGCCAGGGGTAGGGCTACCCCACTGACACCCTGCACCGTATCCTAAACACGTGTCCAGCCGTGTCCAACCACGTGTCAGTGGCAAAAATACATGCGTGCAGCATGCTCGTGCGACCAGAACGGGGAGGAGAACTCGCACACACAACCACCTGAGCTCAAATTTTGGGAGGCTAATGTCCGTCAGTACCCTGACATTCCCCCAAAAAATAGCGTATCTTCGTGTCCTGTACAGCAAACACTAGGGCCCGAGTAGCAGGACAGTGCCCTAAGGCTGCTGCGAGCGTATTCATGTCCGTGTGTGGACATGACACGACTCCAATACTCCTAACCAAGGACACGAATCAACAAACAAACCCTAGATCTAGGAATTCATTCAAAAATATTTGCAAAAATAGTAAAAAGAAATGGTTGTGGCATTTCCACAAACACCTAGCCTAGCAAATTGATACGTGTACGATACGGACATGAAACCTAATGCAAACGATACCAATCCTTCACTACAGCTAATGGACACCTAGATCTATGCTACTATGCAATAAAATCATAATAAAAATGGAATTAGAGGGGTTTACCGATAGATTGCAAGGGTCAAGAAAAAGCCCCAAATCAACGGTTCCCGTTGCTAGCCAAATCCTTCTAATTACTCTAAAAATGAAATTGCTCCTCAAAATCAGCAAGTAGAGGTTGATTAGAATCATATGCAAAAGATTTAGGTCAAAAAGGATTAAAAATGGATTTACTATGAATTTAGGAAAGTGGAGATTTACCTTTCCTTCTAAAAACTTGGTTGAGCACAAAAGAGGCAAGAACAAGGAGAGGGGGCATTAAATAGGAGTGGGAATCCTATTGTGGCTAGCCACTTTGGGTTTGGATAGGGTTAGGGCTTCAAGTTATGGGCGTATGGGCTTAAGACACAAGTCATGAAATTAAATCACAAGTCATTTCACCTATTCATAATTCTTCCTATTGAAACTAGATTCTAGTGTCTAAAAATAGGTTTGACTTATGCTAGACTAGGGTCACACCATTGCCTACTAAGTCACCATAGCTAGGGTTAGCTTCTAGGCTAGTCTACAAAGTCTCAATAAGTCAAAGTCAAGGATAGCAATCACCAATTCAATAAATTAAAATAAATTCAAATTTCACCAAATGACGAAAATATCCTCAAGCTAAAATGATAAATAATTATCCCAATCACATGGTTAGGCTCTAGGTCAGACAGTCTCTCGGGTTTCACTAGCAGCACATCAAAATCATAAGTCATAGTTTTTAAATAGTTTTAAAATGATTAAAAATTACCAAAAATCACAATATGATGTAAATATAAATAAATAATAATTATAATTACAAAAGTTCAAAATTACCCTCATTTGGAAAATTGGGTGTTACATCTGCATAATTGTTGCCCTGGACATTTGTTGACGTGTCCTCCCCTGTAGGCTTGACCTGGGCTAAGTAGGCGTTAACATTCTGGAGTGCTTTGCTTAATACGATATGAAGATCCTTAGAGAGCCTTAGGACCTCATATAATGACAACTTTGCTGGTGTACTAGCCAGTTGTGCTAGTATGTCAAAGTTGTAAGGTCTTTCCAGCCCCTGAGGTGCATCCTTACGGAGTGGCCTGTCGAAGCGGATTTCCTTCGGCTTGGACCTGTCCGTCGGTGGAAGCTGAGATGTCCCCGGAACATCAGTAGCAGGCAGCATTGTCGGCTAAGGGTCTTCGACTGAATTACCCAGGGTGGGCTGGAATTGTCCACCAGACCGGGTAACAACGGCCGCCGCCTTCTCATCTTCGGCTGAGATTGTATGGCAGGATCTGGACTTCCTGCCTTTTTTTTAATGGTTGAAGATGTCACCGCCTATGTAACTACGGGCACTATATCTAGTTGCACCCACATGACCTCTTCTCGGGACGTGGTGAGAGGTACCAAGCCAGTCGTTTGGTCCCGGACGGGTGGAAGATTAGTAACCTCCATTGTTGCCCGGGGGACAGGTATTACCCCGTCTTGAGTATTTGTTGGGGAGAAGTTACCGAACTGAACTGATACCATGTTCGCAGCCATGGTAACATCTTCGAAATCTAGCAACAGAGCTTTGGAGTTGATAAGATTTTGGATTTATCGCTTTAATTGGAAGCAGTCATGAGTGGAATGATGGACATAGCGGTAGAAGTGGCAATATTTTGGGTCCTTCATCTCCACTGCTCGAGGCTCGCACCTTGGTGGAGGGAGTTGGATCCTATACCCTTGCAGGAGCATGTCGAAGATAGGCTTGACATGACTATCTTCAAATGAGTAATTTACCTTGGGCCACGAAGCTTCTTCCTACTTTTGTTCAGGCTTTTTGGTCGTACCAGCGACCATGGCCTGTTTGCCTTTAGTGTCCCTGTTATTGGTGGTGCTGCCACTGTTGTTGTTACTAGATGTGGTACCAGGATGTTTGCCTTTGTCCTCTCCATCTGGGATGTGTAATCCCAGCTGGCGAGCCTTATTTAACTTCGCCTCCGCATTGGTAGCGCTTATGGTGAAGGTCGTCCAATCCCTAAACTGATCTTCGCCCATCCAGAGGCTGATTGCAGGGAGCAACTTCTTCTGGCAGATTTCAATCAAGGAGCTTTCGGGATTGCCTTGGGGCAATCTTATCGCGGTTTGGCAGAAACGTTCATTGTAGTTTCTTGTTAGCTCCATTTCTTCCTGAACGACGTCTATGAGAGACGACATCGTCACATCATGTCCTACTTCATAGAATCTTTCTAGGAACATGTGCTTGAAGCTGTCAAAGGAATGGATGCAGTTGTCCGGAAGGTTGCGGTACCAGTCAAACGCGATTCCCTCCAATGCTCCGATAAATAATAGTACGAGGATGGCGTCATTATACGGCAAGTTGTCTGTTGTGACCTTAAAATAAGTCATGTACCGGCTGGCAGAGGTCTTTCCGTCTTACGAATCGATATGAAACGGTTTGTACCATGGCGGAAAAGGAACATCTCTCCATGCAACAGGATATGGCTGCCGTATTCTGAGGTCCCGGGAGGAGTCTCGGGAATTAAACATTGCTCGCAGCTCCTGGACTTCCTTCTTTGCCTTCCTGGCTTCGTCTGTAGCTGATGGAGCAGATGCTCCTAGTAGATTGTCATCCAAAGGAGGAGCGGTCGTGTTGGATTCCGCATTGACTGCGGGTCTTAAGCTTGTTTGTCTAGACGTCCTCGCTGGTTGAGTCAGCAAGGCAGCTTTGATTTTGTCTACTGACTTGACCAAGGATAGGAGTATGGCTTCAAGTACTTCTAGACGTTGTCGATCAGTAGGTCCTTCATGATCATCGCCTGCCATAAAGACTGTCTGTACGTGGGTAGATGTGGAAGGGACCGTAGAAGAGGTGCTCTCTGTGTCATACCCTCGTACAGAGAAATCATCGAGGAATATCGGAATGTCCTCCTCCTCGGATTCGGAAGGGGTGCCACCCCCTGTGTAGAAAGCTGCATCGTCTTGACGAAGGCGGTCATCTTCGGGGACGTCCAAGTTTGTTGCATAATTCCAGTGGATTGCTACCCCATATTTATTTTCTTGGAACACCGGGTTATTGCATACATTCAGGGGACTGCTACACACAGCTTTATCTACCCCCAGTGAGGTCGAGGGTGCACCCCCGGGTGTTGGAATCTTCGTTCTGGAATGGGTGCCTAGGTAGACAACCCTTGTGGTTATCGACGAAAATCTACCAGATGAGAGTTTTCTTGCAGTGCTGGCTGAGATTGTCGAGCTGGAAGAGTCTGTCTTCTTTCCTCCCTTGCCGGAAGGAACCTTCCGAGTTGAATTACAGGAGGCGAAAGGAAATTCCTTGTCTCCCAAAATTTGTACCTTTTTCTCGAGTTGTCGTCGGATAGGTGCTGGCAGGTACAGTCGTTGGAAAATAGACTGCCGATCTTCTGGTGCTATCGACTTGTTACAGCAGCAGTTAATGACAACTTGGGTACAGTGATGTCCTAGGGAGGGTTCACAGCATGCCAAGGTTTCCCCTCTCTTCTTGCGTTTGTGGATGAGTACTTCTCGCAAGTCGAGGGTAGATTGATCGACTTTTGTATCAATTTTATGGGCTCGAGTATCCTGAGTGCACGGGTACGTAGATATCATATTTGCTCCCTAATCCGAGGCTAGTAAAAGCACTTGCTCTCGATCGTTGTAGGAAGACTTTTGAGACCCACCCTGTCCGTTCGCCCTGGAGGACTAGATACGGATGGTTCTGTACAACTTTCCATCAGGAGCCCATTTAACAATTAACGGTGTCCGCTGACGGTCAGAAGCTTGGACAGTTGACTTGGCTTGTTGGGCCTGCACTGCCCTAGACTTGTTCGACTTAGCACCCGAAGGCACATAGTAAGAAGAGTCCAGATTGGAATATTCCACATTCTCAATGGGCTGCATGGGGTCGGGTCCGCATGAGAGACGGTCAAATATAGAGCTTCTGATAGGGCCGCATGAGGCAGCCTGTTTGTAGCCCGGATTGGCTTTCGTATGGGCCATCTGCCTGCGGCCAGAGTTGGCTGCCGCATAGGCAGACTGCCCATTATTCTTATGCGGCCTCTTCTTCATCCGTATAGATTTTCCTTGTGCCCCCAAAAGCTCAGCATCGTAGTATTTTTCTTTGTTGGTTTTGGGGACAGTGGGATTATCTGCGGTCGAAAGCAAGGCCGCATGAGAACTTTGATCACCATCTTGGGCCCCAGAAGGAGCTTCTTCGAGAACCTGGCGAGGGACAACAATTTTGCGCTTCGATGCAAAAGACATCAATATTGCAACAATCGATACATAAGTTCTTCAAGACGACTCCTCAAAAGGGCAACCCGGGGCCCGACCAACACTTTGACTCGGCGCTCTACCACTTGTCGTCTGGCGGCTTCATCCTCAAGCTGGGATAGGTTCTATTGTGCAAAGTCTAGCTCTGCTTGACAAACGCCAATGCTCTCCCTTTCTCGAGCTAAGGTCTCGGATCGTTGGTGAAGAACCTTCTGCTGGTCTTTTGGCGAAGGCCAACGTCTCTTCCAACTGCCGAATCTGGTACCGGAGGGTCTCATATTGTTCCTCCAAGCTTGTTCGATAGCAGACTTGAACTTCTTCGGCGTTGTTCGTCTCTTCAATCTCGACTTCAACCTCGACAAGCCTGTTAGTCAGAGCATGACGTCTCCGTTCGTGCTGGAAAAGTTTAGCAGCCATTTTTTCTAATTTTGCGTCCGCTAGAGAAGATATACGTTGCGCAAGATCTTGAAGATCTGAGACGGTGGCTTCTAATTCCGTCATAAGGGACTCTATCACATCTGCTTTCACTTCATATCCCTGATATTCACGCAATACCACTAGCTGGGCTCTTACAACAGACCAGGACTACCTAAACGTTTGGTTATGCTCCAGGACACCCTCTATACCGTACTTTAGAGCATGGCAGATGGTCCCTAGGATGAGGTTGGCATAGTAAGCATTATCGGCTATAGCCATTAGGGTCATCGGAGATGCCACGATTAAAAGTAGCAACAGCCAATACAGACTTGGTATCATGACCGTGACAGAAGGTGCCATGACTGGAACTGAAGGCGTCAACAAAGTAGGGATGGAACTTGTGGATGCTGTCTGATGCATTGCCAGATCTTCAACAGGCTCCCTTGCCGGTTCTTCAATAATTGCTACGACTGACTTCTGGGGAGCCTCATGGACTGGCACTCGAACGGCCTCTGTGACCGATTTTTCAACAGTCACTTTGACCAATCCCTCAGCAGTCTCCTTAACTGGTTCTTTAGTAACCGGCTAATTAGTGGTCTCCTCGAGTAAATCTCTAGTAGCTGGATCAATATCAGTCTCCTCAAGCAGCTCTGCATCGACTATATTAAGGGGCTCCTCAGCAACCGGTTCGTCAGGTCTTCTCGACTGATTCTCGTCGATGAGCTCATCAGTAGCTCCCTCGACCTCCATCTCAGTGTCTACATCGAACGGCTCCTTGATGACCAACTCATCAACAGCTTCCTCGACCGGCTCTTTCGTGGTCCCCTCAATTGCCTCTCCTGGGACCATGTTGGACGACTCCTCAATAGCCTCTTGGGCTGCTTTCATAATGACCTCATCGACCAACTGCTCGATGGTCATCTTGACCGGCTCCTCAATAGCTCAGCCAGCTAGCTCATCAACAGCTTCCGCTATCAACTTTCCGATATTCTCTTCAAACGGCTCCTGGGGCGGATCTCTGATATATGCCAGTAGTAATTCCTCAATTACTGGTTCCTCCTCACCTCCCTGAGGAGGAGGTTCCATAGGTGATCCACCGATAATGCCTTCAGCACCCTCGACTGGGTGACCCATCTCGCGTATAGGTTCCCGTGATGCGCCTTCATTCACCGCAGGGCCAACCCCAGGTATCACTACGGGTCCACCCGCGGAAGCCACTTTTTGGTGCGAAACCATAAGGTCCGAAAAATCTCGAGTCTCATAATCGAAAGAGACAGACAGAGAAACCCCTTCTGACTTAACAACCTCAGCTGCTGCAGCTGTTGGGCCTTCCTCAGGAATACTAGCATCTTCGGCCCTCGCGATAGAGGCGGATCTTTCTTCCCTTCTCGAAGAAGGACCTTCGGCAGATAGGTGGTAACCCTAACCATCGGACGCAGTGGACCCCTAAGGGACACCTTTGGAAGAGGCTCCTCTAGAAGTTCCTTGAGTGTCTCCGACCACCCCGACTTCTCTTTTGCCTATTCCAGCAAAACAGTAATAAGTGGAAAGTCATGGGTAAAAATTTGAATAAAAAAGACTGAAATATACATGTGAAGATGAGGCAACAGGTGGAACACTCTGCTGCAATAAATTACGTTGCCTTGTCGTCAAAGAAGCTCAACATTTTGGTTGGGAATTTAGAGGCGTCGCATCCTCCCTTTTCTCCAGAGAACCAATGGAACCATCCGAGGACCTACCACCCGCAACTACAAACTCTTGAGGGGCTGACTGGGCCTCTCGAACTTCGTGCCCACAATAAAACTCTACTTTCGGTCATAACTGGACGAGAAGTTGTTCCTCAAGCAGTAAAACTTTATAGCGGGGTATAAGATACGGGTCTTCCTGTGTATTCTAGGAATTGTAAATTCTGCCCCAGTATATCCAACATTTTAATAACACCATGCACGGGCACCATCCAACAAACTTCTCTTGTAACCAAGGTAGGGACTTGGGTTGTTTATCATAGTCTGGCTATAGCTGAACTACCGTATGAATCGGCTTGGCAGATAAGGCTCCAGGTACACCCAGTTTTGGTTTCGATACACTAGGTGCGAGGGACGAATGGCTAATAACCAACGAAAGGCACCGACGGTCATTTCATCCCTTTTTGCCCCCCGGTCGACCAGTATCACCCGTGAGGTAGCCGTTGTAGGAAGGCAAAATCATGTTGAAACTATAGCCGTCCAAGCAGTTTAACGCCCGTCTACAGGTAGGAACGCCGTCATGGACCCACATCGCCTGGTGATAGTTGTACAGGTTTATGTCTTCCTCCTCATAGTCATCGATGGTGGTAGAAGAAATTAAACCAGTTTGATGCAGCGCTAACCAAGTCATCAGATAATGGTAGAGAAGTTCCACCCGAGGGAATTTGCTTTCGCACCCACGATATTCTATTATTTTCTCCGAGAGCTCCCGTAAGCCTTGAAGTGTATTACATACCATAGCAGGGAACAGAGCCAGGGAATGCCTAAAGGCCAACCTCACAGCCGGCACGATAAGCTCCCGATTGAACTGTCCCATAGAGCCTGAACCTCCAGGCACCACGACCTTCCTTAACCACATCATCAAAAGGCAGCTAATGTCGCTTTCTGATTCAGCGCAGTCAAGTTTTTGTAGAAATAATTATGGACTATAGAGGTGGGTTTTCCCTTAGCTTCCAACGAATGAGCTGACACCTTCGCCTTCGCCATCTTATCTTCTACCTCGTCAGTAGTATATGCCCTGCGAGTTGTAAAACAAACCGTTCCGGGCTCCGATGGTTCCTGCATAAAGAAGTACTTTTTCTATGATTTAAGTTGGGGATGAGTATTCGCAGAGTCCAGACACACACACACATGATGATGGTATAACAGTTCTTTGTACACTGCCATCATCTCGGGGTATTTGTTTTCCAGTCCTATGAACTCGTCTTGGCTAGGGGTGTACTCCTCATACGGGTGCTCACCATAAGGCAGCTTCGAAAGGGCAAACATCTCATGAAGGGCCAATCCCATCTCTCCACATGACATGAAGAAGGTCCCGGTGTGATGATTGTACAACTCTAGCAAGGCCAAAAACAAAGGCTGGTTGATGGGAATACCATGTTCCATAGCCTTTATGGCATGGCGTAAGCCAGTGCCACTCAGATCTTTCTTAAAGGTACCCAATATCCATCGGGTCAAGTCACTCCACTTTTTGTCAGGATGAACCTTGCCCTCGACTCGGTAGGGTCCCGTTGGGTATATACATCCGGCCGCTAGAAGCCTACTGGCAAAGATAGAAGCTTTGAATGGATGGACATCCGCGGTAAGGTCACTGAGCATATGACCAGGGAGCAGCACCCGCAAAGAAAACGACGGACCGCACCGAGCATACGTAAAAGTATCCTTTTTCTTGGAACACCTATCTACTATAAAGCGGCCCGCAACTAAACCCCCTAGCTCGGGATCAGATTCCACTCCATACGTCATCTTTCGACAAAACATAAAAAGACTGACACCGGTAGGTGTCGATCGGTCACCGAAATATATAAAGCAAGGCCATCATTCTCAAAATACCAGTCCGTCCTGAGTTCTAGGAGGTTCGTCTCCTTCAAAGCCAGCTGGTCGCAAAAAGAAACTGAGGCTTTAGCATTGCCGCACCGGCACGTAGGGAGGGCATTAACCTGCCATGATCCAAATACGACAAAAGTAGCCCTAACGCTGCTCTTATATCTGATCCAGTCGCCTCGTCGATTGATCTTTAGCAATCAACCACTTGGCCGGCTCGACGAGCTCCTTATCGACATTTGTTTCTAGCGCGCAGACGGAGGAGTCGAAGAGAACCTCATTAAAGAGGGATATGGTCATAAAAACTACAAAAAATAAAACAAAAGTTAGAAATATTTTTATTTTTTAGAGTCAAGCGTCCGCACAGGCACTACTTAGTAGCACTGCATTTCATTGAGCGAGCATCTTCGCAGGTACTACTTCGTAGCACTGCGCTTTAGCAAGCAAGCATCCGCACAGGTACTACCTAGTAGCACTGCGTTTCAGCGAGCGAGCATCCGTACAGGCACTGTATAGTGATCCTACGCGTCGACGAAAACTTCAACACATCATATAGTCATTACTTTGTAAAAGTAACAACCATGCGCGTCGGGTGATAAAGCTTCAACGCATCTACAGACACTTCTCCAAAGAGCAGTGCCCATGCACATCAGCGAGAAGAGCTTCAGCACATCTACGAGATGCTACTCCGAGAAGCGCTCATGTGCATCAGCAAAACAGAGAGTCAAAGTTCATTACACATGACAGGCGGCTGCACGCCGCTGTGCACTACGACATCGACGGCTGGAGGGTCATCAACGCCGACGGCCTCTAAGGCTGGCCGCTTTCCTCTGGCCTTCTTTGTGCTCACCGCAGCCGCTCAGAAAGCTTTAGGGACTCTCGATCTCTTAGGAGCCATGGCAGGAAAGTTAGGGTTTTGTGAGAAAGAAGAAAGCTTTGACAAAAGCTTTGGTTGGAAGAGAAGACAGAAGACAGGAAAGTTTTCTCTCTCTGAGCAACCCCTTACTTATAGAATGGGGCCACGTCAGCAGACAAAAACAAAACCCTTCGTATTTGAATAAACTCTTCGAATGGTATAGGAATTAAAATCGAGATCATGGTGGTCGTTACCTAAAAACGAGGAGTTATTATTAACTTTAAATGAAATGCCGGCTCAAGGCATTTAATGCTGAAGGCTAAGCGTGACGATAGCCTGTCAGCTAGCGTGTTGTGTACTTTTCAAAGCCATGTGTCATTTTATGCTTCTATTTAAAGTGTTCCGAACTTGTTCAAGTTCGAAAACTTTGAAGGGGATCTTGTAGATGCATAAAAATGTAACTTCTACAAAAGCACAGTACACAGAAGTGCAGAAAACACTAAAGTTGCTGCGCTCATCACTCAAAATCGTAAGAGAATCAATGCATAAAAAGGAGTCCTTTATTAAACATTATGTCTACAAAGATCTATTATAGATTCTTCATGATTACAAATAAAGACTAAACACCTAAAGTCTACGATGTGCAATCTTCAGAAGCGTGCAGTCGCCAAAAGCGCAACAGCGTCAGAGCGTGCCAGTTCCAAGTCAGACATGAAGGACCTCCAATATGGCTAATGAAGCAGCTATTGGCCCGAGCAAGAACACATCTCCTGCACGAAGCTAGCAGCATCGCCTGAGGCCCTTCCAGCATAACAAAAGTGCGCAACCATTATTGAGCAGGGCAGAGCACATCCTGGGCTCTTCGGGTTGGCAATTAATCCAAACCCAGTAGCTTGGACCTCGAAGACCTCCATGATGTTGTTCAGGTTTGAATCTGTTATGCCAAACGCTCAAGTGCATCTCGAAACTAAGTAGTTGTTCTTCTACAAGGTCACAACTTCTTTGAACGAAGAGATCTACAACCAACAGTCGACTTATGCAAGGCCAATGGCCGTTCAAAGCTAAGTCGGGATCGAGCATGAGAGTGGAAATGCTAAGAGACAATGGACATGGCTCCTCAGAAAAGCTTTCATTTATATAAACTATATGTGGTCCAACTCACATGCCACGTATCAATCGGCCAATGACCCCCGAATTTATGGGATGAACCTATGACTCAGCACAATGAATCTCATTTAATAAGTTCATTTGACTGAATCCTAGGCCACGACTTTCGAAAATCCTCCAAAAGCAGCGACAATTAAAGACACGTTGACTCGGCTACTCAGGGGAGTCATTAAAGCACAAGCTCTCAGAAGTCCTTCGTCGCTTCATAAAAAGTGCAATAGCTTCACAAAGCTCCCAGAAGTTCTTTATCGCCTCGTAAAAGTACAATGGCTTCATATAACCCTACAACAATCTTCTTGTCGCCCAAAAGTGCAGTGACTCCATGTCCTTCGAAATACAGTCTCATCGTCGCCCAAAAGTGCAATAACTCCATAGCATTCGAAACACAGTCCTCGTCGTCCAAAAGCGCAGTGACTCCGTTGCCTTCATAAAATAGTCTCCTTATCGCCCAAAAGTGTATTGACTCCATTGCCTTCGAAACACAGTCTCCTCGTTGCCCAAAAGCATAGTAACTCCATTGCCTTCGAAATGCAGTTTCCTTGTCGCCCAAAAGTGTAGTGACTTTGTTGCCTTTGAAAAATAGTCTCATCGTCACCCAAAGCGTAGTGGCTCCGTTGTCTTTGAAAAACAGTCTCCTCGTCGCCCAAAAGTGTAGTGACTTCTTTGCCATCAAAATAGCAGTCTCTTCATCACCCAAAAGCGTAGTGACATCGAAACCTTACCAAAAGTGCAGGTCGCATAGACATGCAGTTCTTTGAGGTGGCATTATTTCATATAGCCACTCTGGCATCTACATCTTTTCAGATATAATCTAATCAGTTTATTTAAACTGCCGCTCTTAAGATAAGAACAGAGTTTGGTTCTGTTGATAGAAGCAACATCCAATCGGTTTGTTTAAACCGTCACTCCTAAGATATGAACGAAGTTTGGTTCTCATGACAAGGGCAATATCTGATCGGTTTGTTTAAACTGCTGCCCCTAAGATAGGGACAAAATCTGACTCCATAGAGAGGAGCAAAACCTACTCGGCGTCTCCGATCAAGATTATCGAGCAATAAGCGCACGCCATGTGTCATTTATTCGGTTATGTTGATAACCACCCGAGATCTTGATAGAAAAGAATCTCAGCGTTTGCCACATGTCATCTTAGTAGCATCCCTTATTGTGCAGTTACAGCAGATTCTCTGATATCTCCACGCGCAATGCTCTTGCGAGCCCAAAAAAACCTATTCACATCGCATATGTGCTGGCCTATAAATAGAGGGAGTTATCCTTCATTAAAAAGGTCAGCATCTTCTTGATTAACAACCTCGAGTACTACTCTCGAGCATCAGAAAGTCAGAGCAAGTTTAAGTCATCGTCAGATCGTCAACGGAGTAAAGGAGCCACTGTAGTGCTCGATTTCCACCGTCACACTTTCCTAAAATTTTATATACTTAAACCTCCTATTTAGGCATCTTTTTGTACTTTTTTATACGTTTGAATACAAAAAGGTCGTATAACTTTTGTCATGGCAAATAGCTGTGACTAGCATTGAGACTATAGGAATGTACCTTACAATTATGGGGACGTGTAGACTGTGACATCAAGTCAATAGTGTATATGGCAGTATAAAAAACTCTACTTTACCTAAGTCGTAGGATTGAAAGAGGAGTGATAATTTAAAAACCCAACGTGAAGTGATGTCTAAGCATCAAGTTTAATATTTTCATATCCTTATATCAACAGTCCCGACACGTGAGTGGGTTTTTTCTTACCACTCATTGATCTTATCCTTTTGTAGCCTTTTGCCAGGACAAGTTCCAGCCTTATTTTTTGGAGTCTGTTCATATTGAATTCGGTCAGCGTGGTTGTATATATTAGTCCTAGGCTAACATTATGATCATGTAATATTCATACTCTGCTAGTGTAGAGTTCTTCTCTACTAGCTCCATAATCGTATTTGATATGTATTTTGGGATACCTATTTACATTCATGTATTATATACTCTTGCTACTTGTTGTTGTTGGATTGAGAGATGATTGTCAGCCTTAATACTAACCTCATTTGCATGTTAGTATCCACCCACTTGATTGTCATATAACGTTCAGAAGCATCTCATACAGTGTATACGCCTAGTTGATCCCCGTATACTCAGTATTCTAGGAGCAAAACAGGATAAAATTTTATAGTATCCCATACAGGTCTTTTTTTCAGGTTTGTGGAGGATTCATCGAGTTATAAATCTCAATCCTAAGCATCTACCTTCAGTTGATCTTCTCTTGCTTGTTGTACTTTTTGATTTCCTAAACTGTAAACCTGCTTGATATGTGTGTTCTGTCTCTGTCTGTTATTTATCTTTCGTATCCTTATCTTTCAGGGATACCCTGCATTCTTCTTTATCTGAGGTTTCTATTACTTTGCCTTCTACCATAGTTCAGGTAGAAGGCCAATATCAAACCCCACTGCTGCAGACTCACGAGCCAGTAACACCCCAGCATCAGTCGGTAATACAGTTTAATCTTGTCCAGTCATCCCAGCCATCTCAATCAGCTCCTCCATTACAGCCAACACAGTTAGTCCAGTAGTTTATACTCAAGATGATCATAAGTGAGATATTGATACAGCAGCAGCAACAACAACAACAACAACTTCAAATTCAACAACAAGTATTCAGTTATACGACCAATTGCAGTAGGGTCAGGGATAGACCAACATCAGTCTATTCCAGGGAGTCAGAGTAGCCTTGGAAGCGAGTGTACGCCATAGCCACAACTCAACATCAAACTTAGTCGCCAATGACTAGCATAATTCTTTGGCACCAAGGACTCGGTTTCAGCTGATTCTTTATTCTAGGAGATAGAGGCCATTCTAGAGACAGCCAAGATTCTAGTAGAGAAAAAGGTAGCCGTTGTGAAGATTCTATTGTCAGACTTTGTAGTGCTCCAGTCCCAAAATAAATAGGACTTTTTGGCCCGTTGGTCTAGTCACACATGATTTTGACAACTGACTGACAACTCCAGTTTGAAATACACAAATAATATACAGGTACGGTACTCCTACTGAACAACTACAACCTTGCTATTACACTCAGTCATAATCTTTGCCAAAAATAATCGTATCACTGATCGAGATAATTTTTCCTAATTTATTATGAATTTTTTTATTGAGTCTAGAAAAAATGTACGATTGATCAGGATTGGCACTTAGCTCAGCTACAAAAAGTTTACTACCAAAACTTGCCTACCCAATCTTCTATTTCATCAGTCCATTTATTTAACCCAGTCCACTTACCAAATAGCCCACAAACCATTAAAACCCAAAGCCAATTCTTAATGACCTATTTTGGAAATATGGCAACCAAACTCGGACCGAGTTCTGCCCAAACTCGTACCAAACTTGGTCCTCCTAGACCCAATTCCAGAGGGAACATGTCACCCTAAAGAACAGGCTTCAAATGTTTGGATTTTTGAACGTTGGACTACCGAACTATGCCCGAGTTCTGACCAAGAAAATACTATCAATAGAGAAGAGTTCTTCATTTTAATCACTTATTCCTATTCCTATTCCTATTCTCCTTCTCTATTCATTCAAGTGTTCTATCAAAGCTTTTCACTTTCAAATCTAAGTTTTACAACTCTTAGCCAAGCTAGTGCCAGTTTTGGTTTAATCTAGAAGTTTGGTCGAGTTGTACAAAAGGCTTAAGAATATCTCAGTTTTCATCCAGTTCCAGAAGTCGTCAAGTCCTTCAGATTAAAGGCTTACAAGTTAAAGTAGTGCTCTTAGGATAAAAAACACATATTATAAGTATCTATAAATGCTTTGGATTCAAAGCTTGTGCTTCACGAGATTGTGGATTCAACATCGAGCTAGAATACTCGAGACTGGACTAGTCCACTCAGAGGAAAACTAGTATAAACCTTGGTGTTTGCGTTTGCTTCTCAGAACATATTTACATTAGAAAGTTATTTTTATTGCCTACTTCATATCAGTTTGATTACTGCCATAATTAATTTTAAGTGGTGATCTTTATTCCGCTACACATATCTCTATTCACCCCTTTTAAAGGTGATCAACATTTCTGCAGGATTATGGTGCGTATACATACCAATTACATATTAAGTGGATTCCAACACAACTCGAATATATATAAGTTGTCTAGAGGTGAAATTTAACTATATCTAGCAAGTCCAACTATATCTCAATCCATAAGATATCATCTCAAGTGAAAACCAAGTGTGCCAATGCTGATCACACAGTAATACACCGATTCTATAAGAATAAGACACCAAGAAAGACAACATATAATAAAGTTAGCCAAACCTTAGTACAACTGTTTGAACAAGCTCATAACAAAGAAGTAAAGCTTGTTAAACTAGGCAATATCAGCAGAATAATTAACGATAAGAAAACATGTTGATGGAGGAATATGATAAATACAACTACTAATATACCTAAAATCCTGAAGAGGTAACCGTCAACTACCAATTATTCTATAAAGCCAGCTCTGTAATAACCTAGAGAGATTACCAGGTCCTCAGGGGACATAGCAAGGTGCATAATATACATGCCATGTAACAATAAAAAAGAATATCCATATAATGAATGTTAATTACCATAACCATCTAAGTGCAAAATACAGATGAGGACAATCCTAATACCAGGTCCAGAATCAGGCAATCATTCATGGCATCACGTCGTGATACCAATGAGTGAACACGAAACAACTACAAGGCTCTACTATAGAGACCGAGGCACACGCAAATAACCAAGCTTCATATGTTCATGAGTTACGATAACTGGGTACTTTGGTAGAGTCCTCCCCACCCAATGCTCTAGAACTATCCAGTCAAGTCAAGTATGAATCATGTACCAGTAATAAGTCACATGAGCTAGTACTACATGCTATCACAGATTCTATAGCCATGAATAGCTCATGACAGACTTCGTATCATATCATCATCATCCATCGTGTCCGTGTCCTGTGGTCTATCGTGTCAATGTATACAAATTTAATATATCGTCGTGCCTAGTGTCGATACTCGATATCTCTAAATAGACATCGGCACCTGAATATTATTTAGATGCTAAGTATCAAGCGTTCCAATGTCATGATATATACAAAGATAGAAATAAGAGAACGAAGCAAAGAAAGGAACATGTACTTTAACTTGGCAATGTACACTTGCCTACAACTTCTAGCTGAGAAAATGACGGTCCGGTTCCAATATCCTCGCTACCTCCGTCACGTACACCTATAAAAAATATACTATCTATTAATATCACACTAGTAACTTATCATATATGTTATATAGACCATAATAACTTATATATACCAAATTAGTCATATTAACTATCCTACTCAATATAACATATATAACATTGAATCTACCTTTAAAAGAAATATTTTAGTAAAATAAAAATATCTTATCTAATTTTGGAAAAATAAATATAAATATTCTAAAATAATAATTAATATATTTTATTTATAGAGAAATATTTATACAAGTCTTGTATTGATTCTACATCAATATACTTGGACTTGTTTCATAGTTTGGCTCCAAAATGACAAATTTTCTATAAATATTAATTCTGAAAGAATAGTATAGAATATGTAAAAATATATTTTTCTTATCAAAATATGCACAACAATTATTTTGGACAAGTCCCATGAAGTTTCGAAGCATATGGACATAGAATCTATGAGTTTTCGGTGTTCCGACATTATGGTGACAAGTCTAAATTTTATAAAAATTGTAAACCTCAGTAAAATACTACAAGAGCAATTTCAATGGAAAGGGTCCAAGTGGTCCGGAAGTTGACAAAAACTCGCATACGAAAGATTTGGTTCAGTCTGGATACCTTTTCATAGAATAGATGCCACGGACAAACAATATAGAACCCCATGAGTGGCCAACTGGATATAAAAATAAAGGCAAATATTTTTCTATTAATTTTGGTTTCATGAGAAGAGGATGTTGGGAAGTACGCAAGACCTTAGATGCAAAATAGCGTACTTGCTGGTTCGCACAAAATTATGCTGCTAGAATTGACTAACTTGTAGGGCTATTTTGGTATACTAGGAGGGATTGTGAGCATGTGGATATTTAATAGGATTTTAGAGGATCACGTTAGCTTCACAAAGAATATTCGTGGAGCATCATGGGAGGTCGAGAAGGGGTCGAAACTATCGATACGCCACAAGGTGCTGTCGGTTAAAGGGGCTGTGAAGGATTTTGATTTTTGAGGGTTGGGAGATGGTTGTGGCTAATTATGGTTGATAAAATATAAAAACTAGGATTTTTATATGTTAGGGTTGTGTGGGATTTGGTTTGGATTGATTTGGTTTAGTTTTGGGTATCCAATCATTAAATATGGCAAGGGTATACCTCTAGGTATCCCTATTTGGAAGTAGGATAGATTGGGTCAATATACATGGAATCTATGCATGCATGGCTTCCATTTAATTGATAAAAATAATCAAATATAGGTTTATTAGGATTTGGCAACCTGGGATGGACTCCACTGAGTTGGTTGGACTAGGGTTTGACAAGTAATCACCGAGTTATGTCTAGCTGAAATAATGGGTTAATATTTAGTTTCCATATTTGGAAAGTCGATGGTGACTTATCTCATACCCTTAATGGCTGTAAAAAATCCTCTAAAAATCAATCTAAATTCATCCTAATTAGTTATGATAATCTATTATAGGCTTAACTAAGGCTAGTTGGACTAGTTCTTGACCTATAGGATTTATGGTATCGAAATCAACTCCGAAAGGCTAATTAATGAGTCTTGTGTGCCATTTAAAAATAAATAGCACACAGGAACTCAATTGAGTGAGACACCATTGGCATGTGTGTAGTAGGCTCAAAATATGTTAAAATCATATATTGGGTCGAAATGTTTGGATCGAGTTTGGGCCTCAAATTAAGATTAATTAAAAAATCAACTGAGTTTTATGGTATGTGCTAAAATGACTTTTTTGACCCTAAAGTTGTGCAAGAAATATATAGTGTTAGGGAACATATTTGAGTGCGACATGATATATCGAAATGTAGGTGGACTCGTCTAGGTTACAAATATGGAACTAGATTTGAGAAATTGATAATTGTTGTGATTCAAAAATCAAAGCTACAGTAAAATACCTCTATAGTCAATATTAATCATAAAATATATTTTTATATTAAATATCCATATTAAATAAATAAAAATACTATCAAAAAATTAGGGGGCTTATAATCTACCCATCTTATAAATTTTTTATCGAAATTAAAATAACACTAACATGTATAAAATCTATATCATAAGAGATAAGCTAATGTCTTACCGAAATCCGCAAATAGATGTGGATACCGCTTCCGCCTAGAAACCTTACACTTCCAAGTAGATTCTCCTAGATAATGATGCTTCCATGCAACCCAAACTAATCTAATCGTCTTTCTCTAAGCGACTTCTCACTACTGTCCAAGATACCAACTGTTTACTCCCCGTATGATAGAATGGGTCCCACTATGATCGCGGAATTGTCGACCACATGGTTGGGATCAATCACATACTTTCTCAACTATGAGATATGGAATACATCCTACACTCTCTCTAATAATGGGGCGATGTAAGACGATATATCACTTCTTCAACACGCATTATATTACCAAAGGTTAATAAATCTAGAGTTAAGGTTTCTAACTTGGCTCTTACACCTTTATCTATGACTAACCATAGAAAAATCACAATTCCTCCTTAACTCTATCAGTCCTTAAACTATACACTATATTTCTATAAGTTACATCGCCAACTTCTATAGTAGTTCAATTAGCCACTCCTCCTACCTATAAGCAATCTATACAATCCTTACAAGTAAGCCTAACCATGGATACCTATTTGGGGTAAAGTCGAGGCTGAACTAGATGGCTACATAAACTTATTATTCATCCTTCTTGTCCTATCCTTTTGCAGGTAATTTCAAGACTATCCTTACCATGTATAGAGATGATCGTCCATTCTACTTAGATCTTCTTACTCTATCTAGCACTCTTAGATTACTAACTACCTTGACACTATCATTAGATAATAATTCCTCTTGTACTGCTAATCTGAGCCCTATCTTAGGTCAAAGATAGCAAGATTTAGTCTATTAATTTAAGGATTGATGGTTAAGGTCAAGCCTTATACCGTATAATATCCTAACTTATTCCTTGGGGAAGTATCTATAAAATTATACCCACTTTAGCTATTTACCTAGTCATGTAAAGCATGGAGTCATATCTTCTTCAAATAAAAATTCAAACAATAATGATTGTACATAGCCTGGTTCATCCTTAAGTACAAAGCTTACCAAGCCATTCTATTCATTAAATAACTTCCTAAAATCTATCACAAGGGAGACCTATTTTCTTAAGGCACTATTGTTTGCCATGACAAAAGGTTATACGAACTTTTTGTATATTAAACGTAAAAATAGTACAATCAATTCCTAAACAGGAGATCTAAGTACAAAATTTTTGGAAAAGTATGTCGGTGGAGATCGAGCATTGTAGTGGCTCCTTTACTCTGTTGACGATCTGACAACGAGCTGAACTTGTTTTGGCTTTCTGGTGCTGGTGATTGAAACTCTAGGGTTGCCAATCAAAAGGGTATCTAAGTTGAAGGTTTCGAAGCCTCTTTATCGAAGGACAACTCCATTTATTTATAGGGGAGCACATATGCGATGTGCATAAGGATTGTGCAGGAATGCTATATGTAGAGATATAAAAGAATCTTGATGTTGCACGATGGGGGCTACTGCTGAGCGGATACGTGGCAGACGGTGGGATTCTTTTTTATCAAGATCTTTGGAAGAGTTATCAATAACTGAATAAACGACACGTGGCGTGTGTTTATTGTTGATCGGATGAACCTAAGCAGATTATGTTCCAATCTCCGAGGTTGGATTTTATCTTATCTTAGGGGGGGCATTTGTTTAAACAAACCTATTGGATATGACCCTCATTCATGATAACAATGTCCATCCTTATCCGTGGTTTAAACAAAACGATAGGATAGGGCTCTTATCAACAGAATCGAACTCTGTTATATCTTAAGAGCAGTGGTTTAAACAAACCAATTCGGGTACTATCTGAAAAGATACCCGTGGAACCATGCCACCAGTGCTTCTAGCAAAGCTTTTATGTCACTGTGCTTCTGGGCTACGAGTAGACTATTTTTCAGGCGATGGAGTCACTATGCTTTTAGAGCGACGAGGCTACTGTGCTTTGAGTGATGGAGTCACTGCGGTTTTAGGGCTACAAGTAGACTTGTGCTTCAGGAGACGAAGTTACTGTGCTTTAGGGCAACGAATAGACTTGTGCTTTGGGCAACGGAGTCACTGTGCATGATAGTGAGCAGTAGACTTGTGTTTCGAAGACGATGGAGTCATTGTGCTTCTGGGCGATGAGTAGACTAGGTCTCAACATGAAAGGAGCCTTTGCCCTTTTGGGCGACGAGTAGACTCGATTTTGAAGATAAAAGAGCCACTACACTTTTCGATGACATGTAGACTCGGTCTTGAAATCAAAGGAGCTACTGCACTTTTGGGCGACGAGTAGACTCGGTTTTGAAGCCACTACGCTTTTGGGTTGATGCCAGGGTGCTATGGGCTGGCTGCGCTTCTGAGTCGAAGGAGCCGGTATCTGTCGAAGTCTTTTAAGAGCAATTAATGTCTGTTCTTTTGATGGACGAGTCGGTCATCTTCTTATCTAATTATCGTCGTCATTTTAGGGAATTCCAAGAAGTTAGTGGCCTAGGATTCAGTCAAAATGAACCTATTAAATAAGGTTCATTATGTTGAGTTCTAGGTTCATCCCATTAATATTGGGAGTCTCTGACCGACGGCCACGTGGCATGTGGGTTAGACCACACTCACCCTATATAAAGGAATGCTTTTCTGATGGGTTTTGTCTTCTGTCTTTTAACATTCCCACTGTCATGCTCGATCCCCAATTAGCTTCGAACGGCCATTGGCCTTGCATCAGTCGACTGTAGGTTGTGGGTCCCTTCGTTCAAAGAAGCTACATCTTGGTAGAAGAACGGCTATTGGATTGGTTGTTAATCTGAAGAGCCACAGGTTGTGCTCTGTCTTGCTCAATGGCGGTGGCACAGCCTCTGCTATGGGCTGAGTTCTTGCTCGGGCCAACTGATAGCGCTGTACATCTGGGGAGCTACACGTCTGTGATGATTAATCCCCTTGTATGGCGCTTGTGAAGATTAACCCTCTTAAAGATCTCTAAGTGCTTTAGTTCTTTTCATGATGAATCTGTAATAGATCCTTGTAGGCATGATTTTAAATAAAGAAGGTATTTTCTTGTAATCATGATGAATCTGTAATAGATCCTTGTAGGCATGTTTTAATAAGAACTCTTTATGAACTGTGGTTTCTGAACTTCTGTCTGCGCTTTCAGGTACCTGCACTTTTGTGAAGCTTTGTGTAGCGAAAACACTACCTGGGCTTTTGATATGTCTGCACTTTTTCATTTTTCTACAAGACCCCCTTCAGAGTGTTTCGAACTTGAGTCAAGCTCGAAATACTTTGAACAGAAGCATTACACGTGTCCTTTTCAAGCGAATGTCCATCATGTCTACCGACAGGCTGTCGTCACGCTTAGCCTTCGACATTAAATGCCTTGAGCCATCGCTTGATTGAAAGTTTGATCACAACTCTGCGTTTCTAGGGAACGGTCATCATGACCTTAACTTTTCATTCCCACGACGTCCGAAGAGTTTCCTCGATCACGAAGCATTTTGTCTTCTTCTGGTGACATGGCCATTCCTTATAAGTAGGGTCTGTTATGAGGGAGAAAAGCTTTCTGGCTTTCTTTTTCTTCTCACCAAAGCTTTTTATCAGAGTCTTTTTCTTCCTTTAAACCCTAACTTTTCCCGCCATGGCTCCCAAGAAATAAAGAACTCCAAAAGCTCCTGCGACGAGCTCCAAAAAAGATCGCGGGGCGGCGACTAGCTCCAGACTAGCCGTCGTGAGTACAAGACAGACGAGAATGTCATCGGCGAGACAAGTGGGAGAGGCCACGACGAGCACTCAACAGGCCAGAGGGAAGCAGCTGGCCTTCGAAGCCGTCGTTACTGAGCAAGCTCCTAATGTAGTAGTCTCAGTGCAGGGAGACGTGTGGCTACTTGTTGCGAATGGGTGTGTGATCAACATTTGACTTTTTCGGTTTGCTAATGCATATGAGCGTCGACTCTTAGGGATGTCGTCTCGAAGATATGTTGATGCCTTTTTCTGCTGATGTGCGGGGTGCCATTCTTCGGAATGGTGTTTCGAAGATGTGCTGAGGCTTTAATCTGAGGCACAGAGTTGTTACTTTCTACAAAGTAACGACCCACTCTGTGCCGGGATTTTGTGCAGCCAGTGTCACTGTGCAGTACTTTTGACAAAGTATCTGTGTGGATATTTTTTGGCTGACTGCACGAATGATGACTGCGTGGACGTTGGCGCGGTACCTTTGTTTCTGCAAAAATATTTTACATATTTTTGACATACTTTGTTTATGTACAGTTCCTGTGTCTACATCTCTCTTTGGGACATCCTTTTGAACTCGGCGGTTTGTGCCTCGAGCATAAATATTGATGAGGCGCTTATCACTCCCGTTCGACAGTTGATCGCCCGAGGTCAACTGATGACTAGTCATGATACGGGATCAACAACCCATATACTTTCGTCGTATGATGGACCGGGGAAGTTGTCTCCCCCTCTGACCCCATCAAGATGCTGTAACCTTCGTTCCTTTTTGGTGATCAACTGGTCTTGGAAAATACCAAACGCCTGGAGATAAACAAAAATCATTATTTTGAGAATGATGGTTTCTCTCTATACGTTCTGTCGATCGATCGGCACATCCCGCTTTCGGTCTTCTTTTGCTTGGCCGAGAAGCATTTTACGGAATGGGACCTAACTCCGATACGAGGAGGTTTGATGCCCGGCCATATCAAAGTGGAGGGGTGCTCCACCTAGAGGGATTCTTTCAAGAGTGCACCCGACGGTCCATCAGCTACGCTGCGGGCGTTACTCCGTGGTCGTCTGCTTGTAAACTTTCTTGTACTAGAATAAGAATTTCCTCAGAGGTAGCATGATGTGAGGGACTAGAGATAACTCTGTTGGGGATAGGGTGTTTACTCAGAGGTGATATGGATATGTAAACACAAAAAAATTTGGTGGTAGAACTTTCTTTACTAATAGGTTATATGGACATGGCAAGGATAGACTCTACGGCCTCGTTTGGTTCGCGAAATCTCCCGGTTGGGAAAGGAAAGTGATTACTTTCCTATGTTTGGGTGTCCAAGGAATTGAGGAGGAAAGGAAAGTGATTCCTAATAGAAGGAAAATTAGGGGAAAAGTGATTCAATCCATCCAAGGAAGGAATCACTTTCCCACATTGAAGTATTCACTTTTCTTTCCAAATTCCTTGGCATTGCCAAACATCGGAAAGGAAAATCAATAGGAATTAAAGTTTTCCAAAGGAAAGGAAATGACAAGGAATTGATTTCCTTTCCCTTCCATTTCGCGAACCAAACGAGGACTACGGGTGTACAAAATGACTCAGAGGTAATATGGACGTGAAAGATTCTACAGATAATTATGCCAACTGTGGGGGTTGTCATGAAAAGAATGTCTACTCAGAGGTAACATGGACATGGTAGGCATAATCTTTGCTAGGGTGTAGAATTACAATTTAGAGGTAGTATGGACGTGAAATGTTTTCTAAATAGTTTATGACAACACAAGGTGGTCATAGAAGAGGTGACTACTCATAGGTAACGTAAGCCCCTATCCTAAATTTTGAAAGTAATTATTTTTCATTATTAATTATGCGACCCAAATAGTGATTTTGGGATTTGTAGACACTTTCAATCAACAAACCTTATACATATACGCTTATATATATATATATATATATATATTTTTTTTTTATATATATATATATATATATATATATATTTTATATATATATATATATATATATATATATAATATATATATATAATGATGGTATAAATATGTAAGTTGTTATGCAAAATGATTTGTCTCCAGGGGCCTTATCGATTTTTCGAAAATTCAAAGCTTTCCCTGTTCAAACTCGACCACCACCCTGTATTTAAACCACCATCTTGGAATAAGAGATATAATCAAACAACTATAGAGACAATTCCAAATCTAAAGTTAAATTGATTGCCCTATCTCCTCCCATGGATCATTCACGATATATATATACCTGTAGAAATAGCCGCCCCTTTTCCATCTACAAACCCTAGGAGTTCATGTTTTCTTCCTATTACAAGAGAGGTCGTGGAGTGATTTGAGCAAGGCAAGCATCCCAAGAAAGGTACATGATCTACTCCTATTTTTACAGTTCATGACTTAAGTGTTCGAAATTATGTCCTGTCCCATAGATTCAAAAATAGTAGGAACACTGGCATTACCAACACATGAGTTGGCACCATAGGTTTACCATGGACCCTTGAGAGAATCGGTAATTGTTTGTACCCAAAACATTAGGACAAGGGGCCCCATATCCCCATGGGGTGTCAGCCTATAAGCAGTTCATGTAAAATAGAGGGGAGCAAATGCTATTGAAGACAACCTGTATAGGCACAATACTAGATGGCAGGACTATTGCTACAAGAGTATCCATGTTAGTTTATAGGTATATCAAGAATTGATGGGACAACAGGTAACAATAAACTTTGGCCATCATAGGCAATACCCCATGTCTGCACTCTACACTTAGACAGGGCAGTCTTGTACCTGCAGATTTTAGGCTATGCACAAATAAGAGTATCCTTGTATACACTGGATACTGTTGTGTTAGCTTTCTTCCATTGTATCAAATTGGTCTAGTGAGGTTGGGACATAAGAAAGCTATTGGAAGAGTATCAGAATAAAAAAAAGGGGTTAGGCAATATCAGTTAAGAGGAATGACACCAAACTGTACTAGTGTACATGATATTTCAGTTTATGTAATTAATGCACTGGTTGCATCTAATGCATCAATTGGCCCTCTAAATGTGTGAGTACCAGGATGTATATCAGTTGTACAAGATGTATACCACTTGTATTGGTATTGGTTTGCAGTTGTGCAGGATGTATACCAGTTGTACTAGATGTATACCAGTTCTACTAGGAGGAGATATAGGACTCCAGTGGTAGGAGTACATGTGGTACATGCTGTATACAGGCACATAGACCAAGATGACAAGCCACAGACCCCTACCCAGATAAGAAGACTTATGTACATATAGGTGTACCAAGTATAGCACAGGCTTGCTTGTGAGAAGTAGGATAGGATCTCGAGTTCCTCTGCAAGAGGATACCCTGCCATGTTTAAATCCTATCTGTGTATTGATATGGGGACAACACATACATCAGAGTACTGCCCAAGTAGTACCACCTGTCAACAAGGGTAGGGACCTGTACTACAGAGGCAGGCTTAGAGATCAAAGGACAGTTAAGGGTGTTAAGTTTGGGTTCTGTGTCTGACATCAAGATTACCTGGAGTCAGTATACCAGGAAAGACTTGCCCTATTTTGGTATCAGTTCATTTATCATAGTTAGTCTAGTCCCAAGTTAACATGAAGTTTACTTCCCATTTCTCATTCTTAGTATCAGTCCACATGGACTATATCATTTAACATCAGTCCCCATTTATCTTTTGCAGGTGTTTCCACTCAGAAAATGCAAAGCAATACACTCCATAAATGGATTCCAGGGAGTGAGTCAATACTGCAGTAGCACTTTGCAAATAGGAAGGGAAATCAAAACTTAAGCTATTAAGGCAATGGATACAACAGAACCTTAATGGCACAGCATAAGAGTCTATGGACTGATTTAACAACATAAACCGTAGGTTGTAGCTTCTAAGAACAGGACAGGTATTGAGAGACCAACTTGTAGAGTGGAGATGAAAATGTCAGGTTGCAGGGCTGTATCAAATTGCATATGGAGTATCAGTAGGAGATTTCCTAATTTTGGATACATACCTTTAGGTATCAGTCTTAAGTGTTTTAGTGTGTAGGGTCATGCTATGAGTGAGTTAGTAATTCTAGTCTTGAGTGTTCCAATTTTTGGAGTTCCCTGTCTTGTAATAGCGAGTGGTAGGAGAGTGGTGTCCAAGTGAGGATGCATGGTATTAGTGTCATGTTGTATCAGTTGGATTGGTTAGGATATTGGTTAGTATCGAAGGATTATTGATTAGCTCAGTTGAGATTCATATGTATAATATCTTGAATTTGTTTGTGTTTATGGAGTATGAGGTTTTGCTTAGTTTGGTTTTGTTTCTGAGCCATGTATTAGTCATGTATCAGAGATTATGAGTGTTCAGCTAGACACGGCAGTGTGGCTCTGGCCTTTGGCCATGTTGGCCTTTGTACTGGGTGTACAGGTAGTGGATGCAGGTCCTGTTGGACCTCCATTGGAGGTAGTATTACATTCATGTACTGCAGTGCATGCTTTTGGCTATGGGTCAATTGGCCATTAGCCTCTGTGTTCGAGACTGGGAGTGAGTGTTGTGTGTGTTTGGTAAGACATTAGTTTGAGAGAGTGTATTTTGAGAGGATGCTTTGTGTTAGGGATGAGGGTGAACACACAGGTATGTGAAGGCTATTGGGTGTATTGGTAAGTTAGAGTACCATGGGGTAAGTAAGAACATTTAGGATTAGAGGCTAGAATGTTAGTATAAGATCAGTAAGGAAGGTTGTACTGGGCTTGCATTGCTGCAATGGCAGCATAGAATTTTCCCTACCTACTGTCCAATGTTCAGTGGCTGGCTATTGCCCAGGCCTTTGGCCAGGGAACAGTAGGCCTTGAGGCATTGTCAAGCCTCAAATGTAGAGCTTGCTGCACTTGGTAACAAGCTACTTGGCTCTTGGACAGTGCCAAGCCATGTGGAGGTGTTGGCTAAGGGTTTTACCTGCACTAATCTAGGTGAAGGTTTACCTATTAGCCTAAGGTGATGACTTACCTACTCTAGTTAAATAAAATTCCCAAATTAGGATAAGGTAATGGGTTACCTATACAATAAGTGGGGTATTACCTAGGATAGGTATGTGGCCTTCCATTTGGGTTAAGGTTTTAAGTAGGCATATCTTATATTCATACATACATGGTAATATTAGGCTAAGGTTAGCTAAGTTTGGGTAGTTAGGTAGGTACTGATTTGATATATGTAAACTTGACATAGAATGACCAAGGTTGACTAATTTGACTGAAAGTCAACCTTGAGTTGATATTTGACCTAGAACTAACCTAGAGTCTTAATTACCAAATAGATAGGCTCATTTGTACTCTCTAAATTGTAAATTGATTCTATTAATTTATAAACAGGTTCATTGGACTTTTGACTCAACATTTGGCCCGTGCCAATAGCTCAGGACCGCAGGCAAGTATACCTTGCCGAACACATACAGTATTTACATTGTTTTTCTCTTTTTATTATTTTCCTTTCATATTGTCACATGATTTCCATATTGTGATTGGTGTCTTTGATTGTCTAAATTGTTCTAGATTACGTGCACGTATAGGATATTCGATATTGCTTTTCTGTTAATCTTCTTTATGTTATCGTGTCTTGTGATAGAGTTGCCAGTTCTACACCTTGTTCTAGACTTGACTAATCTTAACTGGGAGTATCTTGCATTGTACTACAGTTGAGAAATACTTTAGATTAGGAGTATCTTACATTGTGCTGCGACCTATAGCAGATTCTTCGATATTGATATTGATTGATTGACTTGATTTGTGATATACTATAGATTGGGAGTATCTTGTATTGTACTACGGTTTATATGTGTCTACTCGATCTTGTATTCCTTTAGGTGAGGAAATCGATACTAGATTTGGCTAATCATGACTGGGAGTATCTTGTATTATACTACAGTCGAAACCTACTATAGATTGGGAGTATCTTGCATTATACTACAAGCTATAGGGGTTAATCGTTTGATGAATAGCCAAGTCTAGTATTATATTTCCATATTGCTTATCGTGCTTTAGATACCTCTCTTGCACTGTTCTTATCCTCCATATATTTTATTTACTGTCATATTAGTAGACATGTTTTATGTATCTTGATAGTCCTCTGAGGACCTGATGATCTCTTCAGGTTTAGTTGAGATTGAGCCAGGTGCACACGATCAAGTTTGAGCCAGCGTTGGACCATGGCACCCTTGCAGCTGAGGTTGTTCTTGATCAGCAGTTTGTACTCAGTTATTTATTTCATGTTTTTACTATATTCCGTCTATTTGTAGTGGATTTGTGTCTACCGGACGAGAATTGGATTCTTGATAGCTTGGAAACAATTCAGTTCATTTTATATTATTATCCAGTTCATTGATCTTAATTTATATCTTTTACTATTCTGTGGATGAGATCTAGTCTGTCATGTTAGTTCTATAGGCTGTGTGACTTATGTATATTAGACAGCATTCTAGCGTCGATACTGCGGCGCAGGCTGGGCTTGGATACGCCTCGTCTCCGAAAAGCGGGTGCGGGTCGTGACAAGTTTTTTTGGTGGCCCATGCAGGTCCAACGTTAATCACATCGGTTATATCACTGTACCGACGTGAGCCTGCAAATAAGACTAGACTCTTAGGATCTCATCCACGTGTCTTGACTTACTATTGATCTCTATTCTTGATTTTTATTGAATCTTTGACATGCATCCTGCTTGAAATCTTCATACCGTCTAATGTTTTCTTTTATTGCAGTGAATGGATTCTCAAGACAGGGACAACGCTTTCCTGAACACCCCACCGATGTAGGGAGGTCAACTTACTCAGATGAGCAATCCGCCACAGCCACAATTCTCGAGATTTTGTACATGCGACATTCTACCACCCCCACAGTTTCCTCCATAGACTCCACCACTAGCACAAGTTCCACATCCAGTACCAGCCATGCACCCGGCACCAGCGATATATCCAGCATTTTCTATGCACCTGACACCGGCGATGTATCCAACTCCTATGATGTATCCAAATCCTGTTCTGCCTCCATAACCTGCACCACTGGACAACATTGCCCTCCTCGGAAACTTCCAGCAGCTCATCACTTCCGAGAGGCAGCAGGCCAACACCTTTCGCGACACCTTGAGAGAGGCTCTCCAGACTAGGGATGCTCCACGGTCATGCCCTGGAACTTCCAAAAATTTCATGGACCTTAGGCTCAGGGAATTCAAGGGGACGGAAGAGATTCTCTACGCGGACGAGTGGTTAGAGAACGTGGATCGAATTCTTTGGATGACTCGAGTTCTTGAAGACCTGAAGATCGAGTCAGCTAGCATGTAGCTTTACGACATCGCCCACACGTGGTATAGAGACGAGCCTTGATTCACCGTGCCAGATGTGACTTGGAAAGAATTCAAGGAGCTGTTCAAGACGAAGTTCTATCCTGAATCAGCCCGCGAAGAGTCGGAGAACAAGTTCGAGAGCATGGAACAGGGCCACCTCTCCATCGACGAGCACTCTGTCGAGTTTTTCTGCCTCAGTCCCTTCGTAGATGCCTTGAACCCCGCAGCCAAAGCCAAAAAGTTCAGAAAAAGGCTATCTCATGAGATTCGTATCGCCATTGCCACCAGCCAGGCCACCACATATGAAAGAACCTTGAAGGTTGCACAGTACGTAGAGAAGGAGCTGAAGCGCAAGAAGAAGAGAGACCGAGACGCATATGGAGGAGGCAGCAGCCGATCGAAAGTGGTAAAATGCCTGAATATTCTAGCACAACAGCATCATCAACAGCCAAGAGACACCCCAAATGGAGAACTTCCAATATGTCAGCATTGCAGAAAGAAGGGAAACGGTGAGAGCGACTGCCATTGGAGACTAGGCCAATATTTAAACTGTGGTTCGGATCAGCATCAGTTGCGAGATTGTCCAAGGCATCGACCTGTAGCACCAGGAGGGCAAGCTTTTGCTATGATAACGGAGGATGCACGAGTACTACAAGGAGGAGTTGACGGTGATCCCTAATAAGTTTATAGTAGTAGTACTAATGGTAATTTTATATTAGATATTGGCTTAAGTGTGTAGTAACATTTTAGACTATTCATTCTGATATATCTGAGCACTTTAAATTTCGAGGACAAAATTATTTAAAAGGTGGGTAGGATGTAAACCCCCGTCATGAATTTTGAAAGTAATTACTTTTTTATTATTAATTATGTGACCCAAATAGTGATTTTGGGGATTTTGTAGACACTTTCAATCAATAAACCTTATACATATAGGCTTATTATAGGGAAGTATATATTCCCATATATATATATATATATATATATATATTATATAGTATAAATAAGTAAGCTGTTATGTAAATAACTTGGCTCCAGGGGCCTTATTGCTTTTTCAAAAATTCAAAGTTTTCCCTGTTCAAACTCGACCGCCACCCTGTATTTAAACCACCATCTTGGAATAGGAGATATACTCAAACAACTATAGAGACAATTCCAAATCTGAAGTTAAATTAATTGCCCTATCTCCTCCCACGGATCATTCATGATATATATATATAACTCTAGAAACAGCCGCTCCTTGTCCATCTACAAACCCTAGGAGTTCATGTTTGCTTCCTATTACAAGAGAGGTCATGGAGTGATTTGAGCACGGCAAGCATCCCAAGAAAGGTACACGATCTACTCCTATTTTTACAGTTCATGACTTAAGTATTCAAAATTATGTCCTGTCCTATAGATTCAAAAACAGTAGGAACACTGACATTACCAACACATGAGTTGGCACCATGGGTATACCGTGGACCCTTGAGAGAATCGGTAATTTTTTGTACCCAAAACATGGGGACAAGGGACCCCGTATCCCCATGGGGTGTCAGCCTATAAGCAATTCAGGTAAAACAGAGGGGAGCAAATGCCATTGAAGACAACCTGTATAGGCACAATACTAGATGGTTGGACTATTGCTACAAGAGTACCCATGTCAGGTCATAGGTATATCAAGAATTGATGGGACAACAGATAACAATAAACTTTGGCCATCATAGGCAATACCCCATGTCTGTACTCTACACTTAGGCAGGGCAGTCTTGCACCTGCAGATTTTGGGCTATGAACAAATAGGAGTATCCTTGTATACACTGGATATTGTTGTGTTAGCCTTCTTCCATTGTATCAAATTGGTCTAGTGAGGTTGGGACATAAAAATGCTATAGGAAGAGTATCAGAATAAAAAGAAGGGGTTAGGCAATATCAGTTAAGAGAAATGACACCAAGGTGTACTAGTGTGCATGATATTTCAATTTATGCAATTAATGCACTGGTTGCATCTAATGCATCAATTGGCCCTCTGAATATGCTAGTACCAGGATGTATATCAGTTGTACAGGATGTATACCACTTGTAATGGTATTGGTTTGCAATTGTGCAGGGTGTATACCAGTTGTACTGGATGTATACCAGTTCTACTAGGAGAAGGTATAGGAGTCCAGTAGTAGGAGTACATGTGGTATATTCTGTATACAGGCACATACAACAAGATGATAAGCCACTGACCCCTACTAAGGCAAGAAGACTTATGTACATGTAGGTGTACCAAGTGTAGCACAGGCTTGCTTCTGAGCAGTAGGATAGGATCTTGAGTTCCTCTGCAAGAGGACACCCTGCCATGTCTAAATCCCATCTGTGTATTGGTGTGGGGACAACACATACATCAGAGTACTGCCCAAGCAGTACCACCTGTCAACAAGGGTAGGGACCTGTACTACAGAGGCAGGCTTGGAGATCAAAGGACAGTTAGGGGTATTAAGTTTGGGTTCTATGTCTGACATCAAGATTACCTGGAGTCAGTATACCAGGAATGACTTGCCCGATTTTGGTATCAGTTCATTTATCATAGTTAGTCCAGTCCTGAATTAACATGGAGTTCAATTCCCATTTCTCATTCTTAGTATCAGTCCACTTGGACTATATCATTTACCATCAGTCCCCATTTATCTTGTGTATGTGTTCCCATTTAGGAAATACAAAGCAATACACTCCATAAATGGATTCCAGTGAGGGAGTCAATACTGCAATAGCACATTGTAAATAGGAAGGGAAATCAAAACTTAAGCTATTAAGGCAATAGATACAACAGAACCTTAATGGCACAGCATAAGAGTCTATGGACTGATTTAACAACGTGAACCATAGGTTGCAGCTTCTAAGAACAGGATAGGTATTGAGAGACCAACTTGTAGAGTGGAGATGAAAATGTCAGGTAACAGGGCTGTATCAAATTGCATATGGAGTATCAGTGGAAGATTTCCTAATTTAGGATACATACCTTTAGGTATCAGTCTTGAGTGTTTTAGTGTGTCATATCATGCTATGAGTGAGTGAGTAATTCTAGTCTTGAGTGTTCAAGATTTTGGAGTTCCATGTCTTTTAGTAGTAGGTGGTAGGAGGGTGGTGTCCAAATGAGGATGAGTGGTATTAGTGTCATGTTGTATCAGTTGGATTTGTTAGGATATTGGTTAGTATCAAAGGATTATTGATTAAATCAGTTGAGATTCATATGTATAATATCTTGGATTTGTTTGTGTTTGTTGAGTGTGAGGTTTTGTTTAGTTCGGTTTTGTTTTTGATCCATGTATCAGTCATGTATCAGAGATTATGAGTGTTCAACTAGACACGGCAGTGTGGCTCTGGCCATAAGCCATGTTGGCATTTGCACTAGATGCACAGGTAGTGGATGCAGGTCCTGTTGGACCTCCATTCGGGGCAGCATTACATTCATGCACTATAATACATGCTTTTGGCTATAGTCCAATTGGCCATTAGCCTGTGTGTTCGAGACTAGGAGTGAGTGTTGTGTGTGTTTGGTAACACATTAGTTTGAGAGTGTGTGTTTTGAGAGGGTGCTTTGTGTTAGTGATGAGGGTGAACACATAGGTATGTGAAGGCTATTGGGAGTATTGGTAAGTTAGAGTACCATGGGGTGAGTAAGAATATTTAGGATTAGAGGCTAGAATGTTAGTATAACATCAGTAAGCTGGGATGTACTGGGCTTACATTGCTGCAATGGCAGCATGGAATTTCCCCTGCCTACAGTCCAACGTTCAGTGGCTAGCCATTGCCCAGGCTTTTGGCCAGGGAACAGTAGGCCTTGAGGCATTTTTAAGCCTCAAGTGTAGAGCTTGCTGCACTTGACAGCAAGCTACTTGGCTCTTGGACAGTGCCAAACCATGTGGAGGTGTTGGCTAAGGGTTTTACCTACACTAATCTAGGTGATGGTTTACCTATTAGCCTAAGGTGATGACTTACCTACTCTAGTTAAATAGAATTCCCAAATTAGGATAAGGTAATGGGTTACCTTTCCACTAAGTAGGGTATTACCTAGGATAGGTTTGTGGCCTTCCATTTGGATTTAGGTTTTAAGTAGGCATATCCTATATTCATACATAAATGGTAATGTTAGGCTAAGGTTAGCTAAGTTTGGGTTGTTAGGTAGGTACTAAGTTTGACCAAGGTTGACAAATTTGATTGAAAGTCAACCTTGAGTTGATATTTGACCTAGAATTGACCTAGAGTCTTAATCACCAAATAGTTAGGCTCATTTGTACTCTCTAAATTGTAAATTTATTCTATTAATTTATAAACAGGTTCATTGGATTTTGACTCAACATTTGGCCCGTGCCAACAGCTCAGGACCGTAGGCAAGTATACCTTGCCGAACACATACAGTATTTATATTGTTTTTATCTCTCTATTATTTTCCTTTCATATTGTCACATCATTTCCTTATTGTGATTGGTGTCTTTGATTGTCTTACTTGTTCTAGATTACGTGCACGTATAAGATATTCGACATTGCTTGTCTATTAATCATCTTCACGTTATCGTGTCTTGTGATAGAGTTGCCAGTTCTACTGTCACGACCCGCACCCTAGAGTAAGGGCACGAGAAGTGGGTACGTCCAGCCTACGCCGCAGTGTCGGCGGTAGAACGCTGTCCTAGGTTACAACATCTAACAATATAATTCTAAGCAGTTTATACTCCCCGAATGGGGGTGACATAATAGAATGTAACTTAATCACAACTAGGAAAGAAGAAGTACGATATGATATAGAACTCAAAATAAATACAGATAATCAGAAGAGTCTAAGTGTCTAAGATAACATCTTAGCAAACATCCAGAATACTAAGTCTCAACTACAGAATATGAAAGAATATATACATCTCAGAACAACAACTGAAAGTCAATAACAATGCTGAAAAGAAAGATAAAGCCTAGCTGTCTAGTCTAGACTATGGGAGTAGTATCCTGTACTGCACTGGGTCCTCCAGAGGAGCCAGGTCGCAGGTGTCGTCTAAGCCTGCTCCGTAATAGGTGGTACAAGGGGCCTCATCCTTAGCCTCTATAATATTTTCAACAGGTCCAGTCAGGACAGGAACGAGTACAGTACATCTTATGCAGTTCATGTCATGGCAGGAAATATAAAGCAAGCAATAGAGTAAGATATATAAAACGATGTAAGAAGATATACATGAAAACAGGAAAGATATTGGTAACTGGAAATATATACATGATAAGTAAGAACTGTAAGTGACTAGTGATTTAGAGTACGAGATGGCATGTAATTGGCTTAGGTTGTACATGATAAAACATGGAAAGTAATAAAGTGTACATGATGGTAAATCACATGACCATTTATACTCACCCCTACCCACAATCAATACACAAGGATCCAGTCCAGTTACGTTACGAACATGATGTTTTGGTTACATAAGAAACACATGAGGAAACATGAGCGTACATGAGAGCACATGAAAGTACATGAGCGTACATGAAAGAACATGAGAGAACATGAGTGTACATGAATAACGCAGAAACAAGGAATACATGATATACATGAAACACATGTCATAAAGTATCCGATGCGCCAGCTAAGGGGGATAACATCCCAAGAAGAGATCCATATAGTACCAATCCGTGATGATAACGTGACAGCATCAAGTAAAGTAATCTAGAGCAAGAATATAAGTCGTGATAAGTAAGAAACGATCAGAGAATGTACTCGCCTGATAACCTGAATGTCCTGCTGAGAATATAGAGTCCCAAGTGAGGTACCTGACTCCTATTTAGAACAACACAAGTTACAACATGTCTAGAATAGTAAGGCTGAAGATTTCAATGCATTCTACATGATTCTAGTTCAATCTAGGTCAAAGTCAAACCTGATCAGCTCTAAGTCAAACCAAGTCAACATCTAGTCACACTAGGTCAACAACAAGCCCTTCTTGGTCAACTGGTCAAACTTAGGCTATCAAGGGCCAATTTGGTCAGTGGTCAACCATTGGTCAACCTTAGGTCTACTAGAACTATTGGTCAAATCCTAAATTGCTACTAACCATAGGCTAGAGTATCTAAGGCACTATATATAGATGTCTATATCTATACATTATAGGCATACACCATGTATATCATAGGCCAATCTACTATATATACATATCAATATACATATATATATATATATATATATATATATATATATATATATATATATATATATATATATATATATATATATATATATATATATATATATATAAACCTATTATATATACCAATATATACCACCATATATATATAATACCATATATATACTAAACTATATATAATATATATATATATTCATGCAAACATAACATATCTATATATATTATCAATATATATAGCCTAACTACATACATAACATATATATAATAATATATATAGAGAGAGGGAAAAATGAGGGTGAAAGGGTTTGAGAGGGTGTGTGGGTTAGAGGGTGAGGGTGTGTAGGCCTGTCGTGAATGTGTGTGTATGTTTGTGTTCTCAGGTTTGTGTGACAGTGGTAGGAGAGTTATAATGTGTGAGAGGAGGGTGAGGGGTAAATACATGTGTGTGTGTGTGTGTAGGATGTTAACAGTGATAGGAAGTAAAATAGTGTGTGGTAGGGTGAACTGTGAGTGACAAGAGAGTGTACTGCTATATATGGGTGATGGAGTGCAATGTATATTATTCAGTAAACAGGAAAAAGAAACCAATTCATCATTTTTGACAACCAGTTCAGTCCCTAGATTTCGAGTCTCATTTTGAGTCCAAATCAAAACCAAAACACCCTAAAATTGACCCATAGTTAGACTATAAGTAGGAGAACTATACTAGGGTTTAAAACCAACATTTAACTGTATTTAAATAGGTAAATTTGACTGCCAAAATTCGGTTAATTAAACTGGAAAATACTGAAATGGCATGTATAAGGATTCCTGTGTAATGAACTCAGGAAAAATAAATACATAGCAAACTGTTATCTGGGTTAACAGTGAATGAACAGTTATCAGTTCAACCCAATTTTAAATCAATTATGAATTAATCATTTACATTAAGCTAATACATGTGCTTAATCTCAGGTTTTAAGTCCTGTGCAATTTCAGGGAATTTAGTGAAATATCACAGTTAATAACATATGTATCTATTCAACATCCAAAATCAAATTCGAAAACCAAACCTAACACTAATCATAAACCATATATTGCAGTAATCTAGTACATGTTTATTGAATTAATATGGTACTTGTAACATCAAAAATTTAGTTTAAATTAGAAACTAATTTCAGAAATTTCAAAAACAGGGAGTACGTATCAGTGATTTGGGGAAATACAAATTCGAAATCAAATCTTGATAACATTTCTAAATTTATGGTTGGTAATCAGAGTGCTACCTGTGATTGTGTCAGTCAAACTATAATGTGTCAAAAAATTGGACACAAACGTGTCCAAATACTCACGCACACACGTAGACACACACGCGTGCACACAGCATCGTGCAGCGAGTCCATGGACTCGTGCACTCGACATAGGCCACGTGGAGCCACGTGGCCGTGCACACATGTAGCCCACATGTAGGGCTACACAATCGACACCCTGCATCGTGTCCACGTGGTGACAGGACACGACACGAAGTGCGTGTCAGTGCTGATTTTCCTCGTACACAGTTCAGTATAAAATCGGTACGATCGTGTTTTCTTGTTCGACACGACACGACGTGTCATAAAACTCGAGGGGGGTCTGTCAGTGATGGCCCCCTCCTCTGTGTCAATTTGCACGTGTCCACGTGTCAAGAACATAGAGAAAATGGGATCGGGTAACAGGGGAGGCTGTATGCCTCAGTACAGTATCCTGGCAGTGGGCTCGTGTCGATTTTTGACACGGATACGGGTCTAAATTGTGCTCAGCCAACTAGGGTTGTAACCTACAAGTCTAGGGCTACCCAAAAATGTAATTTGTTTTACAAAACACTAACTTTTATTCCTAAGTGGCATTTCACCAAACACTTGAATTTAAACATAGATACGTGTCCGATATGGACACCAAATCAAACCTAGTTCCTACCAAACTTGGCCTATAGGTCCCTGGTACCTAGATGCATGCAACCATGAAGAGAAATCACAATATTAATAGGGTTTTGAGGCATTTTACCAATTGAGTGAAAACTCAATGAAAAGCCTAGAATATGGAGGTGTCCTCTTCACTTGGTGATGCCAATATGATGATCAACCTTGCTAGCTAGTCTCCCTTAGTATCCTCAATTGTAGGGGGTTCCAATACAAGAAATTTGGATCAATTTGGAGTTGATTTGGACATTTGGGGAGGGATTGGGGAAGAACACTAAAGGAGGCAATTAAAATGAATTAAAAAGGATGCTAATGATTAATGGGTTGTATTTATAGAGGGAGGGAATGTGTGATGGCTGCCATTAGGTTAGGGTCAGGGTTTAGGATGAGTGGCTAAGGCTTCTCCAACAATTTCAAGCCAATCTAATGGCTCATAACTAAAGTAGCCTTCTTTAACCTTTAGCCTAAAAATATCTCTCTAACAAATATCTAGATATTACCCTAATTTGATTACTTAATTGAAACCCTCTTAGTCTCTAGGGTCATGACTAACATCTAGATTAGGCTAACTTCTAGGTCAAGTCTCAACAATTTAACTACCACATATTTAATTCATATAATTTACAATTTCACAAAAGTGTCAAAATGACCAAAATACCCCTAGGCTTAAAAGTAGAAATTTGAAATCCTAAACACATGATTAGGTTTCCTTGGTCACGATTAGTCTTCTAGGTCATGCATGACTAAGGTTACACTAGCAAAACACCAATTTCACATTTCACCATTTTAAATAGTTTTAAAATAACTAAAAATCACCAAAAATCATATCATGACTAAAATAAAATATTTTAATGATTTAAAATACAAAAGTTCAAAATTACCCTTATTTTATAAAAGTGGGTGTTACAAGTCTACCCCGCTTAAAAGAATTTCGTCCTCGAAATTAAGATGGTCGTACTCCTCCTAGGTTAAACACCCTAATCAATTTAAAATCTTAGAATAGTATCAAAACATTTTACCAATCTATTTATTTATATATATTTTGAAAGACTGAAACGAAAGATGGAAATAGTAGGTTTCTGAAATTATTTTAATATAATTTGATAATCATATGTGTCTATCCAAAGCCATGATAATCAGAATTCCTCGCCATATTAGCAAGTAAGGCTACGGCACCTATGGAGTCTGCAACACAAACTATGTCCTCGCCGTACCAACTAATATTACTATAGGAGACTCTAGATTCCATAATTGAGGCGACCTAGCCCATATGATTTGGTAAAAGGTTAAATCAACAACAAAACATACAGATTCAAATTTATCAACAAAATAGAAAAGATAGGAACAGATGGAATTGAATTTCAAGATGGATATAACGAGGCAAGTTAGGAATGGAATCGAAAAGAACAGAACCTACAAGCACCTCTTCTACTGCCTGAGCATCCTCAAATGTCATGGCGTAAGCTCGCCCTTGCTGGCCTCCTCTAGCCTGCTGCTGGCCTACTGGAGCCCTGGCTCTTGCTCTCTGAGCTGTCCGCCCCGCAGACTTGGGACACTCCCTCAACTGATGATCTGATGATCCGCAGAGTAGGCACTTGCCTAGCCTCATCCGGTATTCACCCCAATCGTGCCCTGGTTTCTTACAGAAAGGGCAAAAGATAACATGCTGCTGTCTAGGGGCCTGCTGCTGTCTCTGCTGATGCTGCTGCTGTCTCTGCTGGAACGGCTGCGACTGGAACTGCCTCGGCTACTGGTGCTGAAAGTGAGGCCTCTTGGCCTGGCCTCCGCTACTGCTGTCCCCAACTGGGTCTCGCCCCCTCTTGAGCCTAAGCTCAAGATCATCCTCTACCAATAAGGCTTCCGTCAGAATCTCCTCAAAAGTGGCATCCCTGTTGCCCTTGGTCAAGGACTTGACCTCCTTGACCAGACCCTTTCGGAACCTCTGGGCCTTCGCTGTCTCGATCAAGCCCTCTACGAACCTGCCGAAGCGGCCGAACTCCCCAGCGTACTCCTCCAATGAAAGGCTCCTATGAACTAAGCTCTCGAACTGCGACTCCAAGGCTCTGAGCGCTGAATCTGGAAAGAACTTTTTCTTGAAGAAGCCCTTGAACTCCTTCCAGATCTGTCTAGATACCCCCACCCTGGGGTCTGACTGATACCAGGTGTGAGCAAGATCTTGCATCCGGCTAGCTGCTGCCTCTATCTGGAGATCTGTCGGTATTCGGGCCAGGCGGAAGATCTCCTCTATATGCTCGATCCACTCATCAGCATATATAATCCCCTCTGTCCCTAGGAAGTCTCTGGGGCTCATCTTCTGGAACTGCTCTATCCCAGGTGTCTTCGGCTGCTGGACTGCTGGTCGAGCTGTGACTGTCGTAATGGCCAATTCCATGCCCCTGGCCTGCCCGGCCTGCTGCGCATCCATAAACTGCTAAAATTAGGCAAACATCTGTGCCGCATCCAAGTATCCTGTAGGCGGCGGCTGCTGAAAAGGCATGTCTGGGATGACCGGGTCCTGCCTACGAACTGGTGGAGGCATACCCTCTGCTGCTGCTGCTGAAGTCCCAATATGAGTAGAGGTGGCAGGAGCTGTAGCCTCCCGACCCTGCTGAACTGGCTGAGAGGTAGCAGTCCCCTCTACAGTATCCCCATGAATGGTACGCTGTAACCGCGTCTCTACCATCCTGAAGACAGATCAAACAAGGGTATTAATTGCTGAGAAAGAAGCTATAAATCAAGGGAGGACAGTTTATTTCAAAAGGAAGTATTAAAGTAGCAAGAATTTTGATAACAAGAATCAGGTTAAGAGCTTTTTCTAATGTGATTGAGTACCTCAAAATATTCTACTCCTACTGCAGGCTGTAGTGATACTCTAGTTCGAATACCACCACATAAACTCGACCTGCATGGGCCACCACTAAAAACGTGTCACGACCCGCACCCTAGAGTAAGGGCATGAGATGTGGGTACGTCCAGCCTACGCTGCAGTGTCGGCGGTAGAACGCTGTCCTAGGTCACAATATCTAACAATATAATGCTAAGCAGTTTATTCTCCCCGAATGGGGGTGACAAAGCAAAATGTAACTCAATCACAACTAAGGAAGAAGAAGTACGATATGATATAGAACTCAAAATAAAATACAGATAATCAAAAGAGTCTAAGTGTCTAAGATAACATCTCAGCGAACATCCAGAATACTAAGTCTCAACTACAGAATATGAAAGAATATATACATCTCAGAACAACAACTGAAAGTCAATAACAATACTGAAAAGAAAGATAAAGCCTAGCTGTCTAGTCTAGACTATGGGAGTAGCATCCTGTACTGCAGCTGGGTCCTCCAGAGGAGCCAGGTCGCAGGTGTCGTCTAAGCCTGCTCCATAATAGGTGGTACAAAGGGCCTCATCCTCTGTAATATTTTCAATAGGTCCGGTGAGGACAGAAACGAGTATAGTACATCTTATGCAGTTCATATCATGGCAGGAAATATAAAACAAGCAATAGAGTAAGATACATGAAATGCTGTAAGAAGATGTACATGAAAACATGAGAAATATTGATAACTGGAAATATATACATGATAAGTAAGAACTGTAAGTGACTAGTGATTTAAAGTACGAGATGGCATGTAATTGGCTTAGGTTGTACATGATAAAACATGGAAAGTAACAGAGTGTACATGATGGAAATCACATGACCATTTATACTCACCCCTACCCACAATCAATACACAAGGATCCAGTCCAGTTACGTTACGAACATGATGTTTTGGTTACACAAAAAACACATAAGGAAACATGAGCGTACATGAGAGCACATAAAAGTACATGAGTATACATGAAAGAACATGAGAGAACATGAGTGTACATGAATAACGCAGAAACAAGGAATACATGATGTACATGAAACACATGTCATAAAGTATCCGATGCGCCTATTAAGGGGGATAACATCCCAAGAAGAGATCCATATAGTACCAATCCGTGATGATAACGTGACAGCATCAAGTAAAGTAATCTAGATCAAGAATATAAGTCGTGACAAGTATGAAACGATCAGAGAATGTACTTGCCTGATAACCTGAATGTCCTGCTGAGAATATAGAGTCCCAAGTGAGGTACCTGACTCATATTTAGAACAACACAAGTAACAACATGTCTAGAATAGTAAGGCCGAAGATTTTAATGCATTCTACATGATTCTAGGTCAATCTAGGTCATAGTCAAACTTGGTCAACTCTAAGTCAAACCAAGTCAACATCTAGTCACACTAGGTCAACATCAAGGCCATCTTGGTCAACTGGTCAAACTTATACTATCAAGGGACAATTTGGTCAGTGGTCAACCATTGGTCAACCTTAGGTCTACTAGAACTATTGGTCAAATCCTAAATTGCTACTAACCATAGGCTAGAGTATCTAAGGCACTATATATAGGTGTCTATATCTATACATTATAGGCATACACTATGTATACCATAGGCCAATCTACTATATATACATATCAATATATATATATATATATATATATATATATATATATATATATATATATATATATATATATATATATATATATATATATATATATATATATATATATATATATAAACCTATTATATATATATACCAATATATACCACCATATATATATATAATACCATATATATACTCAACTATATATAATACATATATATTCATGCAAACATAACATATCTATATATATTATCAATATATATAGCCTAACTACATACATAACATATATATAATAATATATAGATAGAGGGAAAAGGGAGGGTGAAAGGGTGTGAGAGGGTGTGTGGGTTAGAGGGTGAGGGTGTGTAGGCCTGTCATGAATGTGTGTGTATGTTTGTGTTCTCAGGTTTGTGTGACAGTGGTAGGAGAGTTATAATGTGTGAGAGGAGGGTGAGGGGTAAATACATGTGTGTGTGTGTGTGTGTGTAGGATGTTAACAGTGATAGGAAGTAAAATAGTGTGTGGTAGGGTGAACTGTGAGTGACAAGAGAGTGTACTGCTGTGTATGGGTGATGGAGTACAATGTATACTGTTCAGTAAACAGGAAAAAGAAACCAATTCATCATTTTTGACAACCAGTTCAGTCCCTAGATTTTGAGTCTCATTTTGAGTCCAAATCAAAACCAAATCACCCTAAAATCGACCCATAGTTAGACTATAAGTAGGAGAACTATATTAGGGTTTAAAACCAACATTTAACAGTATTTAAATAGATAAATTTGACTGCCAAAATTCGGTTAATTAAACTGGAAAATACTGAAATGGCATGTATCAGGATTCCTGTGTAATGAACTCAGGAAAAATTAATACATAGAAAACTGTTATCTGGGTTAACAGTGAATGCACAGTTATCAGTTCAACCCACTTTCAAATCAATTATTAATTAATCATTTACATTAAGCTAATACATGTGCTTAATCTCAGGTTTTAAGTCCTGTGCAATTTCAGGGAATTTAGTGAAATATCACAGTTAATAACATATGTATCTATTCAACATCCAAAATCAAATTCAAAAACCAAACCTAACACTAATCATAAACCATACATTACAGTAATCTAGTACATGTTTATTGAATTAATATGGTACTTATAACAACAAAAATTCAGTTTAAATTAGAAACTAATTTCAGAAATTTCAAAAATAGGGAGTACGTATCAATGATTTGGGGAAATGCAAATTCGAATTCAAATCTTGACAACATTTCTAAATTTATGGTTGGTAATCAGAGTACTACATGTGATTGTGTCATTCGAACTATAATATGTCAAAAATCTGGACACAAATGTGTCCAAATACTCACGCACACACGTAGACACACACGCGTGCACACAGCGCCGTACAGCGAGTCCATGGACTCGTGCACTCGACAAAGGCCACGTGGAGCCACGTGGCCGTGCACACATGTAGCCCACATGTAGGTCTACATGATCGACACCCTGCATCGTGTCTACGTGGTGACAGGACACGACACGAAGTGCGTGTCAGTACTGATTTTCCGCGTGCACAGTTCAGTATAAAATTGGTACGATCGGGTTTTCGTGTCCGACACGACACGGTGTGTCGTGAAACTCGAGGGGGGTCTATCAGTGATGGCCCCCTCCTCTGTGTCAATTTGCACGTGTCCACGTGTCAAAAATAGGGAGAAAATGGGATCGGGTAGCAGGGGAGGCTGTATGCCTCAGTGCAGTGTCCTGGTAGTGGGTTCGTATCGATTTTCGACACGGACACGGGTCTAAATTGTGCTCAGTCAACTAGGGTTGTAACCTACAAGTCTAAGGCTACCCAAAAATGTAATTTGTTTTACAAAACACTAACTTTAATTCCTAAGTGGCATTTCACCAAACACTTGAATTTAAACATAGATACGTGTCCGATACGGACACCAAATCAAACCTAGTTCCTACCAAACTTGGCCTATTGGTCCCTGGTACCTAGATGCATGCAACCATGAAGAGAAATCACAATATTAATAGGGTTTTGAGGCATTTTACCTATTGAGTGAAAACTTAATGAAAAGCCTAGAATAGGGGGGGTATCCTCTTCACTTGGTGATGCCAATATGATGATCAACCTTGCTAGCTAGCCTTCCTTAGTATCTTCAATTATAGGGGGTTCTAATGCAAGAAATTTGGCTCAATTTGGAGTTGATTTGGACATTTGGGGAGGAATTGGGGAAGAACACTAAAGGAGGCAATTAAAATGAATTAAAAAGGATGCTAATGATTAATGGGTTGTATTTATAGAGGGAGGGAATGTGTGATGGCTGCCATTAGGTTAGTGTTAGGGTTTAGGATGAGTAGCTAAGGCTTCTCCAATAATTTTAAGCCAATTTATTGGCTCATAACTAAAGTAGCCTTCTTTAACCTTTAGCCTAAAAATATCTCTCTAACAAATATCTAAATATTATCCTAATTTGATTACTTAATTGAAACCCTCTAACTTAGTCTCTAGGGTCATGACTAACATCTAGATTAGGCTAACTTCTAGGTCAAGTCTCAACAATTTAACTAACACATATTTAATTCATATAATTTACAATTTCACAAAAGTGTCAAAATGACCAAAATACCCCTAGGCTTAAAAGTAGAAATTTGAAATCCTAAACACATGATTAGGTTTCCTTGGTCATGATTAGTCTTCTAGGTCATGCATGACTAAGGTTACACTAGCAAAACACCAATTTCATATTTCACCATTTTAAATAGTTTTAAAATAACTAAAAATCACCAAAAATTATATCATGACTAAAATCAAATATTTTAATGATTTAAAATACAAAAGTTCAAAATTATCCTTATTTTAGAAAAGTGGGTGTTACGTCTACACCTTGTTCTAGACTTGACTAATCTTAACTAGGAGTATCTTGCATTGTACTACAGTTGAGACATACTATAGATTGGGAGTATCTTACATTGTGCTACGACCTATAGCAGATTCTTCGATATTGATATTGATTGATTGACTTGATTTGTGACATACTATAGATTGGGAGTATCTTGCATTGTACTACGGTTTATAGGTGTCTAGTCGATCTTGTATTCCTTTAGGTGAGGAAATCGATACTAGATTTGGCTAATATTGACTAGGAGTATCTTGCATTGTACTACAATCGAAACCTACTATAGATTAGGAGTATCTTGTATTGTACTACAAGCTATAGGGGTTAATCATTTGATGAATATCCAAGTCTAGTATTATATTTCCATATTGCTTATCGTGCTTTAGATACCTCTTTTGTACTGTTCTTATCCTCCATACATGTTATTTACTGTTATATTAGTAGACATGTTTTATGTATCTTGCTAGTCCTCTGAGGACATGATGATCTCTTCAGGTTTAGCTCAGATTGAGCCAGGTGCACACGATCAAGTTTGAGACAGCGTTGGACCACGACGCCCTTGCAGCTGAGGTTGTTCTTGATAGCAGTTTGTACTCAGTTATTTATTCCGTGTTTTTACTTTATTTCGTTTGTTTGTAGTGGATATGTGTCCACCAAATGAGACTTCAATTCTTGATAGCTTGGAAATAATTTAGTTCATTTTATATTATTATCCTGTTCATTTATCTTAATTTGTATCTTTTACTATTCTGTGGATGAGATCTAGTCTGTCCTGTCAGTTCTCTAGACTCTATGACTTATGTATATTAGACAGCGTTCTACACCGATACTGCGGTGTAGGCTGGGCTTGGATACACCTCGTATCCGAAAAGCGGGTACGGGTCGTGACAAGTTTTTTGATAGCCCATACAGGTCCAACGTTAATCACTTCGGTTACATCATTGTACCGACGTGAGCCTGCAAATAGGACTAGACTCTTAGGATGTCATCTACGTGTCTTGACTCACTATTGATCTTTATTCTTGATTTTCATTAAATCCTTGACTTGCATCATGCTTGAAATCTTTATACCGTCCAATATTTTCTTTTATTGCAGTGAATGGATTCTCAAGACAGGGACAACGCTTTCCTGAACACCCCACCGATGCAGGGAGGCCAACTTACTCAGATGAGCAATCTGCCACAACCGCAATTCTCGAGATTTCGCAGAGACGATATTCCACCACCCCCGTAGTTTCCTCTGCAGACTCCACCACCCGTACAAGTTCCATATCCAGTACCAGCCATGCACCAGGCACCAGCGATGTATCCAGCATTTTCCATACACCCGACACCGGCGATGTATCCAACTCCAATGATGTATCTAACACCTGTTCTGCCTCCGCCACCTGCATTGGACAATGTTGCTCTCCTCGGAATCTTCTAGTAGCTTATCACTTCCAAGATAGAGCAGGCCAACACCTTTCACGATACCTTGAGAGAGGCTCTCCAGACTAGGGATGCTCCACGACCGTGTCCTAGAACTTCTAAGAATTTTATGGACCTTAGGCCAAGGGAATTTAAGGGGACAGAAGGGATTCTCTACGCGGATGAGTGGTTAGAGTACGTGGATCGAATTCTTTAGATGACTCGAGTTCCTGAAGACCTGAAGATCGAGTCAGCAAGCATGCAGCTTTACGACATCGCCCACACATGGTATAGAGACGAGCCTCGATTCACCGTGCCAGATGTGACTTGGAAAGAATTCAAGGAGCTGTTTAAGACGAAGTTCTATCCTGAAGCAGCCTACGAAGAGTTGGAGAACAAGTTCGAGAGCATGGAACAGGGCCACCTCTCCATCGACGAGTACTCTGTCGAGTTCTTCTGCCTCAGTCGCTTCGCAGATGCCTTGACCCCCGCAGCCAAAGCCAAGAAGTTCAGAAAAGGGCTATCTCATGAGATTCGTATCGCCATCGCCACCAGCCAGGCCACCACATACGAAAGAACCTTGAAGGTTGCACAGGACGTAGAGAAGGAGCTGAAGCACAAGCAGAAGAGAGACCGAAACGTGTATGGAGGAGGCAGCAGCCGATCGGAAGCGGTGAAATGCCTGAATATTCTAGCACAACAGCATCATCAACAGCCAAGAGACACCCCGAATGGAGAACTTCCAATATGTCAGCATTGCAGAAAGAAGGGACACGGTGAGAGCGACTGCCACTGGAGACTAGGCCAATGTTTAAACTTTGGTTCGAATCAGCATCAGTTGCGAGATTGCCCAAGGCGTCGACCTGTAGCACCAAGAGGGCAAGCTTTTGCCATGATCACGGAGGATGTGCCAGTACTCCAAGGAGGAGTTGACGGTGATCCCTAATAAGTTTATAGTAGTAGTACTATTGGTAATTTTATATTAGATATTGGCTTATGTGTGTAGTAACATTTTAGACTATTCATTCTGATATATCTGAGCACTTTAAATTTTGAGGACAAAATTATTTAAATGGTGGGTAGGATGTAAACCCCTGTCCTGAATTTTAAAAGTAATTATTTTTTCATTATTAATTATGTGACCCAAATAGTGATTTTAGGATTTTGTAGACACTTTCAATCAAAAAACCTTATACATATAGGCTTATTATAGGGAAGTGTGTATATATATATATATATATATATATATATATATATATATATATATGGTATAAATATGTAAGCTGTTATGTAAAATGATTTGTCTCCAAGGGCCTTATTGATTTTTCAAAAATTCAAAGTTTTCCCTGTTCAAACTCGACGACCACCCTGTATTTAAACCACCATATTGGAATAAGAGATATACTCAAACAACTATAGAGACAATTCCAAATCTAAAATTAAATTAATTGTCCTATCTCCTTCCATGGATCATTCACGATATATATATATATATATATATATATATATATATATATATATATACCTGTAGAAACAGTCGCCCCTTTTCCATCTCCAAATCCTAGGAGTTCCTGTTTGCTTCCTATTACAAGAGAGGTCGAGGAGTGATTTGAGCACGGCAAGCATCCCAAGAAAGGTACACAATCTACTCCTATTTTTACAGTTCATGACTTAAGTGTTCGAAATTATGTCCTGTCCCATAGGTTCAAAAACAATAGGAACACTGGCATTACCAACACATGAGTTGGCACCATGGACCCTTCAGAGACTCAGTAATTGTTTGTACCAAAAACATTGGGACAAGGGACCCTATAGCCCTATGGGGTGTCAGCCTATAGGCAGTTCAGGTAAAACAGAGGGCAGCAAATGCCATTGAAGACAACCTGTATAGGCACAATACTAGATGGTAGTACTATTGCTACAAGAGTACCCATGTTAGGTCATAGGTATATCAAGAATTGATGGCACAACTGGTAACAATAAACTTTGGCCATCATAGGCAATACCCCATGTCTGTACTTTACACTTAGGCAGGCAGTCTTGCACCTATAGATTTTGGGCTATGCACAAATAGGAGTATCCTTGTATACACTAGATACTGTTGTGTTAGCCTTCTTCTATTGTATCAAATTGGTCTAGTGAGGTTGGGACATAAAAAAGCTATAGGAAGAGTATCAGAAGAAAAAGAAGGGGTTAGGCAATATCAGTTAAGAGGAATGACACCAAGGTGTACTAGTGTGCATGATATTTTAGTTTATGCAATTAATGCACTAGTTGCATCTAATGCATCATTGGCCCTCTAATGTGCTAGTAGCATGATATATATCAGTTGTACGGGATGTATACCACTTGTATTGGCGCTGGTTTGCAGTTGTGCAAGGTGTATACCAGTTGTACTGGATGTATACCAGTTCTACTAGGAAGAGGTATAGGAGTCCAGTGGTAGGAGTACATGTGGTATATGCTGTATACAGGCACACAGACCAAGATGAAAAGCCACAGACCCCTACCCAGGCAAGAAGACTTATGTACATATAGGTGTACCAAGTGTAGCACAGGCTTGCTTGTGAGCAGTAGGATAAGATCTCGAGTTCCTCTGCAAGAGGACACCTTGCCATGTCTAAATCCTATACGTGTATTGGTATGGGGACAATACATACATCAGAGTTCTGCCCAAGCAGTACCACCTGTCAACAAGGGTAGGGACCTGTACTACAGAGACAGGCTTGGAGATCAAAGGACAGTTAGGGGTGTTAAGTTTGGGTTCTGTGTCTGACATCAAGATTACCTGGAGTCAGTATACCAGGAATGACTTGCCCGATTTTGGTATCAGTTTATTTATGATAGTTAGTCCAGTCCCGAATTAACATGAAGTTCAATTCCCGTTTCTCATTCTTAGTATCAGTCCACTTGGACTATATCATTTAACATCAGTCCCCATTTATCTTATGCATGTGTTCCTATTTAAAAAATGCAAAGCAATACACTCCATAAATAGATTCCATAGAGGAAGTCAATACTGCAGTAGCATATTGCAAATAGGAAGGGAAATTAAAACTTAAGCTATTGAGGCAATGAATACAACAGAACCTTAATGGCATAGCATAAGAGTCTATGGACTGATTTAACAACATGAACCATAGGTTGCAGCTTTTAAGAACAGGACAGGTATTGAGAGACCAACTTGTAGAGTGGAGATAAAAATGTCAGGTTGCAGGACTATATCAAATTGCATATAGAGTATCCATAGGAGATTTCCTAATTTAGGATACATACCTTTAGGTATCAATCTTGAGTGTTTTAGTGTGTGGTGTCATGCTATGAGTGAGTGAGTAATTCCAGTCTTGAGTGTTCCAATTTTTGGAGTTCCCTCTCTTGTAATAGTGAGTGGTAGGAGAGTGGTGTCCAAGTGAGGATGAGTGGTATTAGTGTCATGTTGTATCAGTAGGATTGGTTAGGACATTGGTTAGTATCAAAGGATTATTGATTAGATCAGTTGAGATTCATATGCATAATATCTTGGATTTGTTTGTGTTTCTGGAGTGTGAGGTTTTGTTTACTTTGATTTTGTTTCTGAGCTAGGCATCAGTCATCATGTATCAGAGATTATGAGTGTTCAGCTAGACACGACAGGGTGGCTCTGGCCTTAAGCCATGTTGGCCTTTGTACTGGGTGCACAGATAGTAGATACAGGTCCTGTTGGACCTCTATTGGGGGCAGTATTACATTCATACACTGCAGTGCATGCTTTTAGCTATGGGCCAATTGTCCATTAGCCTGTGTGTTCGAGACTGGGAGTGAGTGTTGTGTGTGTTTGGTAACACACTAGTTTGAGAGTGTGTATTTTAAGAGGGTACTTTGTGTTAGTGATGAGGGTGAACACACAGGTATGTGAAGGCTATTGGGTGTATTGGTAAGTTAGAGTACCATGGGGTGAGTAAGAAGATTTAGGATTAGAGGCTAGAATGTTAGTATAAGATCAGTAAGCAGGGCTGTACTGGGCTTGCATTGCTGTAATGGCAGCATGGAATTTCTTCTGCCTACTGTCCAATATTCAGTGGCTGGCCATTGCCCAGGCCTTTGGCCAGGGAATAGTAGGCCTTGAAGCATTGTTAAGCCTCATGTGTAGAGCTTGCTGCACTTGGCAGCAAGCTACTTGGCTCATGGACAGTGCCAAGCCATGTAGAGGTGTTGGCTAAAGGTTTTACCTATACTAATCTAGGTGAAGGTTTACTTATTAGCCTAAGGTAATGACTTACCTACTCTAGTTAAATAGAATTCCCAAATTAGGATAAAGTAATAGATTACCTATCCACTAAGTAGGGTATTACCTAGGATAGGTATGTGGCCTTCCATTTGGGTTAAGGTTTTAAGTAGGCATATCCTGTATTCATACATACATGGTAATGTTAGGCTATGGTTTAGCTAAGTTTAGGTAGTTAGGTAGGTACTGATTTGATATAGGTAAACTTGACATAGAACGACCAAGGTTGACCAAGGTTGACTAATTTGACTGAAAGTTAACCTTGAGTTGATATTTAACCTAGAATTGACCTAGAGTCTTAATCACCAAAAAGATAGGCTCATTTGTACTCTCTAAATTGTAAATTGATTCTATTAATTTATAAACAGGTTCATTGGACTTTTGACTCAACATTTGGCCCATGCCAACTGCTCAGGACCATAGGCAAGTATACCTTGCCGAACACATACAGTATTTTCATTATTTTTCTCTCTCTATTGTTTTTCTTTCATATTGTCACATGATTACCATATTGTGATTGGTGTATTTGATTGTCGTACTTGTTCTAGATTACGTGCATGTATAGGATATTTGATATTGCTTGTCTATTAATCTTCTTCATGTTATCGTATCTTGTGATAGAGTTGCCAGTTCTACACCTTGTTCTAGACTTGACTAATCTTAACTGGAAGTATCTTGTATTGTACTACAGTTGAGACATACTATAGATTGTGAGTATCTTACATTGTGCTATGACCTATAGTAGATTCTTCGATATTGATATTGATTGATTGACTTGATTTTTAACATACTATAGATTGGGGAGTATCTTGCATTGTACTACGATTTATAGGTGTCTACTCGATCTTGTATTCCATTAGGTGAGAAAATCGATACTAGATTTGGCTAATCTTAGCTGGGATTATCTTGTATTGTACTACAGTCAAAACCTACTATAAATTAGAAGTATCTTGCATTGTACTACGAGGTATAGGGTTTAATCGTTTGATGAATAGCCAAGTCTAATATTACATTTCCATATTGCTTCTCGTGCTTTAGATACCTCTCTTGCACCGTTCTTATCCTCCATACATGTTATTTACTGTCATATTAGTAGGCATGTTTTATGTATCTTGCTAGTCCTCTGAGGACCTGATGATCTCTTTAGGTTTAGCTGAGATAGAGCCAGGTGCACACAATCAAGTTTAAGCCAGCGTTGGACCACGGCGCCCTTGTAGCTGAGTATGTTCTTGATTAGCAGTTTGTACTTAGTTATTTATTCCATGTTTTTACTTTATTCTGTCTATTTGTAGCAGATTTTTGTCCACCGGACGAGGCTTGGATTCTTGATAGCTTGGAAATAATTCAGTTCATTTTATATTATTATCCAGTTCATTGATCTTAATTTGTATCTTTTACTATTATGTGGATTTGATCTAGTCTGCCATGTTAGTTCTATAGACTCTCTGACTTATGTATATTGGACAGCGTTCTACCGCCGATACTGCGGCGTCGGCTAGGCTTGGACATGCCTCGTATCCGAAAAGTGGGTGTGGGTCGTGACAGGTAATATGGACGTGGTAGATGCGAACTACATTTTAGGGTGTAGAAAAGCAATTCAGTGGTAGTATGGACGTGAAATGTCTTATCTACTGGGGGTGATTATAGGAGGGATGAATTCTTTTAACATAATTCTGGAATGCCCAAGGTGGTGTAGACGCCTATGCTGGTTTGAACCTCAGACATAATACTTCTTGAGGAACTTGCCATTGATTGGCATAATTAGCAAGTCGTCGTTTGGTTTGGCCAGTCGTAGGCACCATTGGAGTAGAACGTCTCTATGACGAACGGTCCTTCCCATTTGGGTTCGAACTTTCTAGTCATCTTGTGAGTCATCACCATCGGTCTTCAAACTAATAAGACGAGGTCGATAAGTTGGAATGTTCTTTCCGGGACCTTTTTGTTGAAGGTCCTGAAAATCTGAGCTTGGTAAAGCTAGATTGGTTGTTGAGCTAGCAGACTTTTTTTATCCAACGCCTCTAACTCTTGTCACCGCAGACGTTGATTATCTTCGTCGGTCAGCTGGTTAGTGATGGCTACCCGTAAAGACGGAATCTGGATCTTTAGGGGAAGCACTGCATCGCTTCCATAGACAAGATAGAATTGTGTGTTGCCCATGGGTGTTCGAATGGTTGTGCGGTAAGCCCACAGACATTCGCCAAGCTTCTCATTCCAGTCACGCTTATTAAAAGAAATAACTTTTTGGAGTAATTTGACGATAGTCTTTTTGAATGCTTCAGCTAGCCCATTTTTTGCAGGATTGTAAGTCATTGACGCCACATTCTGTATTCGATTCTTATCACAGAACTGATGGAATGCTTGGCTCATGAACTGTTGACCATTGTCATAAAAAATCCTTCTGGGCATTCAAAAGCGGTACATGACGTGATGTCTGACAAAGCTGATCATGTTCGAGATTTTTATCACAGCTAGAGGTACTGCTTCCGCCTACTTAGAAATGTAGTCAGAGATGGCGAGTATGAACCGGTGTCCTCTGGAGGATGGTGGACTGATCGGTCCGATGATATCCATTCCCCATGCTTCAAATGGCCAGGCGGCCGTCGTGGGGTATAGGAACTCTGAAGATCGGTAGATGAAGTCAGCATGCAACTGACAAACCCGATATTTCCTTACGTAATCAATGGCGTCTACCATCATAGTGGGCCAGTAGTAGCCCATGCGACACAGTCGGTCCTGCAACTTGGGACCAGGCTGATGGGCTCCACAGGTGCTATCGTGTGCCTTCCGGAGCACTTCTTGTGCTTCTGTCTTGGATAAACATCGCAAGAGAAGCCCGACATATGAGCGATGGTACATCATCTTAGTAGCTGTGTCGTAAAAGAACCGGAGAGAGCGTATCTTGACAGAAGTAGCTTCTTTTAGGTCTTCAGGTAAGATCCCGTAGACTGCATAGTCTATGAATAGGAATTGCCAGTCCCGAATGTCAATATTAGCATCCATTCATACTGAGTAACTCAGACACGTATGTAGATTGTTCTTCGGGCAAACCAGCTCTCGTTTCATTACCATGACGGTATATTAGGTTCTAACAGGAGCTGCTAGAGAAGCAGCGAGGCCAGCTAGCAAGTCGGCCTCCAAGTTTTTCAATTGAGATACATGTTCTATAAAGAACCCTGTGAAGGTAGAGATAATATCAGTTGCTGCCTGGTGGTATGGAACCAGATCTTTATGTCGGACTTCGTATTGTTCTCGAACCTGGTTGATAATCAGTTTCGAGTCGCCATATGCTTCGATGCAGTCAACCCCCAGCTGGTAGCGAACTGGAGTCCGATGATGAGAGCGTTATACTCAGCGACGTTATTGGTGCATGACTGCATGAGAAAATATGCACGGTGGATGACCAAGCCATCGGGAGTGATGAGAACCACTCTGACCCCTACAATGATCTCGCCTTTGGGCCCTGTTATTAAAGTGTCGTTAAAGAACATTCACCAAACCGAGTTATCTGAGATGGCATTGGACTTTAGGACTTCATCGAGAATGTCTTCGTAGAGCTTTGATATCGCTGGCACATGATGTGCCACCAAGAAGTCGACTAATGCTTGGCCCTTGACTACCGTTTATGGGAAGAATACCATGTCATAAGTTAAAATTATCGCCCATGCGGCTAACCGTGAGTTTAAGGCCCCTAGCTTGGTCATAAGGACCCTTAGGGGATTGACCCGGAAGATGACATGGATCGTTTGTCCGGCCGCATAATGGTACGTCTTCTGGATGGTAAAAAGTAGAGCAAGGCACTCCTTCTCTACCGGATTATAACAATGCTCGGTTCTAATCGTGGTCCTACTAAGGTAGTAGATTGCCTGTTCGTGGCCTTCATTGCTTCTCTGGGCTAGCAAAGCACGGAGAGAATAGTCTATAGCTCGGACGTATAGAAGAAAGGATCTCCCCACGACTGGTGCTACTATTACTCGAGGACTAGTAAGGTACTTCTTGATGTCGTCGAGCGTGCGATGGCATTCTTTTGTCCAAATAACAGAAATCCCTTTCTTCATCAGTTTGGTGAAAGGTTGACATCTACCGGAGAGATTTGCTATAATTTTTTTGATATATGCCCAGCGCCCTTGCAGGCCACGAAGCTCATAGAGATTTTTCGGAGGAGCATTGTCCAAGATCGCTTTAGTATTCTCAGGGTCAATATGAATATCCTTGGCTGTGATGATAAAGCCCAAGAATTTGCCACCGAAGACTCCCAGAAATGACTTGGTTGGGTTCATCTTCAGTTGATGTGTTCTCATTAAGTCGAACACTATTCTCAAGTCGTCCAAGTGACTGGATTTCTTTTTGCTTTTAACGACGATGTCATCAATATAACATTCTATCGTCTTTCGGTGGTGCTTACAGAATATGGTGCTCATTGCCCGCTGGTATTTTTCTCCCGTATTCTCCAACCAGAAGGGCATCACTGTGTAACAGTATATCCCTTTTAGAGTCCAAAATAAAGTCTTCTTGTCTTTACGAAACATTTTGATTTGGTTGTATCCTGAGAAACCATCCATAAAGGACATACGCTCGAAGCCACAAGTATTGTCGGTCATCACGTCGGTGCTCGGGAGGAAAACTCGTCTTTTGGGCAGGCCGAGTTGAGATCCCTGAAGTCTATGCAGAACTGAATTTTTCTGTTCTTCTTAGTGACTGGGACAAGTTGGCTACCCAATCTGGGTGATGTTCTTCGAGAATGAAGCCACTCTCTAAGTGTTTGTCAACTTCTTCATCGATAGCATCCATGATGTTGGGGCAGAAACGTCGCTATTGCTGTTTTACAGGCTTAGTATCAGGTAGGATGTTGAGACGGTGCATGGCAATTTAAGGGGGACCTGTGGCAACCATTCCATTCGGATCCGAGGTGTTGAGCCCAAGGTTCATCTTTGAAGTTTTCAAGCACTTGGTCTTCCTCCTGGACTGGGGACCTGTGGAGACCATATTGAAGGACAGTATTTTTTTGAAGGCTTTGTCGATACTGGTATCAGTCCCAGGTTGAGGATTCAGAGGAATTTGAATGCATCGGGACCTCTGGTTCAGAGCTCTCCGACTTTGTTTTGGGTGTTACATAACCTAGCCTCCGGTGAATGCGTTGGTAGTAATTTTGGGACTTTCCCTTCGGGGCACAAAATCGTAAAAAAAGACGTCGGCTTTTGCCATAGTTCAGTCCTCTATCACTGTTCAAGTCGTAACCTATTTTCTTGATAAGGTTATTATCTTGAGTAGTGCAACGGTAGAGTTGCATCTTACCGTTATCGGATTCTGGTTCTGCCGGAGCTAGTCGCTACGGATGCTCCAATCGGCCGAAGATGATGGGTTCCTCTTCTTTCTTACTTACTGGAACGAAAAAGTAGGCACCTCGGGAACGGACAACTCAGCTTGCGAGGTTGGCTATTATTACTTGTATTTGCAGCATATACAGAGCATTGTCTAAGAAATACCTCATCTAAAGAGTGCGCCTCAGTATTGGAGAATACGTAGTCTTCCAACTCTTTATCCGTGAGCACCAGGGCTGTTGCGGAAGAAGGTGGAGGACATTTCCCCTTCAGCTTGACTATCAAGGGTGCTGTATTCGGAGGTTCGTGTGACCTCGGAGTTGGCTCTGGAGTCTTCCGGGGAAGTCTTATTTGCATGGGCTCCTGGCTAGCCTCCGACATGGTTGAGAACGATCGAGCCAGAGCTTGATGACGAGGGCAGCCGATGTCTTGGAAGGTTTCCCCTTTAATTGAACCTTCACGGTTCTTCAGCGATAGCCGCGCAAAAATATTGTCGACGTCATTGGCGTCGTCGTCCAATGGGACTGATTTGTATAGATCAGCATCTGTACAGTATGCTTCGAGTCCTCCGAAGGGATCGATGTCTGCGAACTCGGTATTGATAGTCCCGTTGCTGGTCATATACTTCATGCACTGATAGAGAGTGGAGGGCACGATCATGTATTCATGAATCCATGGTCGTCCCAATTGCATGTTGTAGTTTATGTATGCGTCAATGACATAGCAAGTTACGTCAGTCTGGAGATCACCTATTTGGCATTTCAGGCAAATCTTGCCCAGGGGTTCATTCTTTCCAGCATTGAAGTCGATGATTGTAGTGTTTGACGCGGTCAGCTAATGCATCGGGATCCCTAAAGCTTGGAGTAAACTTCGAGGGATGATGCTAAGAGAAGATCCATGGTCGATGTGGATGCGATCGACCTTAATGGCACCAATGTACCCTGTATAGTATAGGGGCGATTGTGCCGGTTGTTCTTCATTAGCATGTCCTGTTGAGTGAAAAGGTGGTGTTAGGGATCACCTCGACCATACTATAACAATGTGGACATTCCGCAGGGTTCTCCTTGGGCGGTTGCACCTGAGTGAGGAAGGAGTCAGCGTTCTGTAAAGCTACACTGAGGGCATCTCGAGTCTCTTTGGAGAGACGGAGTAGCTCGAAGAGTGATAGTCGAGCCGAAGTGTTGGCTAGCTGCGCCAATATGTCGAAATTGTAGGGCTTGATTGGCCCTACTCCCGAGTCTTTTCTCAGAGGCTTGTCAAAATGAACCTCCTTCTGCTTCTCTTTATCTGTAGCAGGCGCTTGAGATGGGCCTGCTTCCGATGTGTCATGAGCAATGGCCGCAACGGGCATAGGAGTTTCCTCCTTTAGAGCTTGGTTTTTTTCGTTGGTGAGCCGAATGAGTCGTAACCAGAGTGTTATCTGTCGATGTAAAAACCATGCGATATGTCTTGACCTTCTTTTCCTTGACAGAGCATGATCCAGACACCATCATGTCAGGTGTGAGATCAGGATGGATCTATATTATTTTGCCTCGCAACATCGTAAATAGGATAAGGCCTTGGGCGTTGTCGTGGGCCGGAGGAAGATTGACTACTTCTATCGTCAGCCTCTATTCTCAGAAAAACTCTGAATTGGAGAGTGGCCATGTTGGCGGTAACAGTGTTTTCCTCATAATCGAGTGAGATGACTTTAGCGTCGATGAGGCGCTGGATTTGTCTCTTCAACAAGTAACAATCATGCGTCGAATGGTGGACATACTGGTAGTAGTGGCAGTATTTTGGATTGTCTACCTTTCCTACTTCATCGGGACGCTTAGGAGGTGGGAGCTGAAGTTTGCCACTATTTGCCAACATATCTAACAGTTCTAGTATGTCTTTGTCGTTGAAAGAGTAGGTCTCTTTCGTCCTTTGTGCTTCGGTCGACTTCGGGTTTGCTGATGCCAAACCTTTCGAGATGTTGACGGTCATGGATTGCCTCCCTTTAATGCTTTTGTTTTCGGACGAGCGCTTCCCTTTATTTTTTAGAGAGAAGAAGTTCAGTCCTAGCAATTGTGCATCATGTGCTTTTCTTTGAGCTACATCCGCCTCTGTGATGAAAGGCGTCCACTCTATGCATGGAGCACTGTGCCACAACTTGATTGCAGGAAGCATGTTCTTGCAGCAGGAGTCCATATGCATGGGCTCAGGTATACCAAGAGGTAACCTCAAAGCGGCCTGGCGGAAGCGCACAATATATGCGTGCACCGGCTCTTTCACCTTCTGAACGATATACATGAGAGTCGACATCGTCATGTCTATTCCTCCTTTATAGAATCGATTGAGAAATAGGTTCTTCAAGTCTTCGAAGGATAAAATGCAGATGTCTGGAAGGCTGCAAAACCATTCGTAGGCCACCCCGTGAAGGACTCCTACGAATATGTTGGTAAGGAGCACGTCGTCATTTGGTAGATGTCCCATTACTCAGGCAAAGTACCTCAAGTATCAGCGGGGAGACTCCTTCGCTTCGAACGGCGTGAGTGTTTACGGATTATATTTGGGAGGATAGATCATATTATCCCATTCGGCCTGATATGGCTGCCGAATCCCCATCTTTTGGAGTGTTGCTCGCTTTTTTTGGCGTCATAGCGAGCGTACAACTCTTTGATGGCCTGCTACAATTCATTCGATGTTGTAGGCCCGGTTGTCAATGGAGTAGATGATACTGGCACTGTTTGGCTCGCGATGGGAAGCATATTGGGCCCACCGTCAGCCGCTGGGTCTGCAGCAGGAGTGGAGAAAGTGGGGGTCAATCTCTCATTGATCTCTAGGACAACAGAAGCTAAGGACTTCACAGTAATGTTTAACATGTTTAGGCTCTCCTCAAGAACCTCTATACGTTTCTGCTGACTATAGCCTTCACTACTTTCCGCGTTGTTGTCACGTTCGGCCATAAGCACGGACAACATATATGGTGGGTAGAAGGGACAGTGGATCATTCGCTCTCTGGTTCAGAGGGCTGTGTCTCGTCGTCTTGAGGGTAAACTGGCAGGTTGCAATCATCTTCTGACTCGTTGTAAATGCTACCCCTAGCTTTTTGGCTACCTGTGCCTGCAGAGGTATCTGTGTCATACAGCCCCTCATTGGATTGGAAAGTCGGATTGTCATGAACGGTAGGGGTTGGCTACTCCCAGCTGCAGCATCATCTCCCTGCGATAAGGATCCAGATATGGCACGCGTGCCTTGGAAAACACCTGTACTTGCCACTGTCGTCTTGCTACCCCTAGGTCGGTTCTTTGGCTAGTTAGCCAAAATGGTAGGGTTCTTGGGAAGCTTCTTGAGAGACGAAGAACCACGTGCCGCGTTGCATGAAGTAACAATGATTAGAATTATTTCCTTAACCACCCCTAAACCTAGAAGCGTAACTTCACTCTAAGGAACCATGTACCCTTGCTCTCTAATTACTTTACCTTTATTACCTAACCCTTAAATCCTTCTCTATCTGGTATTAGCTAGCGACCCTCATCCATTTCCATATCCGTGCATTATTTTTGTATTTATCTAAATCACGATTCCCTAATACAAGTTCGTGGTAAATTTTGTTTTTTTGTCTCGTCCAACGATTTGATCGTACCCTTTTATCTTCTCACCCCCCTACTTATTCTTAATTTCGAGGACGAAATTCTTGTAAGTTGGGTAGGATGTAAAACCCCTAAAATTTTACTATGTTTTTTTGAAATTTGGTACTGATTTAAAATTTTGAATTGTACGTTGCATAGTCGTATTGTACGTCGCGCACGAAATATCGTTTTTCGTAATGGCTCGACGAGTGCGAATATGTGCGAGCATACATATTTTTTTAGGAAAATATTTTTGTATTTTAAAGTTTCAAAATAATACATATAATAATTATTTTTGCTATCATTACCAAGTTGCTATTTTATTTACTAAAAGCCTTCATTTATCAAGTTATTAATAATAAATAATATTCTTATTGTATACTAGAAAGGCATAAATATTACTCGTGCTTTTACATATATATTTCATAATATTTTATTAGTTTATTTTTAAATAATAATATAATTTTTGAAATTATTATTATTAGTATTTTTGGAAAATATATTTTGAAATTTAATGTGGCAATTTAAATTTTGAATTGATTTTATGGATTTATCTAAATAGTTAAATAATATCTATGTTTGAAAATTTATTTATCCTATTGATTTTAAACTAAAAGAATTTAATTAAATTTAAATTGGATTTGTATTTGGATTTGGATTTGATTGATTTTAAATTAAGTTACGAATTCTCTAATGGGGATTTAAATCCTCCCAAATCCTTATCCAACTGGGAATTCCCACATCCAATAAATAGGCAGGTACTCTTCCACTAATTCCACATGCCAATTTCTCCACAAATAATTTCCATAGCCAGTCAAGTGCATCGTGTTCGTGACCATCCGTTTTTCCTTCCACTATTTTTCTTTTGTACATCTACAAATTCTTCCTCGTATCCACATACCGGACACGGCCTCGACCCATAGCCTTTGTCTCGCAGGACACGTTTTCTAACATGCCATCCACACCCGACACAGCCGTAAATTCTAAACCCTATCCATAACCATAATCCTCTTCCCGTCCTGCCAATAGTCATCACCACATCCGGCCACCTCCTTCAACGCATCCAGCAACTCCAGCCCCATCACTTTCCACAACTCCCTTGACTAAACACGAACCACCATCATCCCCTCGCCTCGCCCATCACCACCACCACCATTGATGACACCACACAAATACCAGCCACAGCCTCCGCCTGCACACGACCGGCTATACTCACGGCCATTTCGACCATCACCCATCTCCGGCCGTTAAACGCACCACCACTACCGGTTGTCGCCATCGCGGCCAACCGACCAACCTCAGCCATATTCCCACTACCACTCAAAATAGTAAAGGAAGAAAAGAACTCTCACCTCCTCCGCCGTGAGCCCCGGCGCTCCGCCACGTCCAAAGATCACCGGAGACGAGACCCCTTCCTTGAGACCTTCTCCAGTCGCGACCGCCGCAGACAGGCGGGTTCCTCCCACGTCCTCCGCGAGCGGAGCCCCAGCCGGCGTCGCCCCTTACCGCTTCTTGCTCCGCACCGGCGAACCCTCATGCCGGAGCCCCCACCGCAGGCTGCTCCGACCGTCACACGGAGCAGCGCGCCGTTACCAACCCCGCACCGATCCCCCGCTCCCAATTTCCCCAAACCCGCCTGCCGACGAGCCCTGGCCGAGCGCCGCCCCCTCCGGCGAGCTCAGGCCGAGCCCTCACAGTACCATCCCGTCAGATCCGTCGCCGCCACAATAATCCGTCGACTCCTCATGGCCGCCCGATCGAACCCGCCTCCACCACTCCTTTCCGTTCCCCTTTTGCTCTCCTCCAGCGCGCCACCACCGCCTAGCCTCCTCGTCTGGCGAGCGAGACACCCCGTCTCTCCGCTTCCCTCCTGCTCGCACTTTTCCATTCCTCTCCCTCTTCTCTCTCCTCTTTCTAAAAAAAATGAGAACAGTGCTGTGGCCGATTGCTTTTGTTGTTATGGTTTTTTTTTGGTTTTTTTTGTATTATTTGTTTTTTTAGTATCTGTTACCATTAATAATATTATTATTATTATTAGATTATTGTTATTATTATTATTTTATGGTTATTATTATGTTATTATTATTATTATTATTATTATTATTATTATTATTATTATTATTTATATTCTTCAATCTTGAGAAGAGATGAACAGCAGTACATGTACAGTTGTAATTATTATTATTATTATTATTCTTATTATTATTAGTACTATTATTAGTATTATTTTCATTTTGAATGTTGTTGTTGTTATTGTAAAAACTATTTATTTGCTACTACTATTATTTTTAGAAATTGTATGCACGTATTATTTTCTAACCATTTTTGATGATAGTTTTCACCAAAATTTCACTTCAACAAAATTAGGTTTTTGTCTTAAAACTAGTTTTCTAGATTTGTAAATATTTATCAATAACCTTTTAATTTAACTAGTAAAATATAGTTTTTTTAAGAGTTATAAATAGTTTTCCAAAATTGTATATATATATATATATTAATGATTTATTACTTCGATTATCCTTCTGCCCACGACTCCTATTCCTTCGCCAATCTTAGACTTCCTTATGTCAAACCTAACTAAGTTGACCGTTCTGGACCCGATGGAATACTCCGTGTCGTCAACAGAGGCTCCATTGCGTAGTTGTAACACCGAAGTCGATCTTGTGCCACCTTTATTGTACCACACCAGGCAGCTCACCAAGCGTCGCAACAGGCAAGTATACTTGCTAATTAACTGACAATTATTTATTTTTTGTATTATTTATTTTGTTTCATATTGTTAGTTTCCTTTGTTATAAACTGTGCGTCCAAGCCATACTTGGGTGCAAGCGACCCTATTAGTCGTTTTACTTTACTATATGAATGTTAAACTTAGTGTTTGCGGACTACCTTCTTATTGGGGGATATTCTTATATCTCCTTTGTCCATGACACCTACACTACACGGTTTAAGACATTTTGTTAGGGATATGACTTATAGACTGGCAATCTTTTTTGTCGTGTGACGGATAGATCATAACTGCTACGATTAAGGTATAGAGACTCGAGCAGTTACAAAACTGGGCGGGTCATGGACATGACTTGGTCAGTGTGGGAAATATTAGGGGAGGACAGTCGCTAGTGCGTATGAAAATCCAAATAGGTAAACCACAGTCTCCGGATGGAACTGTGGCAATTTATTTGCAGATGCCCTCTGACTTTTGGACGTTACGGACGGATACGGATCACTGGATACCAGTTACGTACACATAGCCTAAAATCCCACCCATGCGCATGAAAGTTGTCCTCTAAATTGCACGTTAGGCGGTTAGAATCTCCTTTGCATATTTGTATCTAGAATAGTCTTTTATATATTATTTATTATTTTGACAGTTCATATTAGCTTGTTCTTCCTGTATCTTGCTACGTCCGTCTGAGGACCTGGTTTTTCCCCAGGTGTGTATTCATGTCTTCCACAGGTATCCCAGCCAAGGTCGTGGTCTTCTCGATTTCTTCGAAGACGATTGCGCTTGGTTCATCTTGCCATTTTATGAATCGATTCTAATATATTTCTTTCATTAAGATAGTTGGAAGTAGACTTTGTCTCCGCCCAACGATTGTATCATAAATATTCAAGTTGATTTTTATGTTCTTGTTCTTTCATTTGTGGATGAGATTTAGTTTGTCTTGGATTACTACATTTTACAGCTTATGTATACATACAAGGCCTTGAACTTCGTATGTATACAACTGGCATGTTTATGTACTTGGTCCTACGTATTCTGGGACTGGGGCGTTACAGTTCTTTGGCTAGTTAGCCAAAATCGTAGGGTTCTTGGGAAGCTTCTTGAGAGACGAAGAACCACGTGCCGCATTGCATGAAGCAATACGGAGTTTATTCTTCTCTCCGCCAGATGCCACCGGCTGTAGTCTTTGGAAGACGGACCGCCTCTTTGGTGGCGATGCGGCTGTTTAGCAACAGCTACAGTTGATGGTGATCTAGGTGCAGTTGTGCCTTGATTTAGACATGCACTGTACCACAGATCCCTTCCTCACTTTATGCTTGCGGGGAGTTGTTGGAGTCTCCAACCCTACACTCCTTTCATGCGCGCAGGAGTGAGGATACGGAGATAGCTTCCCTCCTTTGAGTTCATGTGTGTAAAGTATGTTCAGGTCCAGATCGGAGAGTTATGGACGAGGTAGACTCCTTCCATGCTTAGAAGAACACTGTTCATACGAGTCTTACTGATGGTAGGTACCCCTGGCTTGAATCATGCATATGAGCGCTCGAGTGACAGAAAGGTTTTACCGGTCGAGACATAGAAGCACTCAGAATAGTTTTGTACAACTTTCCAATGGCCATGCGTGTGACTGTCAATGCAGGCCTTTGGTCTGCTGTCGGCATAGCACTTTGATAGCGTAAAGCGAGTGCTGCCTTGGATTTCTTCCTACTACCCCTAGAAGGTGCGTAGTATTCAGAGTCCAACAGAGTGGTTGGTATAGCACTTTGGCCGTGTAAGGCACGTGCTGTCTTTGATTTTTTTTGTGTTATCCTTAGAAGGTACGTAACGTTCAGAATCAATCATAGCCTTACCCATTGGGTAGGCAATTCTATCAAAGACAGAACCTCGAATGTGCAATTTTCTCCCTCCGTATGTGGGTCATTGCACGCTTCTTCTGGCGTTGTGCCTTCGTCAGGCCTGCCATAGAGGAGTCGTACTCCTCGTTGTATTTTTTCGAAGTGGGAACTGAGTGAGTCGACATGTCCGCAACAACCAAAATCTTCTTCGGGGCTTCGTCGGTATGGGGGTTCTGGAGCGCAGTACACTCTGTTGTGCTGCTCGTCGCAGCCATCTTCGGCTCCTAGGTGTGTCGATTCTTCTTCAGTTTTATGCACCGCTTCAAAGTACTCGACTTCTCCTCAGGAAGGAGATTTTCAAAAGCTTGTTGGTCGAAACGCACGACTAATGTCTTCTGAGAAGATCCCAGCAAGTTGTTGTCAGATTGCATCACCACCATCTCATTGGAGGAGAAGGAAGTCCCTAGCAGAGTCACCATCTTGTTTGCCATGACAAAAGGTTATAAGAACTTTTTGTATATTAAACGTAAAAAGGGTACAATCGATTCCTAAACAAGAGATCTAAGTAAAAAAGAGTACAATCGATTCCTAAACATGAGATTTAAGTACAAAATTTTTACGAAAGTGTGACGGTGGAGATCGAGCACTACAGCGGCTACTTTGTTCCGTTGACTATCTGATGACGAGTTGAACTTGCTTTGGCTTTTTGGTGCAGGTGATTGAAACTCTAGGGTTGCCAATCAAGAGGGTATTAAAGTTGAAGGTAGTCAAAATACACGTAGGATAATTATATAAAAAAGCAAACCAAGTGCACTAAGGTTGATCAGACCATAATACACTGATTCTAAGTAGACAATATGTTAATGGGCATCCCCCAATAAACACATGTCCTGAACGAGCTCGATAAGAATAAGCTTGCAAAAACTAGGCTATAATAGCGACGTTAGTCAACGTAGTCAAAATATAAGTTGTAAGCCCACTTCCCGATTTTTTATTTTTTTATTTTTATTTGATTATGATTTACTTTTATGGTCATTAGGAGTCGTATCTAAGCTCATAAGGGAGGTATAATCATATTATGGTCATTTGGACCTTAGTAAGCATTGTTTAGCTATTTTATAGCTTACTACAATTTTTAGATATTTTTAGATATTTATTTTATTTAGTTTTATATATTTTAAAGGCTTCCATTATTTATTATGAGGCCATTTGGGGATAATTTGAGGTAAAGTATTTTTAATTATATTTAGAAGGTTAAATATATTTTCTATAATTTTTACAATTTTTCTGGAATTATTTTGATAATTTTAATATTAGAAAACCTATTTTCTAGGACCACTAGAATTTATTGTGCTAGCATATGAGCAAATGATGACCCCAAATATTTTTTAGGGTTCAATATGTTATTTTCTATTTTCTGAAATTTTTCCATATTTTTTTGGCTATTTTTAATATTTATTATGAGTTTCTGTAATTAAAACTGCTTTAAAAACAAATTTCTGGTTAATTAATTACACAGTCAGCGCTGCAGGCCCACATGTCAGCCGCACAGCGGTGACAATAGGGCCCGCCTATCAGTCAGCGGGTGTAGACTGTACCCGCCACTGTGTATATATATATAATATCTCAGACTTCGGAAACCCTAATTTTCCTGGTCGACTTTGAGGTGTTTGATTCTAAGGAGAACCCCGACTTTACGAGGCGATTGCGGACAGCCCAGACCTCGAATTTGTGCACCATTTCTTCTGTTGGATTCTAATTGATATAAACTTTCTGAATATATAATTTATTTTCGTATTCTTTCTTACTAAATTTATGGAGAATTCGTAGAGTATCGGTTGTATGAAACTTGACACGTTTTGGTGTTTTCGAGATTTTGAGAGGACCGAAAATCGAAATCATGAACCTTTTAAAGTTTAGGACAGCTAATACAGAGCTCTACGACATATATTTCTTTCAGAAATTAATTCATTCATCTAGTATTTTAGTTATTCTGTTGAACTCAGAATTGATCTGTAAATCACCATTTTGGTCACGATTAGCCATAACAACGATATCTTTTGACCAAAACATGATTTTGCGGCACGGTTGATTTCAGCACACTCGTGGCACTAAAATCTACCAAGTTGCACTTTTCAAATCTCGAGTTCATGATTTTTGACTAGATAGTCAACGATACGTCTCGATTTGCGTGCCATGGTTTCTAAAATTGGAAACAAGACTTTTGATGACCAAACTTGCATGTTTAGATTATATTCAGATTATTATTAGGCTAAATTAGGTTTTTAATTAATTTATTGCAGAATTAACTATTATTAGATTAGTTAACCTATTAGCCACTTATTCCATGAATTTAGAATTAAAATCTTAGAATTGACTTATGGTTTTCGTGCACGGTTCGTAGTACGATGTACGATATGAGTCGATAGCTTCTAGATCGGTGTTACTCGCATCCTCGACTTGTGACTACAGTTTGTGCAAGGATTTAGGCAAGTACAGTATTACATTTATGTTTTAGTTCATTATAACGTTTTCTCTATCATTTTCTTGTTTTATATCCCGTTGAGACATTGCTTGATATTCCATTGAGACACGATGGTGATACCGTAGTTATTGTATCCTTCTTAGTGTATCATTGACCGTTATTGATTGTTAGAGAGTCGAAAGGGAAAATACTTTGTAAGTACGTGAACAAACCCAAATATTTTGATTGTGGATAGCTAAGTCATACACCCACTTATGAGTTATCCGTACCCTATTATTGTGAATAACCATTGTATGATGTGCCATGTTAGCCTATCTGTTCACGTATTGAAAGTTATTTCACACACATATAGTTGTTCCTAATTTTCCTTTATCCAGTTCATATCTTGCTAGTGCTAGTTCATATCTTGTTAGTTCATACCTTGCTAGTTATATTCTGCTAGTTCATATCTTGCTAGTTCAGATCCTGCTAGTTCATCTTTGGTTAGTTCTTTATATACTCTTTGTATTATTTCTCGTTGTTTTAACTTAATTTGGACTAACAATATTAAATACAATATGGTTGTACTCTGCTCCTTTCCTGACTGGATCGTTGTTATAGGTGAAGTTGACGTGCCTACTCTTGTGCTATGGACCATACGAGGCAGAGATAGATGCGCACTATCCCCATTTATGGATATAGTTTAGGAAATCTAACACAGAGCTCTACAACATATATTTTTCTCAGAAATTAATTCATTCATCTAGTATTTTAATTATTCTGTTGAACTCAGAATTGATCGGTAAATCACCGTTTTAGTCACGATTAGCCATAACGGCGATATCTTTTGACCAAAACATGATTTTACGGCATGGTTGATTTCAGCGCACTCATGGCACTAAAATCTACCAAGTTACACTTTTCAAATCTCAAGTTCATGATGTTTGACTAGATAATCAACGACACGCCTCGATTTGTGTGCCATAGTTTCCAAATTGGAAACATGACTTTTGATGACCAAACTTGTATGTTTAGATTATATTCAGATTATTATTAGGTTAAATTAGGTTTTTAAGTAATTTATTACAGAATTAACTATTTTTAGATTAGTTAACCCATTAGCCACTTATTTCATGAATTTAGAATTAGAATCTTAGAATTGACTTGTGGTTTTCGTGCACGGTTCGTGGTACGATGTACGATATGGGTCAAAAGATTCTAGATCGACATTCCTCTCATCCTTGAATTGTGACTATGGTTTGTGCAAGGATTCAGGTAAGTACAATATTGCATTTATGTTTTAGTTCATTATAACGTTTTCTCTATCGTTTTCTTGTTTGATATCCCGTTGAGACATTGCTTGATATTCCGTTGAGACACGATGGTGATACCGTAGTTATTGTATCCTTCTTAGTATATCATTAACCGTTATTGATTGTTAGAGAGTCAGGAGGGGAAATACTTGGTAAGTACGTGAACAAATCCAAATATTTTGATTGTGGATAGCTAAGTCATACACCCACGTATGAGTAAGCCGTACCCTATTATTATGGATAGCCATTGTATGATGTGTCGTATTAGCCTAGCCGTTCATGTATTGAAAGGTATTTCACGCACATATAGTTGTTCCTAATTTTTCTTTTTCCAGTTCATATCTTGCTAGTGCTAGTTCATATCTTGTTAGTTCATACCTTGCTAGTTATATTCTGCTAGTTCATATCTTGCTAGTTCAGATCCTGCTGGTTCATCTTTGGTTAGTTTTTTATATACCCTTTGCATTGTTTTTCGTTGTTTTAACTTATTTTGGACTAACAACATTAAATGCAATATGGTTGTACTCTGCTCCTTTTCTGACTGGATTGTTGTTTATAGGTGAAGTTGACGTGCCTACCCTTGCGCTATGGACCATACAAGGGAGAGATAGAGACTCGAAGGCCAAAACATAGAAGACTAGTTAGATGTGTGATAGTTTTCTATAATTGTAAAAGCTTACATTCTTCTTCAAATGTAAAACTTCTAAATTTTATAAAGTTAATTTAGTTGTTGTGAATAAGCAGTTAGTATTTATGAGCATTTTGTTTATTGCGGACTAGACAACGTACTACCGCCGACACTGCGGCGTAGGCTAGGCTTGGACACGTCTCGTATCCGAAAAGCGGGTGTGGGTCGTGACATAAGTAGGCAAAATTTATGATTGAAAGAAGGCACAAGTAATTCAAGTTCCGTATGAATCTAAGTCTTCTCCAACGTTCGTGCTTATACAGTCGTCCTACTATCTTCTTATCTAAGGCGTTGGTTAATCTAATGAGGTATAGACCTTAAGCTCTATAGTCTAGGTTATCTTCTTATATTCTCTTTGAAAGGGTTGTAAGGATAACGAGGATGATAGGTGATGATGCATTCTACCCAACTTATAAGAGTTCGACTAATAATACGATTTGGACAACTTAAAAGATATACGTACCTTATTACGAGTCATCTTCCAAACCTTTATCAAGCATGAAGAAAGAAAGATAAAATTCACGGTGGGAAAAAGAATCAAGGTAGTCAAAAGGGAGTTCGAAAAATGAAATCAAGGAAGGAGGTCAAGTATGTGGATGAGATACCTTGATTCTAATCCTATATGCAGGCCCGTTCGGTACAATAATGTAACCGAAATGGCAAACTTGACCTGCATGGGCCACCACAAAAAATGTAATGCCTCGTCCCAAAATACGTAGGACTATGAACGTAGACATGCGAGCCATATAATAAATATACGTAAGCTGTAAATACAGTAAAACCAAGGATAACTAATCTCATCTACAAAATTTAAGAATAAAAGATATTATAATCAATATAAATCGTCATTTTTACAAGTTAGTTGGGCGGAGATAATTAATCCACTACCAACTACTTTTAAAAGGAAAGAAATACAAAGCAATTGAAAGGATTTGGTAAAAGTAGCAAGAATGATCCAAGAGCAAGTCATCTTGATAGAAAAGAGATGATCATAACCTTGGCAAGAATACCTGCAGAAGACAAGAACACATACCTGGAGAGATCACCAAGTCCTCAGTGGGACGTAACAAGATACATAATATCATGGCATAAAACTGAATATAAACTGCTCAATAATAAGTCAAATTTGATCATAACATGGTCCTATACTCCACCCTTGAACTAGCGTACCATCCCCCCAACCAAACAAGGATAGGAGATAGCACCCTAATCCACGATGAAGTATCTTCTCATGCCATGCATCCAATATAGTATCCAGACCACAACAAGGTTCAGTACCTTCCCATCGGAGCAGTAAACTACACCTACAACCAAACAAGGATAAGGTATGGCAAACTAGTCCGCGACAATTTATTCTTCCAAGCCACAATCAGGTATAAGTACCCAAAGCAAAAGTACCTATACCTAGTCGGATAAGGTCACATAACCACTCTAGGTGTAGTACAATCGAGAATAGTGCATGGTCGTATAACCTCCAAGTCAAGTCAATATAAAATAATACAACACAATACTCAGTAGTGAGTCTAAATACTATATATCATTCCTCAGTATCGAGCGCGTCTATATTATATAGTCTACCTATCGTTCCTTAGTGTCGAGCAAGTCTACGATAGATAGGGAGGAGGTCAATGTCCACTTGTATTCTCCCCGCCCAATCCTCTAACTCTAATAACTACCAGTCTTCTATCTTGCAATCCTAATAGTAGTTATAGCCTAACGAACGTCCTTACATATCGATGGCCAGCCGACCATGCAAGTACGAGATCTATATGCGACTTGTGACTCGTGTAGCACATGTGTCAAGGCTAATAAATGCAACACAACTAGAGGGGGTCTCTTAAATCTAGGTTTAATGTGTATAAACTAATAAAGAGATAGCAAAGACATAGCTGAAAAGTAATGGCATCTAAACAGGATTTAGAAGATCAATTTTATATAACAGAAATTTAAATAAGTAGAAGAATGTAATATTAGCTAAAGTAAATAGACAGCAAATGACAAGGTATCTTGCCTGGAGGTAGTGTGCAAAATGGCAAGTCGAGTCACGCAGATCGTCAGAATAAGAAACAAGGCAAAGTCAGATACCTAGAATCTAAAGATGCCTTTCCAGAAGCCCAATTCTGCACACAGGAACAAAATCGTAATTTTGGATCAAAACTACATCCGCCGTTGGACTCGATTTGTACCAAAAAGTGTTTAAATATCTACGGTCTCTAAAGTCATCAAACTACATGTCTACGGGTCCGGTTTGACGAGATGAACCCAACTCTATGTCCAAAGTTGGATTTCGGTGGGCCGTGCATAATTTTGCTTGTTGTATCGGGTCACGGGCCCTCCAAAATAGCATTCGGTCGACCTTCTTAGAATCGGACCAAACTTGGCATACAGGACCAGAAAAATGATACGGTCCTTTTGACACAAGATTTGTCTTGAGATGACGAACGTGCACGAAGTTAGGGGCTAGTTTCAAAAGGACCGATATGGGGTATCTCGACGAATACGTCACGATTTTGTCACTCACGCACAACGAAATTGAGTTCTGTCGAATCCCACACATCCGCGAAACAGATACGCACCTTTCGATGCTTTCGGTTTGCGACTACGTCGCCAGTTTGTCGGGACACACGGCGTATCGGAAGATTTTTCTAAATTCTTTTACTGTTTTGAGAATGTTTTTTTTCTGATTTTTGAAACTGTTTACAGAACTAAATACATAAAAATTTTCATAACTAAAGGCACCGTTGCAATTATGGTTAGGTAGTCTACTACACTATTCAAGTAGATTTTTGAATTTCCTATTATTCTGGCTATAAATCGCCTTCTAATATCGGTAGGTTGACTGTTTTGTTCTGTTTTTGTGTTGCAGGAAAACTGATTTTTCTATGAAATTTCAACATCAACTACATAGAATCCATGTCTTTTTAACTAGATCCACCAAATGGGGTTTAGAGATGTATAGGTCGTCTACGCATGTGATCTTGCGGTTCAAAATATTATAAAGCGAGGTGGGAGATAAACGATGATGAGCGGGGGTACCTGAGTGAGTTGCGGTTGTTACTGCTGCTGTATGTGACTACTGTTGCAGCGCTTCCTGGCCGTCCGGTCGGCAGTCTGATGGCAGAAGCTGCGATATAGGGTTCGTGAGTCGATGGAGATCCCTCAGGGATCGATAGTTTGGAGAACTTGATGATGTGCGGTTTTCGGAGATTGAATCCCTTACAAAATTTCGTTTTATCAATATATATATACCTTTTGCCCCACTGATTCTAAACCGAATTCTCATCTAATAAATATAAATTTTTGAGTTGGGATTAGTTTAGATCGGAGGAGAACAAAGTAAGGTTTAATCTGGAGGAGATTGGATCATGTTTGATCGAGATTTGAATTAAAACGAAATTATCTCCATCATTTTTTTCTTCACAGAACTTCAGTTCTGTTTAACCTAGGCTCATGGGGGGTTGATGAGTGAACAGTGCCGAGCACTGTCCACGGATTAAAAGTTTGTCTTTTTTTCTTTCTCCATTTACATATATATAAATATACACTAGTACATCCTAAATAATTTATAAAAATTTATAAAATTCATAAAAAATGTCTAAAACATTTTAGTAATAATTTGAATCATAGAACCTATTTATTACATATAATGTAGCAATAACCTGCTACTATTAATATTAGAAAAAAATCATTTGTCAAAAATAAAGCATTTTAGTAATCAATCAAATCTGGAAAAATTAAAAATAAATATAGTACAAATTTCCTAAAATTTTCAAAGTAATATAAATATTTTCAGAACTATTTAGTAGATAAACGTGTAAAAAAATTATGTATGTATATAATGTAGCATTTAACCTGCTTCCAAAGTATTAGCAAAATATAAAATTAAAAAGTCCATTAAACTAAAAATAATGTAAAAATACAGTAAATAAAAAATAAAATCCTCAAAAATTTTGGCGGTTTACATCCTACCCAACTTATAAAAATTTTGTCCTCGAAATTAAAATAAATCTAATATCAAGGAGCAAGGAGATTAAATACAAAGGGAATGTAGTATATCATATCGTAACTCGGTTTCAGAAAGCGGGAGGTAGTTATAAAAGGAAACCAAATTGACGTCATATTCTACAAGATGGGGTATTCATTATTCAAGACTCTACCAAACTTATAGAAATTGGCTAACCGCAAAATTCGAGGTTACAAGGCCTCTGAGTATGAGAATATTGGACATTTCTGGCCATGGTCATAGATTCTATGTGAGCCTAGATATTTCTACGACTTTCTTGGTGAATAACTTTTGTAAGAGGATTATTATAATTAACATCGTTCTTATCGGACATGCTTTCAACAAGATCGTAGGAATCTCTTTTCCGAATTAACTAAAACGTGGCGGTTCAAAAGGATTTCGTTCTTCGCCTAACTTAAGAGGTGACATTAAAGAAGTTAGGGATAAAGAAGTTATGGCCCAAGGGGTGAGGTCCATACTAAGTGTATAATCCTTGCTATAGAATTAGATTAGGTAAGTGTGCGGGTTACTTTTTTTAAGTTGCAGTGACTAGTGTTTGCGGGATTGGTTTGGTGTTGTGTAGGAGGCATATACGTGCTCGGGTGGAGTGCCTACATCATAGGTGTGTTGTGTTTTGCATGGATTATGGGTATTTAGTTCGTTTGAGGGAATGGGTCGAATTTGCACAAGCAAAATCATATGGGACAAAAATAGACATCAATGGTTAGTTCTAAGAAAAATATGTCGTACATGTGGTGTAATTGAAATGGAGCACCAGGAGGTGTGTTTTTGTGGGACATGTATGTCATGTGTATAGCTGGACTAGTCTAGTTCATGAGTGTGAACTTTATTATAAGGGAAAGGCTAGTGTTGTGCTTCAAATATTAGAGTCACTGTCGAGGGTATCAAATAATATGCATAGGAGTGGACGTTATGAACCACTGCTTTATTAGTTCAATTGGAACCAATCTATCCTAATCATTTGCTAATTCTTAGAGAGGTTTGCCTATGCACTTCTGGGATTTCGTTCTCGAAATTAAAAACTAAGACACAATTCTGTGTTAGAACGGAGCTTGAAGAATCAAGGTTGTTATATTTTACCGCGGTTATCTAACCGCACGAGCAAAGGGGTATAAAATATAATACGAAGATCGTATCACAACTTCTAACCAGAGGGAAGGACAGTTACGAATGGCATCGCATTCTAAGAGATAGAGTACACTAAGTTCAAGGTTCTACCTACTTATAAAAATTGGTTAATCGTGGAAAGCATAGTAATAGGATTTCTAAGATGGTTAATTTTTAAGGAGATGTATGAGAATATGAGGTACTTCTGATCGTAGTCACAGACTCCAAAGGAAGTATAAGTATTACATATTTAACATTGCCCATATCTTGACCATATTTCATCAAGACAACAGGAGAAGTCTTGGTCGAGCATAACCGAAACGAGTTGGTACAACGGGATTCCATTTATCACATAACATAGGCTACGAAGAGATACAGTTAAGGAAAGTATAGAAGGAGGATTAGTTGACCAAGAGATGGGGACTACATAATAGGTGTAGGGATTTATTTCATAAAGTTTGATTTTTATAGTCCAAATATGACGATATGCATGGATGGGTTTAACTAGGTTTTCATGGATTTCCAAATTGGACATCAATCTTTTATTGAATGAATCTTGGGTTTTAATCTAATTGGCTGGTAAAGATATCAATTGGCTGGTCAATATATATAAAACTAATCTGAACCATTCTTATTAGGTTAGGGTAACCTAGAATAGGTTCGAACTCAAGCTGTTGGGCTATTGCTAGACGGGTTGATTAACTAGGTTTCTTAAGCCCAAAAATGCTCATTTTGTGACGTTTGTGTTTATGTAGCACATGGGGACTCCATTGAGTGGCACACTAGTAGCATGTGCATACTGGGCTTCAAGTATATCACAACCATATATTGGTTCGAAAGAATTGAGTCGAGGTTGGATCTCTAATTGAAGTGAGGAAGTATATCGAAACTATGGTAAGGGTTATAGTTGGCCTTTTTGACCCGAAAGTCGTATCATAAAAATAGAGTACAAGTGGACGTGTTTGGATGGGACATAATATGTCTACTTGAAGGTGGCCTCATCTAGGTCTTGCATATAAAATTTGTTCGAAGGAAACAACTGGTCTCATGCTCCGAATATCGATGTCATGGTAGAGGGCATCAAATGATCTAAATAGAAAGTGGGTGGTCGATAGGCACTTGATTATCATTCTACCAGGAACCAATTTATCCAAATCACTTGGTAATACTAGTAAATCCTAATATGTAGAGGGCTTTACAATCTATATTCTTTCAAAATTCCTTTATAGAAGTTAACTAAGACACCGTTCTATGGTTTAATGAAGTTAGAATGATTCATGTCGGGATATCATACCTCAAATGTGATTATGGAAGAATACTATACGATGTAATAGGAAATTTGATATTGTAGAAATGAATCAAGTTTGAAGATCGTCCTTTAATTTCAAACAGATGAAAACGATTGTGTATATATAGCTTTCATGTCCATAGGTGATATGGTGAACTAAGGGAAACGTTCTGGGTCTATCTTCCCTCAATACGAGCATTTGTTTTTCTAAAATCAGTAAAGGCAAAAAAAGGCTTCAAGGGAGAGGGAATCGAATGCGAGTACGGGCTTCCAAAGATGATTGAATAATTTAAATAGAGTTATTAAGGCAGTTGTGGATGAGATCCTAGAGACATCTATATCTCTATCCACGTGGGATAATTATATAAAAAAACAAACCAAGTGCACTAAGGTTGATCAGACCATAATACACCAATTCTAAGTAGACAATATGTTAATGGGCATCCCCAATAAACACATGTCCTGAACAAGCTCGATAAGAATAAGCTTGCAATAACTAGGCTATAATAGCGCGCTAGTCAAGGTAATCAAAATATTAGGCAAAATTTATGATTGAAAGAAGGCACAAGTATTCAAGTTCCATACGAATTTAAGTCTTGTCCGGCATTCATGCTTATACAGTCGTCCTACTGTCTTCTTGTCTAAGGCGTTGGTTAATTTAATAAGGTATGGACCCTTAATCTCCATAGTCTAGGTAATCTTCTTATATTCCCTTTGAAAGGGTCGTAAGGACAACGATGAGATATGTGATGATGCATTCTACCCAACTTATAAGAGTTCGACTAATAATGCGATTTAGACAATATAACATATATACATACCTTATTACGAGTCATCTTCCTAACCTTTATCAAGCACGAAGAGAGAAAGATAAAATTCATGGTGGGAAAAGTAATCAAGGTAGTCAAAAGGGAGTTCGAAAAATGAAATCAAGGAAGGAGGTCAAGTATGTGGATGACATACCTAGATTCTAATCCTATATGCAGGCCCGTTAGGTACAGTAACGTAATCGAAACGGCAAACTCGACCTGCATGTGCCACCACAAAAATATGTAATACCCCAGTCCCAAAATACGTAGGACTAGAAACGTAGATATGCCAGCCGTATAATAAATATACGTAAGCTGTAAATATAGTAAAATCAAGGCTAACTAATCTCATCCATAAAATAAAAAAATAAAAGATATTATAATCAATATAAATTGTCATTAGTACAAGTTAGTTGGGCGGAGACAAATCCACTACCAACTATTTTTAAAAGGAAAGAAATACAAAGCAATTGAAAGGATTTTGTGAAAATAGCAAGGACGGTCCAAGAGCATGTCATCTTGATAGAAAAGAGATGATCATAACCTTGGCAAGAATACCTGTGGAAGATAAGAACACACACCTAGAAAGATCACCAGGTCCTCAGAGAGATGTAACAAGATACATAATATCAGGCCATAAAACTGAATATAAACTGCTCAACAAATAAGTCAAATTGGATCATAACATGGTCCAATACTCCACCCTTAAATTAGCGTACCATCCCCCCAACCAAACAAGGACAAAAGATAGCACCCTAATCCACGATGAAGTATCTTCCCATGCTATGCAACCAATATAGTATCCGAACCACAACAAGATTCAGTACCTTATCATTAGAGCAGTGAACCACACCTATAACAAACAAGGACAAGGTGTGGCAAACTAGTCTGGGACAAGTTACTGTTCCAAGCCGCATTCAGGTATAAGTACCAAAACCAAAAGTACCTATACCCAGTCGGATAAGGTCACCTAACCACTCTAGGAGTAATGCAATCGAGAAAAATGCACAGTCGCATAACCTTCAAGTCAAGTCAAGATAAAATAATACAACACAATACTCAGTAGCGAGTCTAAACACTATATACCATTCTTCAGTATCGAGCGAGTCTATAGTATATAGTCTACCTATCGTTCCTCAGTATCGAACAAGTCTATGATAGATAGGGAACTTGTATTCTCCCCCCAATGCTCTAACTCTAACGACTACTAGTCTTCTATTTTGCAATCTTAATAGTAGTTATAACCTAACGAACGTCCTTACGCAACGGTGGCCAACCAGCCATGCAAGTACGAGATCTATATGTGACTCGTGACTCATGTAACTCATGTGTCAGGGCCAATGAATGCAACACAACTAGAGGGGGTCTCTTAAATCTAGGTTCAATGTGTATAAACTAATAAAGAGATAATAAAGACAGCTGAAAAGTAGTGGCATCTAAATAGGATTTAGAAGAGCAATTTTATATAACAAAAATTTAAATAAGTAGATGATGTAATATGAGCTAAAGTATATAGACAGCAAATGGCAAGGTATCTTGCCTGGAGGTAGTGTGCAAAATGTCAACTCCAGACACGCAGATCGCTAGAATAAGAAGCAAGGCAAAGTCAGATCCCGCAAACCCCCTCGAATGCTGAAATAAACATCATGAATATTTTTGGTATTAAAGATATGTCCAAAGATGCCTGTCCAAAAGTCTAATTCTGGACACAGGTGCAAAATCGTAATTTTGGATCAAAATGATGTCCGTCGTTGGACCCGCTTTGCACCGAAAAGCATGCCAATATCTACGGTCTCTAAAGTCATCAAACTATATGTCTACAGGTCCAGTTTGATGAGACGAACCCAACCCTATATCCAAAGTTGGATTCCAGTGGGCCGCACACAATTTTGCCCGTTGGGTCGGGTCGCGGGCCCGCCAAAATAGTGTTTCAGTCGACCTTCTCAGAATCGGACCAAACTTGGCATACTGGACCAAAAAAACATTACGGGCCTGTTGGCACAAGTTTTGTCTTGAGATGACGAATGTGCACGAAGTTAGGGGCTAGTTTGCAAAAGAACTGATACGGGGTATCTCGAGGGATACGCCTCGATTTTGTCGCATACGCACAACGAAATTGAGTTCCGTGGAATCCCGCACGTCCGTAAAATCGATACGTCCCTTTCGATGCTTTCGGTTCGGGACTACGTCGTCCGGTTTGTCGGGACACACGACGTATCGAAATATTTTTCTAAATTTTTTTACTATTTTGAAAACGTTTTTTTCCTGATTTTTGAAATAGTTTACAGAACTAAATACATGAAAACTTTTACAACTAAAGGCATCGTTGCAATTCTGGTTAGGTAGTCTACTACACTATTCAAGTAGATTTTTGAATTTCCTATTATTCTGGCTATAAATTGCCTCTAATATCGGTAGGTTGACTGTTTTGTTCTGTTTTTGTGTTGCAGGAAAACTAATTTTTCTGTGAAATTTCAACGTAAATTACATAGAATCCATGGCTTTTGAACTAGATCCACCTGATTGGGTTTAGATATGTATAGGACCTCTACGCGTGTGATCATGCGGTTCGAAAAATTATAAAGCGAGGTGGGAGATAAACGATGATGAGCGGGGGTACATAAGTGAGTTGCGGTTGTTACTGCTACTGCATGTGACTGCTGTTGCAGCGCATCCTGGCATTCCGATCGGTAATCTGATGGTGGAATCTGTGATATAGGGTTCGTGAGTCGATGGAGATCCTTCAAGGATCGATAGTTTGGAGAACGAGATGATGTGCAGTCTTCGGGGATCGAATCCTTTACAAAATTTCGTTTTATCGATATATATACCTATTTTTTCTACTGATTTAAATCGAATTCCCATTGAATAAATATTAATTTTTGAGTTGGGATTAGGTTAGATCAGAGGAGAACAAAGTATGGTGTAATTTGGAGGAGATTCGATCATATTTGATCGAGATTTGAATTAAAACGAATTATCTCCATCATTTTTTTCAACAGAACTTCAGTTCTGTTTAACCCAAGCTTATTGATGTGGGGGGGGTGATGAGTGAACAGTGCCGATCAATGTTCACGGTTTAAAAGTTTGTTTTTTTTCTTTCTTTATTTACATATATATAAATCACTAATACATCCTAAATAATTTATAACAATTTATAAAATTCATAAAAATATGTCTAAAATATTTTACGAATAATATGAACCATAAAACCTATTAGCTACATATAATATAGCAATAACCTGCTACTATTAATATTAGAAAAAAAATTATTTGTTAAAAATAAAGCATTTTAGTAATCAATCAAATCTTGAAAAATTAAAAATAAATATAGTAAAAATTTCCTAAAATTTTCAAAGTAATAAATATTTTTGGAACTATTTCGTAGATAAACTTGTAAAAAAAAATTTGTATGTATATAATGTAGCATTTAACCTGCTAACAAAATATTAGCAAAATATAAAATTAAAAATCCAATAAACTAAAAAAAGTAAAATACATTAAATAAAAAATAAAATCCTCAAAAAATTTTGGGGTTTACAGGAGCCACTACGCTTTTGGGCGACGAGTAGACTCGATTTTGAAGCCACTGCGCTTTTGGGTTAACGTTAGGGCGCTGTGGGCTAGCTGCGCTTCTGAGTCGAAGGAGCTTGTATCTGTGGAAGTCGTTTAAGAGCAATTAATGACTACTCTTTTGATGGACGAGTCGATCATCCTTTTATCTAATTACCACCGTCATTTTGGGGAATTCCAAGAAGTTAGTGGCCTAGGATTCAGTCGAAATGAACATATTAAATGAGGTTCATTATGCTGAGTTCTAGATTCATCCCATTAATTTTGGGAGTCTTTGACCAACGGCCACATGGCATGTGGGTTGGACCACACTCACCCTATATAAATGGAAGCTTTTCTGAAGGGTTGTGTCTTTTGTCTCTTAAAATTTCCACCGTTATGTTCGATCCCGAATTAGCTTCGAACGGCGATTGGCCTTGCATGAGTTGACTATTGGTTGTGGGTCCCTTCGTTCAAAAAAGCTACGTCTTTGTAGAAGAATGGCTATTGGATTCCAAGATGCACTTGTATGTTCAACGTGAGGAGTTTCAACCTGAACAACATCTTGGAGGTCTTCGAGATCCAAGCTTTCGGATTTGGATTGATTGTCAATCAGAAGAGCCAAAGGTTGTTCTCTGTCTTTCTCAATGGCAGTGGCATAGCCTGTGCTGTGGGCTGAGTTCTTGATCGGGCCAATAGCTGCTTCAGAAAGTGGCTCACTCTGACAACGCTGCGTCTAGAGGGCTACGCATATGTGAAGATTAACCCGCTTGTATAGCGCCGGTGAAGATTAACCCTCTTGAAGATCTCTAGGTGCTTTAGTTCTTTTTATAATGAATCTGTAATAGATCCTTGTAGACATGATTTTAAATAAAGAAGCTCTTGTAATTATGATGAATCTGTAATAGATCCTTGTATGCATGTTTTAATAAAGAACTATATTTATGAACTGTGGTTTCTGATCTTCTGTCTACGCTTTCGGGTACCTGCACTTTTATGAAGCGTTGTGTAGCGAGAACACTACCTTCGCTTTTGATATGTCTGTGCTTTTTCATTCTTCTACACGACCACCTTCAATGTGTTTCAAACTTGAGTCAAGCTCGAAATACTTTGAAAAGAAGCATGACACGTGTCCTTTGCAAGCGAATGTCCATCATGTCTACCGACAGGCTGTCGTCGTGCTTAGCCTTCGACATTAAATACGTTGAGCCGTTGCTTGATTAAAAGTTTGATCACAACTCCTCGTTTCTAGGGAACGGTCAGCATGACCTTAACTTTTCATTCCCACGACGTCCAAAGAGTTTCCTCGATCACGAAGCGTTTTGTCTTCTTCTGGTAACGTAGCCATTCCCTATAAGTAGTGTCTGTTAGGAGGGAGAAAAGCTTTCTAGCTTTTTTTTTCTTTTTACCGAAGCTTTCATCAAAGTATTCTTCTTCTTTCAAACCCAAACTTTTTCTGCCATGGCTCCCAAAAAATCAAGAACTCCAAAAGCTCCTGCGGCGAGCTCCAAAAAGGCCCGCGTGGCGGCAACTAGCTCCGGACTGGCCGCCGTGAGCACGAGACAGACGAGAATTTCATTGGCGAGACAAGTTGGAGAGGTCACGACGAGCACTTGACAGGAAAGAGGGAAGCAGCTGGCCTCCGAAGCCGTCGTTACTGAACAAGCTCCTAACGTAGTAGTCTCAGTGCAGGGAGACGTACGGCCGCCTATTGCCAGTAGGTGTGTGATCAATATTTGACTTTCTTAGTTTGATGATGCATATGAGCATTGACTCTTAGGCTTTATTAATCTGACTTGCAGAGTTGTTACTTTCTACAAAGAAACGACCCACTTTGTGCCAAGATTTCGCACAGCCAGTGTCTCTGCAGTGCTTTCGACAAAGTATACATCCGAATATTTTTTGACTGATTCTGCGAATGATGACTACATGGACCCTGGCGCAGTGCCTTTTTTTCTGTAAAAATATTTTACACATTTCTGACATACTTTGTTTATGTACAGTTCCTGTGTCCATGTTTCTCTTCGGGGACATCCTTTTGAACTCGGCAGTTTGTGCCTCGAGCATGAATATTGACGAGGCGCTTATCACTCTCGTTCAATAGCTGATCGCCCAAGGTCAACTGAAAGGGATACTAGTCATAATACGGGATCAACAGCCCATATACTTTCGCCGTATGATGGACCGGGGAAAGTTGTCTCCCCCCTATGACCACATCAAGATGCTGAAACCTTCATTCCATTTTGATGATCAACCGGACATGGAAAATACCAAGCTCCTGGAGGTAACAAAAACTGGTATTTTGAGAATAAAGGTCTCTCTCTGTACGTTTCATCGATCGATCGGCACATCCCGCTTTCGATATACTTTTGCTTGGCTGAGAAGCATTTTACAGAATGGGACCTGACTCCGATGTGAGGAGGTTTGATGACCGGCCATATCAAAGTGGAGGGGTGCACTACTAAAATACAGTAAATTAGCGATGGCCATTTCCGTCGGCATATCGACTTAGCGACGGCTAACCGACAGAATTTGGCTGAAAAATCCATCGAGAAATAGCCCATCTCTAAACAAGTCTGTCGCTAAGCTATCGTCATTCAACTGCTTAGCGACGGATTGTCATCATCAAGAATCATACATTTAACGATGGCTAGCCGACGGATTTTCGTCAAATCAATTATCAGAAAGTTTTTGATACTACTTTTTAGCGACGGACAAGTCCGTCGGTAATATATCGGTTACTGCGTATCAAAGAGTTTCTGATACGCAAAATCCGTCGCCAATTCGTCGTTAGCCATCGCTAATGCTCGACGACAGAACGATAGTTTAGCAACATAATATCCGTCGCTTAGGTTCTGGAAATCTTTATATTTCCAGAACCTTATCGACGGATAACCCATCGCTAATCGATCGACATCCGTCGCTAATTGGTAATTCTCCAGTTAGCGACGGAATATTCCGTCTCTTAGCCGTCGCCTTCCGTTGCTAAGTAGTCGCAAGTCCGTCGCTAACTGGAAAATTTTTGAAAAAAATACATAAAACACAGCATTCCCTGTTCGTACAACATCCGAAACATCGAAACATCACAATATGCATCACACCTCACACAAACCAATAAACCAATATACATCACACACCAATATATGTAACACCCAGTTTCTGGAATGAGGGAATTTTTGAAATTTTGTATTTATAATTATTATTTATTTGTATTTAACTCACATTATGATTTTGGTGATTTTTAATCAATTTAAAACTGTTTTAAGTCATGGCTTGTGATTTTGATGCCTTGCTAGTGTAACCTGAGAGGCTGTCTGACCTAGAGCCTGACTATGTCATTAGGATAATTTATTTCTACTTTTGAGCACGAGGGTATTTTGGTCATTTGGCCTCCTTGAATTATTTTATGAATTATTACATTGGTGATTGTTAATTTGATTTTTGACTAGCTGTGACTTAAGGGACTGTCCGAGATTTTGACCTTGACTTTGGTGATTTAGTTAACATGGTATGGACCCTAATCTAACTCAAGTTGGTCTTGGTTGACTTAAGTTGGCTAAGTTTCATGAAGAGAATATGAGGATTTTTGCATTGGACCAACGGCTAAGGACTTGAGCTAGTTAGCTAGTGCAACTTGGCCCATAGCCCATTAGTGAAACCCTAACCCTATTACTTTCCTTTATGACCAACCACTAGATCATTCCCTTCCCTATAAATAATCTCCTAATTAGTTCTTGCCTCTTTTGTATTAGAAGAGCACATAGGAAAAAGAAAGGTTTGTCTATTCTTCCCCATTCCATAGATTCGCCATTTTAAAACCTTTTCTACTCTAGTTTCTTGTATTAGAGCCTAATACCCTTCTATTTCCTGTGTATGGAGAGTAATCCCAGCCTTGGGACAATTTGGGAGCATTGGCTATCAAGGAGGAATCCACCATTTGGAGCTTTATCATGCTATTTGCACCTATAGGTAAAACTCCTCAAATTGTATTAATATTCTATTTTCTTTGCATTTAGGGCTAGATCTAGGAGTGCCCTAGCTGTCCCTGAAGTTTGGGTCTATTTCGTGTCTGTTTGATGTCCGTATCGGGCACGTGTCAATGTGTATGTGCAAGTGATTGATAGAATGCCACTTAGGAATGAATATCATATTTTGCTAAACTAATTACATGAATTTGTAGATCTATATATGTATATCAATTTTTGTGAAGACTGAGTCGTGTTTAGTGTCTTCGTGTCATAATTTATGTTGGACACGCAGCACGGGGGCTCCGTCGGGTGCCCTGCTGCCCGTGTCCGAGTTTTCATTGGACACGACACTTCGTGACACCAAAATTGGTGTGTACGTGGCCCTAGTGACTGATAGGACTCCCACAAAATTTTGTTGGTCCTCGTTCAGTGTGCGCGGAGAAATTGTTGCTGCACTAGTTTTACACTGACACGTGCGAACCCATTTTTGCGCTCTGATACGCACCATTTGGCATGACACGGGGACACGTTGACACTGTGCAGGGTGACACATGTGTAGCCCTACTATGGAAGAACCCATATACATGAGCACGAGTCATGGGTCGCCCTGTGTCGTGTCCTGGGGCGACCCACACGCACGCACGAGGCTGCTGAAATCGTATTTTCTGATACCTTGGTTTTCTTCATTTTGGACACCTGTGTCCTAATTTTTGGACACGAAGGGATTCTTGGGAAGTTGTGTAACTTGTTCATGCCACTGTCCACCTGCCACCTTGTTTTTGAATTGGGTTTCGAATGGGATTGAGACCTGTCAACTGATGCACTGTGCACAGTTCTGAATTCTCATATTTGATTCCCATTTTTCTGATATTTTAAAGTGTAATTTCACTGATTTCCTTGATGTTAATTATCATGTAGATTCATATACATGTGTGATTGATTGCTATAATGTTGATTGTTGGTCGATATGGGTTTTTAGATTTTGAAATTAGGATTCCTATTATGTGATGACTGATACATGCCTGTTTTGAAAACCTGATTTGAATTTCCAGTTTAAAACTGATTTTGAAGTCATATTGACATGTTCAATCCATTTACATGTGTAATAGTTATTGTTAGGCTGGGTTTTCATGTTAGAATAGGATTACACTTAAGAATATGGCTTTTCGAATAAGGGATGGTAGGTTAATGTGGACTGAAACTTTCATTTCCTGTTTAAATACTGATTTTGAATGTTATTGTAGCCATGTTTAATCCATTACTTTGTGTTAGTATCACTGTTAACTGTATACACAACATTCCCTACAATGTTAGCTAAATCCTGAGTTCTTTTTTCACTGTCACTTGGTTATTTTTCTGAAAACTAAAATCTGAGTTTTAGTTCACTGTTCTATGGAATCACACACACACACAATTGTAAATTCCCCTTCACTGTTAGCCTATTACACACATTGATTCCTGTCACCTTGACACCCTATCTAAAATACAGAATCCTAATCACTATTGACACATATTTCATTTACCTGCACATGGTTGACACTACACTCATTTACCTTCAACTGTCTTGACACTAATTCACTGAAATTTTGAGAACTTAACCTATGAGTATACACAACACTGAGATGGTATGGTCGTTCACTCACTCATCCAAGGCACACACAGGACACAACACTGCTAACCTGATTACACAATGGACACACACACACACACATGTTTGACACTGTAATCACTCACTCTTTACACACATATTAGTTAGGAAATTGATGTTGAGATGTTTGATCTCATGATTTAATCGGTTGTGATGATTTCATCTAGTTCAGGTCGTTTAGATATAGATGATTCGATTTTGAAGTTGTCATTTTCATTTGGTTTCAAGGGGGTTTCGAATTCATGTCCTAATATTGAAACTGTCAATTGGAACTGCTTTGTGCTTGAATTTTCCTGATAACTCATTGCCACAGGACATCAAATTAGTCCTGCACATCAATTGATCAATCCTTAAATGTTAAATCCAGTGTATCCTTGTGCAGTCTATACTTTATCTTGGAACTAATGTTCAGTCCAGTCCTTACTACTGATACAGTTATATCTATATGTGAGTGTAAGAGTGAATGTGAGGATAGAGCATGTCAGTTTGTTAGTGTGTTTAGAAGGGTGATATAGTATTTCTGTGAAATGGTTATTGCCATGGAAGGGTTAGTCTCGGGTTTGTTGGCTTGCATTGAACAATAATTTCAGTAGCAGCAGCAAACAGCATAGCAATAGCAGAGCATGTAGCAGTAGACAGGGCATTAGCCACTGCAGGTATGAGGGACTGTCAGGAGCAATGTGCATAGCCTTAAACTAGCAGTGTGTGTGTGTCTATCAATAGATATGTATAGGTATATGGATTATAAGGTATTGTGAGTATGTGTGAGTGTCTATGTGAAGAGATTGAGAGAGAGGGTTAGTGTCCCATGTGAGATTTAGAGTGGATATGTTAGGATTACTTGAGGTAAGGTTGATATATTAGAGAGTATATGGATATAGGTTGAGGCTTATATATGTTAGAGTATAGGCCTGGGTGTATATATATGAGGATGTATATGATACATGATATATTGTATATATACTAGGTTGAGAGGGTTGGGTTTTGAATATATATATATATATATATATATATTTTTTTGAAAATATATATATATATATATATATATATATATATATATATATATATATATATATATGTGTGTGTGTGTGTGTGTGTGTGTGTGTGTGTGTGTGTGTGTGTGTGTGTGTGTGTGTGTGTGTGTGTGTGGTAAGCACATATGAGGTTAGACTATATATAGTTGATGTGTATATATGAAATATATGTATAATGTGTGTTGATTTGTAACTCTGTGATGGTGCTTGGTTGTTAGCCTAGGCTTGGTTAGGCCTAGTGAGGCTTGACTGGACTAGGATTGACCTAGTTTGACCTAGACAGTTGACCCAAGTTTGACTTAGATCTAGTTTGACCTAGACAGTTGACCGGGATTAACTTAGAGTTGACTTTGACCAAGATTGGCCTAGAAATTATATAGATTGTATCATAAACTTCATTTACCTTATTTTTAACATATTATATCCTGTACTGCTCTATTTAGGACATTGTGACTCCAGTGCAGACATCTGATATTATACTACTCTTTTCAGAGTATCAGGCGAGTACATTCTCTGATAGTTCTCTAATTTACTTGTCAATTACTGTACTTCAGTTCTAGTTAGTTGTATGTGATTCTCTGTTACAAATACGTATTGTTATTTCTGAATTCATGTATACGACACACATACTTTACTCGTCTTGCCTCTATTATTCGAATCACCATTCGAACTATTCGAACCACCTATTCGCATCTTCATGTACCGGTTTAACTTGTATTCGATTGATGTGTCGGATTATGGATTCACTTGTATTAGAATGGGCGGGGAAATACTAATTAGACATGTGAACATTCCTACTATTCGAACCACCCCTCTGTGAATGATATTCGAAAGATATATAGCCATCCCACACTTGGCCATGTGTGTGGTGTGTCGTATTACCCTTAGCCGTTTACATGTCTATCTCAGTATTTTAAAACACACTTGGAGAATTTATTCGAATCATTGTTAGATTTGTACCACCTTATTCGAATCACCTTATTAGAACAATGATTAGAATCGCATTCGACTCATCTTGTATTAGACTCACATTGGGATTACACTCGACTTATATTGTACTGTCTGGACTCATCATGTTAGTCTAGTTCAGCTAGATTTTATTTTACAGTCTTTATTGCCATGATTTTTTCTCTTGTTTAATTACTTACTTTCCTTGTACCTTATCTGTCTCTCTATACCATTACCTGAATATAAACTGCCATGTTCATCAATACAACTGTCTATAACTGCTTTATAGTTCTCTGTCATTTACTTGGGTTTTCTAGATGAGATGTGCTCGTTCCTGTCCTGACTGGACCTGTTAAAATTTTACAGATGATTGCCCTGAGGATACTTGCCCTACTCATTATAGACCTGACGAGGGATTAGCTACCTTTGGTCTCGACACTCAGGAGTGATCGAGAGACTAGCTAGTAGACTGGTTTAGTTTTCATGTTTTAGAACTTGAATTGTAATAACTTAAGATATGAGTTTGTATTTGAGTTTGTTGAGATATTATTATTTAGTAGTTTATAATTGTTGTTGTTTAGTCTTTAGTTATAAACTTCTGTGTTATCTTATCGTGCTTAGACTGTGATTGAGATTTTATTATATCTATACTTGTCCTTCGTTCGGAGTTGAGATTTGACAAGTACATTATATAATTGCGTGAGTTATTGATTAGATAGTAACCTAGGACAGCGTTCTACCGCCGACACTGCGATGTAGGCTGGACATTGTTACGTACTCGTATCCTCACAGTGTGTGCGGGTCGTGACAATATACAAATATCTATCACAAATAAATCACACAAACCAAAATACATCATGAGACCCGGAGCAACCCTCCGTTGACTTTCTATATAATAAAAGTCTAGGTAATAGCATCCAAAAACATCCAAGTCTATAAAATAACCATGTCTAGAAAATAAAAAACATCAAGAGTTGTAAAACCATCCAAGTAATACCCAGAAATAAGTCTACCGGAAACAAATCTGGTCAAAAATCATACCCAAAAATAAGTCTCCCTCCTCAGCCATTGCGCATAAGTAGGATCCACACCAGTAAGATCATTATCCAGAGGAGATGGATGACTGGAACTCCCGGTGCAACTACCCTCTGGTGCCACCTCCTCCTTCACAGCTATCTCGGCTTTAGGAATCACTTCCTCCTTAATAGTAGAAGGAAGTTCTTTCTTGACCATCATCTCTGCAGTAGATACTACTACCGACTCAGTAGTAGGAGGAAGCACTACCTCCTCAGTAGCAGGAGGTGCCACTACCTCCTCAGCAGCCATCTGTGCCTCTCTCAGGCGATGTCCTCGGGTCATGGGTGCGATCTGGTAAGATTGATGGAAACATCGAGATTAATTTAGGATTAAATAAAATGACAGTATTAGACGTGTAATGTGGAAGATTCATTGTTGTATGGAAATGATAGTATTAGACGTCCTTCGCGTCCTCATCTTCCTCTTCCTCCTCATCTTCGCTTTCATATATTTTGTTTTCCTCTTCGGATACTTCAACCTCTTCTACATGATTAGATGTGTAATATGGAACTTGTAACCACCTCCAACGGTGAATGACCCTCAGCAGCCTTGCCTTAAACTTGAAACCATTAACGACATAGCCTGACAGTACGGAATGAGTCTCACAACCAGGATATAAAGGAGTATCTGTATCTTGAAACATACCATAGAACTCCTTTTCCTTGGAATTAGGATCCTTCGGATCAAAATTAGGCCCTGCCGCATCGTACACCATATCCTGTCTTTTCCCATATATTTCACATTGTGATGACCACAGGCCGCAATCAGGTACGAAACCCTTACGGGTCAAATGGTCTCTCACAGTCACTATTTCTTCGTAACGTCTATTGCGATAATTACCACATGGCACGATCAAGGAAGTAACGATACATCACAGATTGGATGTAAAAATCTGCATCGTAAGACAAAGTAAACAAAATTACAATTTAAAATATATAGTCCGATACCGACTCCCCTCTACTTCGTCGCTCTACTTCCCCTGCTTCACAAGAAGGTCCCCCTCTCTGACCCTCCTTTACTTTCCTGCTTCTCATTCGACTCTCTCAGCTTCCTATTCCGCATCATATGATATACATCTCAACCAAAGAGTAGAGAAGTGTGAAAATATAAATATTAATCAAGGATCGGTATTGAAATCGGTATCACCATGAATCTCATGGCTTGTTATACCAGAGCATAATATTAAACCAAATGTGTGAAGCAAAGCTTCACATTCAAAATATTAGAAGGACAAAATTTGCGATTGGTGGTAGGGCGAGCCAGAATCCTTTAAAAGTATTCTGGCTCGCCCTACAACCAATCGAAAAAAATTTCCTTCTAATATTGTAAATGTGAAGCTTTACTTCACGTTTGGTTTTAGATTATGCTCTAGTAGAACAATCCATGAGATTCATGGTGATACTGATTCTGATACCGATCCTTGGTTAATATTAATATTTTTATACTTTTCTACGCTTTGGTTGAGATGTATATCATATGATACAGAATAGGGTACCTCATTCGCCGAATGAGAAGAAGGGGAGTAGGGAGGCTCACTCTATACACTCATACACCTACGATATACACTCTATACACTCTTAGTTATTCAAGTCTTTTGAGGTAATCAGTATTATACTAGATTTTCGAAAAAATTTATAACTCTGATAGGACCAAAAGACTTAGCATAAGTAAATTTAATTTTCAACACTTACCTAGATACTACTAAGATATCTTATATATATATATCCTTCTAGGATGCTCACTCTATACCAAGGTTCGCAGTATCGGCAAGGTTCTTAACGGCGGTAGGCAGGTGCGCGGCGGAGAGAGTCTGCCTACCGCCTATACGCCTAAGCGATCAATACCGATACTCATAGAAATAGTTCGATACCGATACCGATTCTTAACTCATAGGAACCCTTCCATAGGTGGAATTGACTCGAATTGAACCCATTGGAACCCGAATTGAAAACTCATGACCCGAATTGAACCCATAGTAACCCTTCCATTTAGTGGAATTGACTCTCTAAAGCTAGATATAGGTGTTAGAAACCTTTAATTTGGTAGATCTAGGTTTTTACCATGATGAATAATAAATTCTATGCTCAATTTGTGTTATTTACGAATTTTGACTATCAAGTGTTCGATACGTGTTCCAAAGGAAATTTTTTGTCCAATTTGAGTTGTGATTGCGTTATTGTGTCCACAATTGGATATTGAGTAGCTAGGTCATGATACACCATGATGTGTTTTGGAGCCTATTTCGGGTCAATTTTTCAATATTATTCTAGATCTAATTGTTATATATATATATATATATATATATATATATATATATATATATATATATATATATATATATATATATATATATATATATATAAATATATATTACAATTTCATCTATATGGTTTGGAAGTTCGTGTCATAATGGTGTTGGTGTAGTAATAGAGGGGTGTTTGATATTTGGTATTTTTGATTGTGTTAGTACATTGGTGTTGTGCTTGATAAGGGAAGTGTGTGTTGTGTGTGAGAGTGTGTTATTTATTGGTGATGTTTATAGACATAAAAGTGTGGTATTAATTGAAATTTAGAGTACTTGGTATTAGTGTGTGTATAGATGGTGTGTGGGAGTGTTGAGTGTGTGTGTGTGTGCGTATACATATAAGTGTGTGTGTGCATTGAGATTTGTAAGGGAGTTACTGTATGTGTGTGTGTGTGTATACAACAGTGTATGTATAGCTTATTGCAGCTTATTGTGAGTTACTAATGTGTGTCTATATATATATATATATATATATATATATATATATATATATATATATATATATATATATATATATATATATATATATATATATATGGGAAAATATATATGTATAGGGGATCGGGAGCCCGTCGTCCTCAACCATTGGATGAAACGAGCGCGCGTGTGGACCCCACGCATCCCGTTCGACCCCACGCAGCCCCTCCTCTCCCCCACCCCCCACCACCCCGGCCCCCACCCTCCTCCTCCCCCCACCCCAAACACCAAGAGCCCCCAGCCCCCCTCTGCTTCCCTACCCCCTCGACAACCAAGACCCCCAACCTAAACCCCCCCGCCCCCGTCGACCCCCAACCTAAACCCCCTCCCCCCGGCCGGGCCACCATCCCCCCTCTCCTCCTCCTCCGAACGCCAACACCCCCCGGCCCGATCTCTCCACCCGCCGCCCCACCCTAAACCCCCCTCCTCCCCCGCCCCGACCACCAACACCCCCCGGCCCCCTTTCCTCCGCTCCCCTAGCCCCCCCTCCTGCGACCTCCCCAACCGCCGATCCCCTCCCTCCGGCCCCCTCCCTCCGCTGCCCTAAACCACCCCACCACAATTCCCCCCACGGGGTACCCCCCCGACCACCAAGAGAGAGACAGAGGTCAGACAAAATTTTGGAAGGAATGAAAAATTTCCCCTCCATCGGTTCGTTTTATGTTAGGGCACAATATTTAGCGATGGATTAGCGACGGATATATTCGTCGCCAGGCCATCGCTATACCCCCGCTAGTTTGCCAATAAACTATCCGTCGCTATGTGATCGCCAAATTTTGTGCCAATGTTTTCTAACATTTTCCCGCAAAATATTGACAACTGGGCGATGACATAGCGACGTGTTATATGTCCGTCGCTATATTTTCGACGAGTTAGCGACGGATGTCCGACCAAAATTTACCCTTAATATTCAAAAAGTAATTGGCTACAATTCGACGGAAGTCCATCGCTGTTTCGTCGGTAGTCCGTCGCTAAAGCGCTGTATTTTGGTAGTGGTGCTCCACCCAGAGGAATTCTTTCAAGAGTGCACCCGACGGTCCATCAGCTACGCTGCGGGTGTTACTCCCTGGTCGTCTGCTTGTAAACTTTATTATATTAGAATGAGAATTCCCTCAGAGGTAGCCTGACGTGAGAGGATGGAGATAACTCTGTTGGGGATAGGGTGTTTACTCAGAGGTGATATGGACATGGTAAACTCAAATTTTTTTTGGTGGTAGGACTTTCCTTACTCATAGGTTATATGGACATGGCAAGGATAGACTCTACAGATATACAAAATGACTCTATAGATAATTATGACAACCGTGGGGGTTGTCATGGAAGGAATGTCTACTCAGAGGTAATAAGGACATGGTAGGCACAATCTTTGCTATGGTGTAGAATAATAATTCAGAGGTAGTATGGACGTGAAATATTTTCTAAATAGTTTATGACAACACATGGTTGTCATAGAAGAGGCAACTACTCAGAGGTAATATGGACGTGATAGATGCGAACTTCGTTTTAGGATGTAGAAAAATAATTCAGAGGTAGTATGGACGTGAAATGTCTTATATACTAGGAGTGATTGTAGGAGGGATGAATTCTTTTAACGGAATTCAGGAACGCCCAAGGGGGTGTGGGCACCTATGATGGTTTGAACCTCAGACATAGTACTTCTTGAGGAACTTGTCATTGATTGGCATCATTAGCAAGTTGCCGTTTGGTTTGACCAGTCGGTAGACAACATTAGAGTAGACCGTCTCTATAACGAATGGCCCTTCCCATTTGGGCCCGAACTATCTAGCCGTCTTGTGAGTCATCTCCATCGGTCTTCGAACTAATAAAACGAGGTCGCCCACTTTGAATGTTCTTTCCTGGACCTTTTTTTGAAGGCCCCAAAAATTCGAGCTTGGCAAAGCTCGATTGGTTGCAGAGCTAGCAGACATTTTTCATCCAACGCCTCTAACTCTTGTAGCCGTCGACGTTGGTTATCTTTTTCGGTCAGCTGGTTGGTGATGGCTACCCATAAAGACGGGATCTGGATCTCCAGGGGAAGCATTGCCTCGCTTCCATAGACAAGAGAGAATGGTGTATTGCCCATGGGTGTTCGAACGGTTGTGCGGTAAGCCCACAGACATTCACCAAGCATCTCATTCCAGTCGTGCTTATTAGAAAAAACAACTTTTTAGAGTAATTTGACGATAGTCTTGTTGAATGCTTTAGCTAGCCCATTTTTTGTAGGATTGTAAGTCGTTGATGCAACATTCTATATTTGATTCTTATCACAGAACTAATGGAATGTGTGGCTCGCAAACTGTGAACCATTGTCATGGATATTCCTTTTGGGAACTCCGAAGTGGTATATGACCTGATGTTTGACAAAGCTGATCATGTTTGAGGTTTTCATTTTGGCCAGAGGTACTGCTTTCGCCCAATTAGAAAAGTAGTCGGTGATGGTGAGTATGAACCGGTGTCCTCTGGAGGATGGTCGACTGATCGGTCCCATGATATCCATTCCCTATGCTTCAAATGGCTAGGCGGCCACCGTGGGGTATAGGAACTCCGAAGTTCGGTGGATAAGTCATCATGCAACTGACAAAACCAACATTTCTTTGTGTAATCAATGTTATCTGCCATCATAGTAGGCCAGTAGTAGCCCATACGACGTAGTCGGTCTTGTAAATTAGGACCAGGCTGATGGGCTCCACAGGTGCCATAGTGTGTCTCCAGGAGCACTTCTTGTGCTTCTATCTTGGATAAACATCGCAAGAGTAGCCCGTCGTATAAGCGATGGTACAGCATCTTAGTAGCTGTGTCGTAAAAGAACCGGAGAGAGCAACTCTTGATAGAAGTAGATTCCTTCAAGTATTCAGGTAAGATCCCGTAGACTGTATAGTTTATGAACGGGAATCGCTAGTCCCGAACGTCAATATTAGCGTCCATTAGTACTGAGTTACTCATACATGTATGTAAATTATTCTTCAGGCAAACTAGATCTCGGCCCATTACCGTGACGGTATATAGGGTTCCAACAGGAGTTGCTAGAGAAGCAGCGAGGCCAGCTAGCGCGTTGGCCTCCAAGTTCTGCAATCGAGGTACATGTTCTACAAAGAACCCCGTGAAGGTAGAGATCATATCGTTAGCTGCCTAGTGGTCTGGAACCAGATCTTCATGCCGAACTTCGTATTGTCCTCAAACATGGTTGATAATCAGTTTCGAATCGCCATAGGCTTCGATGCAGTCAACCCCCAGCTGTTTAGCGAGCTGGAGTTCGATAGTAAGACCGTTATACTCAGCGACGTTATTGGTGCATGACTCTATGAGAGAATATGCACGGTGGATGACCAAGCTCTCAGGAGTGATGAGAACCACTTCGACCCCTATAATGATCTCGCCTTTCGGCCCTGTTCTTGAAGTGCCGTCAAAGAACATTCGCCAAACTGAGTTATCTGATATGGTGTTGGACTCTAGGACTTCATCGGGAATGTCGTTGTAGTGTCTTGATGTCTCTGGCATAGGATGTGCCGCCAAGAAGTCGGCCAATGCTTGGCCCTTGACTGCCTTTTGTGGGATGAACACCATGTCATAAGGAATCAAAAGTATTGCCCATATGGACAATCGTGAGTTTAAGGCCCCTGGATTGGCCATGAGGACCCTGAGGGGATTGACCCGAAAGATGACATGGATCGTTTGTCCAACCACATAATGGTGCGTCTTCTGGATGGCAAAAAATAGAGCAAGACACACCTTCTTACAGGATTATACCGATGCTCGGCTCCAATCGTGGTCCTGCTAAGATAGTAGATTGCCTGTTCGTGGCCTTTATTGCTTCTCTGGGCTAGCAAAGCACCGAGAGAATAGTCCATAGCTCGAATGTATAACAGAAAGGGTCTCCCCACGACTGGTGCTACTAGTATTGGAGGACTAGTAGGGTACTTTTGATGTCATCGAACGTGCGCTGGGATTCTTCTGTCCAAACAAAAGAAATCCCTTTCTTCATCAGTTTGGTGAAATGTTGACATCTACCAAAGAGATTTGCCATGAATCTTCTGATATATGTCGAGCGCCCTTAAAGGCCTTAGAGCCCGCGGAGATTCTTTGAAGGAGCCATGTCCAAGATCGCCTTAGTCTTCTTAGGGTCAATATGAATACCCTTGGCTGTGACAATAAAGCCCAAGAATTTGCCACTGGAGACTCCCAGAAATGACTTGGTCGGGTTCATCTTCAGTTGATGTGTTCGTATTAAGTTGAACACTATTCAAGTCGTCCAAGTGACTGGATTTCTTTTGCTTTTGATGATGATATCATCAACATAACATTCTACCGTCTTTCGGAGGTGCTTGCAGAATATGGTGCTCATTGCCTGCTGGTGTATTGCTTTCGTATTCTCTAACCCGAAGGGCATCACTGTGTAACAGTATATCCCTTTTGGATTCCAAAATGAAGTATGCTTCTCGTCTTCGAAAAATATTTTGATTTGGTCGTAGCCTGAGAAACCATCCATAAAGGATATATGCTCGAAGCCACAAGTGTTATCGATCATTACGTCGGTGATTGGAAAAGGAAACTCGTCTTTTGGGCAGGCCGAGTAGAGATCCCTGAAGTCTATACAGACCCAAATGTTTTCGTTCTTTTTAGTTATTGGGACAATGTTGGCCACCCAATATGGGTGTTGTTCTTTGCGAATGAAGCCACTATCTAAGAGTTTGTCGACTTCTTCATCGATAGCTTCCATGATGTTGGGGCCAAAATGTCGTTATTACTGTTTGATAGGCTGAGCATCGGGTAGGATGTTGGGAAGGTGTATGGTGATTTACGGATCTAAACCCGACATGTCTCCGTAACTCTATGCAAAGATGCCGATTTATTCTCGGATAAGCAGTATCAGAGATTCTTTGTCTTCTTCTGTCAAACTTTTGCTGATGAAGATGGATTTTGGGAAACCTCATCTCCTAGCTCGACTTGGATGACTTCATCTTCAGTGGAAGGTTCGTGCTGTTCGAAACGCCATTCCCATTAGGATCCGAGGCGTTGAGCCCATGATTCATCTTCGAAGTATTCAAGCATTTGGTCTTCCTCCTCGACTTAGGGACCTGTGAGACCATATTGACAGACAATATCTTTTTGAAGGCTTGGCCGATACTGGTATCGGAGTCCCAGGTTGAGGAGTCCAAGGAATGTGAACGCATCAAAACCTCCGGTTCAGAGCTTTCCGACGGTGTTGTGGGTGTAACGTAACCCAACCCCTGGCGAGTGCGTTGGTAGTGATTTTAGGACTTTTCCTTCGGGGCACGATGTCGTAAGGGAAGACGTCGGCCTTTACCATAGTTCCGTCCTCTGTCACTGTTCAAGTCGTAATCCATTTTCTGGATGAGGTTTTTGGCTTGAGTAGTGTAACGGTAGAGTTACATCTTGTCATTATCAGGTTTTGGTTCTGCCGGAGCCAGTCGCTGCGGATGCTCCAATCGGCCGAAGATGATGGGTTCCTCCTCCTTCTTTTTGCTAGAACAAGAAGTAGGCGCCTCCGGAAGGGACAACTCGGCTTACGAGGTTGGAGGTTATTACTTGTGTTTGCAGCATATATAGAGCGTTGTCTAAGAAATACCTCATCTAAAGAGTACGCCTCAGTATTGGCACATATGTAGTCTTCCAACTCTTCATCCGTGAGCACCAAGGCTGTTGCAGGAGAAGGTGGAGGACGTTTCCCCTTCAGCTGGACTATCAAGGGGGCTGTAGTCGAAGGTTCATGTGACCTCAGAGTTGGCTTTGGAGTCTTCCGAGGAAGTCTTATTTGCATGGGCTCCTGGCTAATGTCACAACCCGTACCTGCTTTTTGGGAGCGAGCTCGTAAACAAGCCAGCTACGTATAGAGCGGACTCCAGCCCAACCCGAATACGTAAACGCTATCAAGAGCATGGTATCATGTCTAATATGGTAATCTAAACTATATCTCAATCCACAATAAGAATATAAAATATAAATCAACAAGTATAGGTCATGGTCTGTAGCCCATTAGCATATTGTCCGATTAGACTCCAAGAATAATATGAGTCTATAAAAAAGCTAACAAGTAGAATATATCATGGTATGGAATATAAAGCACGAGAGGATAATGAAGAAATATCACAAGAAAATACATGTATCCCTGCAGGTGTAATCACTACCATCATGATCCGCTAACTAACTCCATGCAATCAGCTACCTGAAGAGATCATCAGGTCCTCAGGGGACATAGCAAGATACATAAAACATGTCTATCTAACAGTTTATCATGCATAAGAAATAAGCAGGGAAAACTGAACACGACAAGTGACTATGAACACAGATACAAGAAATACTACATATAAATGAACTGCTGGAAGGAAACATGAACTCATGACAAAAAACCAATCGGATACTCAAACCTTCTCCCTAGTGTGGACTCACAGGTTTGAACAACTATTAACCCTCGCCCCAAGTGTGGACTCGTAGGTTAGCTTCAAGAATTACCCTCGTCCCTAGTGTGGACTCGCAGGTTAGCTTCTAGAAATCACCCTCGCCCCTAGTGTGGACTCGCAGGTGGGAATTCCAATACAAGGTACAACAGTTCTGTCATGACTTATACATCCTACGATATGATATGACTCAGTCATGATACATGTGTCGACACGAATCTGGTATAACTACAGTATCAAGTCATGAACGATGATGATATACGAACAAGGCAAATAAACTAATATACAAGGTATAAAGAAAAGTATATAAACCAAAACCAACTAGAGAAGCCCGATGATAACATATAAAGATAAGAGCTATAAGCATGTAAATAAACTGTAGAGGGAGGCAAGGTATACTTGTCGGGGGTTAACACGAAGAACCAACAATATACCGTCAACTAGTAAGCTACAAAGTACAAATCTCACAAATGTCTCCGAAAGTTGAAATAGACATGACCAACGTTCTCAGAATAGTCAAATTAGCGTGGATTGCCCGTCCTTAAGTCCAATTCTGGACACAGGGGCAAAACGATAATTTTGGGCCAAAATGATGTCAACCGTTGGACCCGCTTTGTCCCGAAAAATGTGCCAGAGTCAATGGTCTCTAAAGTCATCAAACTACATGTCTACGGATATGTTTTGATGATAAGAACTCAACCGTATATCCAATTTTCAATTTCGGTGGGCGGTACACAAAATCGTCCGTTGAATCGGATCGTGGGTCCCACAAAACGGCGATCCGATCAACTGTCTCAGAATCGGACCAAACTTGGCATACAGGACCAGAAAAATGATACGGTCCTTTTGGCGTAATTTTTGTCTCGATCTGACAAACATATATAAAGTAATTAGAAAATTTGCACAGAGGTCGATACAGTGAATTTTGACGGATACGCATCAAATTCGTCGCACACACACGACCAATTTGAATTTTGTCAAATCCCACATGTCCACGAAGTAGATACGCACCTCTTGATACTTTCGGTTCGTAACCATGTTGCCCGGTTTGGTGGGACGTACGTCGTATTGAGATAAATTTGAATTTTTGAAAAATAATTTTCCTAATTATTTTCTGATTTTCAAACTGGATTATCATACTGTATAAACAACTAGAACCAAAACTAATGATGGGGTTTCTATCTCCTACAGCTTGACTAAAACATTGTTTAGAGGGTTTACTAAATCGGTTGCTGGATCGATCAGAATTGATCTTCCAACATGGGTTCAGGGACTGCTTTACTACCCTATTTTGTACAGATATTCTGCCACTTTGGATCAATTTTTGACCCAAAACTGACTCGATTTAATTCAAAATTAATACGTAGGTTTGAAGAGATATAGGCTGGGTTTACACCTGTGCAATCGGTTCGAAGATTGGTCGAGCGTGGAGGCCGCTTCCTCTGTGCAAAGTCGACCACGCGGCTTGCTGTATCTGCTGCCAGCGCTGCTGCTCTTCCTGTCGCGCGTATTTTTGGTCGCCTCCGGTGGCGCACAGCGGTGGCTCCGACGGCGGATGGCGCACAGGGTGGGGGTCACAGCCAGTGTCGTTGGGCTAGGGTTTTTAGGTCCCTCCTCTCTCGATCTCTATGTATATATGCTTTGTATGTATACTATGTACACCGTTGGATTTAAAAAGGGTTGGGGTTTAGCTCGGGTAGGGAGTTTGGGTGGGCTTGGCTTGGTTGTTTTGGGTTGGGATTTCCTTTTGTTTTCTTTTTTTTTCTTTCATATAAGTATATGTGTATCTAAGGGATGAGTACATATATATATATACATATATATATATATATATATATATATATATATATATATATATATATATATATATATATTTTATTTATATATATATATATATATATATATATATATATATATATATATATACATGGATATTTTTATATATAAATATATATATATATATATATATTTTTTTTTTTTATATTTATATATATATATATATATATATATATATATATATATATATATATATATGCATGTAAAAATATCCATGTATATATATATATATATATATATATATATTTTTTATATATATATATATATATATATATATATATATATATATATATATATATATATATATATATAAAATATATATATATATATATATATATATATAATGCATATATACGATAATTAGTATATAGATATACATATTCAATACAACCTACTTAATATTCATGTATATAAAATAATATATACTATAGTTTTTCAAGAGAAAATATTTATAATTATCCTATACTTATTTATGGAAATATATAGTCTAAAACACATCCCAAATGCACATTAGTATCTAAGAAATTATTATATTTTTTAAATTTATAAAATAACATTATTTTCTTTTTAATAGCAATAACATTTAATATGTTTAATTAGGAAAAAATTATTAGACCATTACACAAGGTACGAAGTACATATAACAATGTAAAAATATATCCACATAGGCGTCTTTGGACGCACTACCTGTCCACCGGAGTTTGTGCTCGGTTCGGGTCTAGTCCGGGCTGGCCGGGTCTCCTAAAAAGTCATAAACTTAATAAACTTAATTAAATCATTTCATAAGGTCAAGTCACAACTTGGCCTGGTTTTCATAATTAGAACACACCTATGGGTCATCCTTCCCTATCATGGCTAAAACACTAGTCAAAGCACGTCATTGCACTATCCGTGCCATGATTCCTAATCGTTTTGTACTTCGAAACTGAACCATGGTTAAAGTCATCTACCGTAATAATTAACTAATTAATTATTTATAAAATTCTAAAAATCATCATTTAAATCAAATAAAATAAAGAAAATATTTCAAAAAAAAATCGGAAAGAGGAGTTACAGCTAGCCTCTGACATGGTTGAGGATGATCGAGCCGGAGCTATGCCTCGGAGCTTGATGACGAGGGAAGCCGACCTCTTGGAAGGTTTTCCCTTTAATCGAACCTTCAATGGTTCTTTAGCGATAATCGCACTTTCTGCTTCATCGTCGGCGTCATTGGCGTCGTTGTTCCATCTAACTGATTTGTACAGATCATCATCTGTACAGTATGCTTCGAGTCCTCGAAAGGGATTGATGTCTACAAACTCGATCTTGATAGTCCCGTTGCTGGGCACATACTTCTTGTACTGATGGAGAGTGGAGGGCACGATCATGTATTCATGAATCCATGGTCATCCCAATAGCATGTTGTAGTTTATGTCTACGTCAATGACGTAGCAAGTTACGTCATTCTGGAGATTACATATTTAGCATTTCAGGCGAATCTTGCCAGGGGCTCACTCTTTCCAGTATTCTAGCTACTGATTGTAGTGTTCGACAAGGTGATTCGATGCATCAGGATCCCAAAAGCTTGGAGTAAACTTCGAGGGATGATGCTGAGAGAAGAACCATGGTCGATGTGGATGCGATTGACCTTAATGGCACCATTGTACCCCGTATAGTATAGGGGTCGGTTGTGCCGGTTGTTCTTCAGTAGCATGTCCTCCTAAGTGAAGGTGAAGTTAGGGATCACCTCGACCACACTTTGACAATATGGATATTTAGCAAGGTTCTCCTTGGGTGGTTGTACCTGAGTGAGGAAGGAGTCAGCGTTCTGTAATATTTTGCTGAGGGCGTCTCGAATCTCTTTGGAGAGACAGAGAAGCTTGAAGAGTGATAGTCGAGCCGGAGTGTTGGCTAGCTGGGCCAATATTTTAAAATTATAGGGCTTGATTGGCCCTACTGCCGAATCTTTTCTCAGAGGCTTATCAAAGTGAACCTTCATCTGCTTCTGTTTATCTGTATCAAGCGCTTGAGACGGGCCTGATTTCGATGTCTCAAGGTCGTTGGCCACAATGGGTGAAGGTGTTTCCTCCTCTGGAGCTTGGTTTTCTTCTCGTTGGTGAGCCGAACGAGTGGTAACCAGAACGTCATCTGTCGATGTAGAAACCATAGAATATGTCTTGACCTTCTTTCCCTTGACAGAGCACGCTGCAGGCACCATCATGTTAGAGGTAAGATCAGGGTGGATCCATATTACTTCACCTCGCGGCGTCGTAAATAGGATGAGGCCTTGGGCATTGTTACGGGCCGGTAGAAGATTGACAACTTCCATCGTCGCTCTCGGGATGGGGACTACGTCGTCTTGAGCCTATGTTCTCAGAAAACTTCTGAACTGGAGAGTGACCATGTTGGCAGTAACAGTCTTTTCCTCATAGTCGAATTAGATGAGTTTAGCGTCGATGAGGCGCTAGATTTATCTTTTCAACACGTAATAATCACGCATCGAATGGTGGACATACTGGTGGTAGTGGCAGTATTTTGGATTGTCTACCTTTCTCACTTTATCGGGACGCGTAGGAGGCAGAAGCTGAAGTTTTCCACTCTCTGCCAACATATCAAAGAGTTATAGTGTGTCTTCTTCGTTGAAAGAGTAGGTCTCTTTCGGCCTCTGTGCTTCGGTCGGCTTCGGGTTTGCTGATGCCGAACCTTTGGAGATGTTGACGGTCATGGCTTGCTTCCCTTTTCTATCTTTGTTGTCGGATGAGCGCTTCCCTTTATCTTCGAGAGAGGAGAAGTTCAGTCCCAGCAATTTTGCATCATGTACTTTTCTTTGAGCTACATTTGCCTCTGTGACGAAAGGCGTCCACTCTACGCATGGAGCACTATGCCACAACTTGATTGCATAAAGCATGTTCTTGCGGCAGGAGTCTATAAGCATGGGCTCAGGTATACCAGGAGGAAACCTCGAAGCGGCCTGGCGGAAGCGCTCAATGTATGCACGCACCGGCTCTTTCTCCTTCTGAATGATGTCTATGAGAGTCGACATCGTCATGTCCATTTCTCCTTTGTAGAATCGATTGAGGAATAGGTTCTTCAAGTCTTTGAAGGATGAAATGCAGTTGTCCGAAAGGCTGCAAAACCATTCGTAGGTCACCCCCTGCAGGGCTCCTACGACTATGTTGGTAAGGATCACGATGTCCTTTGGCAGATGTCCCGTTACAGAGGCAAAGTACCTCAAGTATCGGCAGGAAGACTCCATCGCAACGAACGACGTGAGTGTCTACAGATTATATTTGAGAGGATAGATCACATTATCCTATTCGGTCAGATACGGCTGTAATATCCCAGTCCCAAAATACGTAGGACCAACTACGTAAACATGCCAGCTGCACATATATGATGAATACTCCAATATATGGAATCCTCACATATGTACATAAGATGTAAATAAAATAACCACAGGCCAGAGATATATAATCTAATCTCATCACAGCTCAACACAGAGGATAATAGAGTCCAAATAAATAAATAAGAGTATCAAAAGATAGTCGGGTGAACATGCTCACTCCAAACAGCTATGAAGAATAGTCTCATAAGATCGGAGTCCAACCTCCGCAAAATAGAAAGAAAAGAGAGATAAAAATAATGTCTACTAATGTCTCAAATAAAGAATAGACTAGAAATCAGTATGGACTGCCTCGTCATCAATGTAGGATAGCTCCAACGCCGCTCCGTACTCCTGTGGAAAATCGTCTAAACCTGGAGAGATAACCAGGTCCTCAGAGGGACGTAGCAAGATACAAGAAAAATACCATGCCATATAAACTGTGATAATATAATAAGAGAAAAAGGTATGCATGCAATCGGGCTCCTGACCATTCTACTATAAATATGTAGTTGAGATACAATCCTTCGACGCATGAGCCCTGGCTGTAAATGGGATCGGCATAGTTCCCGTAGAGGGCACCAAGGGCCAACGTCCATAACGGTCTGGAAGCGTCAGAGGGCATCATGTGCAAGGGCTACGTCTATAACGTTCTGGGAAACGTCAGAGGGCGCCTGGAGCCTGCGTCTCCAGAGAAGCGCACGGGTAATCACGGAAGTGCAAAGAAGCCCATACGTCAGGTATTTTTCTCCCCACCCAATGCCTAGTATCATCATCTCCATGACTGATATGAACCACTAGTAACCACCAAGTCTTCTAACATGCAATTCTTTTAGCAGTTACTCCTATCCGTCGCACGTTCCATACGTATCGGTGGCCAGCCGACTACGCGGGTACGTATCCTACGTGTGACTTACAACACGTGGTAAGCAAGTGTCAAGGCCGTATGAGATATACCAATATCTTATCATCAATGGGAGGTCACTATACTAAGTCAATGTAAGAGAAATAAATAAAAGCATGAAAAACGACCGATAGAGTCGCTTGCACCCAAGTGTGACTTGGATGCACAGTTTAAATATCAAGAAATAAGAAATGCTAAAAATAACAACTAAAAATAAGAATATAATAATCACAGAGTAGGGTGGCAAGGTATCTTGCGTGATGGTGCAAAGTGGCAAGTCCAGGTAATCACAATGTCAGCCAAAAAACATCACAATCTCCAAACAACTCTGAATGCTGAAACAAACATCAAAAATGCACTCGGTGTAAAAGATATACCTAGAAAACGCCAATCCAAAAGTCTAATTCTGGAACAGGGGCAAAATCGTAATTTCGAATCAAAATGATATCTGCCGTTGGACCCGCTTTGTACCGAAATGCGCACCAAAGTCTATGGTCTCCAAAGTCGTCATACTACATGTCTACGGGTTCAGTTTGAGGAGAGGAACTCAACGGTATGCCCAGTTTTGAATTCCGATGAGCCGTGTACAAAATCGCCCGTTTGAGTGGGTTGCGGGCCCGCCAAAAAGGGTTCCGATTCGACCTTCTTAGAATCGAACCAAATTTGGCACACATGACCAAAATTTCGATCCAGACCTGTTGGCACAAGTTTCGTCTCGAATCGACGACTGTACATGAAGTTAGGGCAAAGTTTGTAAATTGGGAATTCGGGGGTATCTCGACGGATACGGACTGATTTCATCGCACACACACGACGAAACTGAGTTCCGTCAGTTCCCACACGTCGATAACGTCCATACGCGCCTTTTGATGCGTATAGTGCACGACCACGTCGCCCAATTTGTCGGGGCGCATGCTATATCAGACAAAATTCAAAAATTTAATATAAATTAACACAGGTTTTTCCTCAACTTCAACATCAATTTACTTTTTAAACGTTAATCGAAACGACGATCCAGAAGACGCATTACGATCTCGATTATGTTGTCTTTTACAGTTTTCAATTAGCTTCTACAATTCTTTACTGTACAGCAAGAAAATTGGCCGACAATTTATCGTTTTATAACAGTTTTTTGTATTACAGAAAACAGGTTTTTCTTCAACTTCGTCTCAATTTTTCGTGCAAGTTGATGGGTTGTTTCGAAATCCACCTGGAGGATCTCGAAGAGGGTCAAGTCTACTTTCCAGAAAATCTTACGGATCGAAAATCGGTGCGAGTAAAAAGTTACGTTGTAGGGAAGTAGGATACCTTGAGTGGAAAAACTGCTTCGTGGGTGACGCGGGACTGACTTCGGATGCTCCGTTCGTCGCACACAAGACTCCGTTGTTGGCGAAATAAACTCGTAGGCGAAGAGGGTAGGATCAGCCGCAACTTTCGTTTTAGAAGTTTAGGGTTTTTAGGTTTGTGGAAAAAGTTATATATATAACAAGTCGGGTCCACTCCTAATGCTAACAGCATTTGGATTAATAAGTTATCACAGGTTCGGGTGCTGGTGCATATACGCGCACGCAGGGCTCCATTTTTTTATAGTGGAATTTTTTTTGGGGGGGGGGGGGTGGGCACCCACTTAAGTGGGTCGCCTAATTATATATTTTTTGAACTTCTTTAAACGTTTACATTAGCACTTGAGTGCAATTGGCTCAGCTATGGCCGCCCCTTGCTGGGGTGTGGCCGGCCCTACTCTCTTTTCTTTTTTTCTTTTTTTTAAAACCAATACATATATATAGTTATATATATTTTTTTATATATGTATATATCTATATATCTATATATTTATATATATATATATATATATATATATATATATATATATATATATATTTTATATATATATATATATATATATATATATATATATATATATATATATTAAAAAAAAAAATATATATATATATATATATATATATATATATATATTAAGCTAAAAAATATATTAAAAAAAAAAAAAAAAAAATATTAAGCTAAAAAATATATATATTAAGCTAAAAAATATATATATATATATATATATTAAGCTAAAAAATATATATATATATATTAAGCTAGCAAAATTATCTCAAAAATTTATGATAAATTCCTAAAAATCCTAGATTTAGTTATATTCCTTATTTAATAGAAATACGCACATGCACACATATAATAATATATATATACACATATACATTAATTATACTAATAAATTAGTAGCATATAAATCCATAACTAATAGAATATATAACAAAAAATTAATTAAATTATAAAAACCAAATATAAATTATGGGGGTTTACATCCTACCCAACTTAAATAAAATTTTGTTCTCGAAATTAAACTAAGATAGGGCGGTCGAATGCATTGCAAGAATGAACTATTAAGGACTAACATCGGCAAGGATTACCTTGGTTGTCGAACAAACGTGGGTAACGATTTTGAATGTCGTCCTCGCGCTCCCAAGTAGACTCCCCTGGCGAGTGATGCTTCCATGCCACGCGAACCAATGGAATAGATTGATTTTGCAATGCCTTCACTCGACGATCAAGAATGTCTACTGGTTGCTCTTCGTATGACAAGCTCGGTCCAACTGTGATCTCGGAGTGATCAAGCACATGATTGCTGTCCACTACATACCTCCTTAGCTGAGATACATGGAATACGTCATGCACTCCCTCTAGCGACGGTGGCAATGCCAATCTATAGGCAACCTCTCCAACACGTTCCAAGACATCAAAAGGCCCGATGTACCTTGGACTCAACTTGCCACGTCCTCCGAATCGAATCGTGCCTCTAGTGGAGGACATCTTCAAGAACACATGGTCACCCTCTTTGAACTCCAAGGGTTCGCGACGATTATCTGCCCACTGCTTCTGATGATCCTGTGCTGCTTGTAGGTGGCCCTGAATTTTTTTTACTGTCTCCACTATGGTCAAGACTAACTCGGGACCCAATAGTTGTCGGTCTCCAATGTCGCTCAAACAAACGGGAGAACGACACTTCCTACCATACAATGCTTCAAAGGGAGCCATCTGAATGCTCGCTTGATAGCTATTATTGTAGAAAAACTCAACAAGATGAAGATGGTCCTCCCATGAACCACCAAAGTCTAGCATACACTCTCTCCACATATCCTCTAGTATCTGAATATTACGCTTCGATTGGCCGTCTGTCTGAGGATAGTATGTCGTGCTAAACTTCAATCGGGTGCCCAAATCTCTTGCATGCTCCTCCAAAAATGCGAGGTAAATCTCGAGTCGCGGTCCAACACAATGCTAACAGGCACACCGTGTAATCTCACAATATGCTCCATATATCTCTGCCAATACCTCTGTCGACTGGCCCACTCTAAAAGGTAAGAAATGGGCTGACTTCATAAGTCTATCAACAATCACCCACACTGCGTCACGTCCCCTAGGACTTCGAGGAAAACCTGTGACGAAATCCATAGTGATGTGCTCCCACTTCCACTCGGGAATGGGTAGCAGCTGCAATAATCCGGCCATCCTCTGGTGCTCCGCCTTCACTTGTTGACATACCAAATACATGGCAACGAAACGAGCTATTTCTCGCTTCATTCCGTGTCACCAATAATACTTTCATAAGTCGCGGTACATCTTGGTTCCTCCGGGATGAATGGAGTATGTCGAACTGTGAGCCTCTACCATAAGCTCCTATCGTAGCTCTCTATTGGGAAAAATACGATTACCACATCGTAATGTCCCATCGGGATGGATCCTCAATCCCGTCTGCTCTCCTGCTTCAGTCCCCTCTCTGAGCCGCCAAAATCTAGCATCGTTGGGCAAATGCTGCCTTGATGCGCTCTACCAATGATGATTGCACTTGGAGGTTGGCTAATATGCCATCTGCTCCAGGCAATACTACCTCAATGCCAAGCTGCTCTAAGTCTCTAATCAACTCCTTCTGCGTAGTCAAAAAGTGTGCAATGGGCTTGCGGCTTAAAGCGTCTGCCACGACATTAGCCTTACCCGGATGATAATGAAGCTCGATCCCGTAATCCTTCATCAACTCCAACCAACATCGCTGTCGCATATTCAAATCTTTTTGTGTGAACACGTACTTGAGGCTCTTATGATCAGTGTAGATATCAACCTTCTCAATGTACAAGTAGTGCCTCCATAGCTTCAAAGCAAAGATAACCGCTGCGAGCTCTAGATCGTAGGTCAGATAATTCTTCTCGTGCACTCACAACTGTCACGATGCATATGCTACTACACGATCGTGCTGTATCAATACGCATCCTAATCCTTTCCCGGATGCGTCGTTGTAGATCACAAATCCTCCCGGGCCCGATGGTAGTGTCAAGATCGGTGCTGTGGTCTATCACTTCTTCAACTCATCAAATACGGCTTGACACTCGTCTGTCTATATAAACTCCTGATCCTTGCAAGTTAATCGAGTCATAGGCCCCTCTATTCTAGAGAAATCTTCCACGAACCGTCGGTAGTAACCTGCAAGTCCGAGGAAACTTCTCACCTCAGAAGCTGATGTGGGAGCGGCCCATAATTCAACTGCTGTGATTTTCTCAGGGTCCACTGATATACCATCACCCGTAACAATATGACCAAGAAATGATACCTCCTTGAGAAAGAAATCACACTTGCTAAGCTTCGCAAAAAGTCGCTCATTCCTCAACGTTTCCAAAACTATCCGTAGATGCTGCTCATGCTCCTCTTGACTCTTGGAGTAAATTAAGATATCATCTATAAAGACTACTATAAATTTGTCCAAGTACTGGTGAAAGATCTTGTTCATTAAATTCATGAAGACTGCGGGAGCATTGGTCAAACCGAAAGTCATGACCAAGAACTCATAGTGTCCATACCTTGATCGAAAAGCATTCTTTGCAATGTCTTCCTTTCGAACCTTCAATTGGTTATAGCCCGATCGTAAGTCAATCTTGGAGAATACTTTTGCTCCACTCAATTGATCAAATAGATCGTCTATATGCGACAAAGGATACTTGTTCTTTACCGTCACTGCATTCAAAGCTCTGTAATCGATGCACATGCGCAATGTCCCATCTTTCTTAGGTACAAAAAGAATGGGTGTTCCCCACAGTGACGCACTGGCACGAATAAAGCCTTTCTCTAATAAGTCATCAATCAGCGTCTTCATCTCTACCAACTCCTTGGGTGCCAGACGATATACTCGAGATGAAATAGGCTCGGCTCCGGGAATAAGCTCGATGGAAAACTCAATATCTCGGTCAGGTGGCAGTCCTAGCAATTCCTCAGGGAATAAAACTTTGAACTCGGTGATAATAGGATGCTGAGGGGTATCATGCATCATCATATGAGTCTCCGATGCGGGTGCATCACAACTCTCTCCGTCTTTTTTGGTGAACTCAAACTCCTCCATATTCGGTGGTCTAAAGATAATACTGCTCCTTTGGCAGTCTATGAGAGCGAAATGCTGGCTCAACCAGTCCATTCCAAGAACCACATCAAATGTCGGCATAGGAAATACAAGAAGTCGTACCATTATCTCTCTGCCACTTATCACTACAGGACAAAGTCTACAAACACCACTAACAGGTACAACTCCTCTAGTGAGAATTTTAACATTCTTAGCTAAGGGTGTGATAGGAATGCTATGTCTAGTGGCAAAACTACTAGCTATAAATAAATGAGTGGCTCCAGCATTAAATAATGTAAAAGCAGGAAAAGATGCAACTAAAACCATACCTGCTATAACCTCTGCCTCTGTCTCTATATCCTCAACATCAAGTGAGAATACCTGTCCATAATTCTGTCCTAGGCCCTGAACTCTTGCCTTGTTGTATTGTACGCCTTGAAGAGGCAATGGTGTACGAGGTGCTCCTGCTATAGGCCGTGGTGCTGGAAGAGCTGGGGCTATAGGCCTCGGGTTCTGCCGAGCATGTACTATCGCCTGTTGCTCCGGACAGTCCTTGAGCATATGCAGATTGGATCCATATCTCAAGCACAATCCAAGGCGAGTCCTGCAATCGTTTTGGAGATGTCCTTGCTTTTTGCAGTAATGGCAAACGAGCTTCTGATAAGGTGAGGGCCTCTGCTGGAACTGTCATGTGGCCCTCCTAATAGGTCAACTATGAGTAGCTCGGGCTGGTGTATCTGCTGGTGTATGACGTCTCGAGGTCTGCTGCTGCTCCATGCCAAGAATCTCCTGAGCACGAGCTTCTTCCAGGACAGCTGAATGGGAGACTCGAGACTGGGTAGTCGTATAAGACTTGAGCTCTGGTGCAAGCCCCTAGTGAAATCTCCTTGCCTTCTCTAACTCCGTCGTAATCAATCCTGCACTAAAACGACCCAGGCGATTGAACTCTGAGTCATACTCATCGATTGTCAAATTTCATTGCTTCAGATGAAGGAACTGGTCATAGTGACCATCTTGTATGTGAATAGGAAAGAACCTCTCATAAAACGTATCATAGAACTGCTTCAAGGTGATCCCAGTGCCTAATCGTCTCTCTTCCGCCTTCCACCAGTGGTGAGCATTATCTTCTAATAGTAGGTCCACTGCTGTCATCCAATCTCGAGCTGGCAACTGGGATGCCTTCAGTAGCTATCTGTACTAATAAGCCACTGTGATACCCCTAATGGCTTCTCCATTCCTCTAAAGGCCTTGGGGTTCATATCTATGAAATTCTTGATAGAGCCTTCATAAGGATGCAGAGCTGGTGCTGGTGCTGGTATTGGAGGTGGTGGTGGAGGTCTAGCTAATGCTGCCGTTATTGTGTGTCTCATCAGCTCAGTCTACTGCGATTGAGCCTATATCATGGCGTACATAAACTGAGAAGTAGGGCTCCCATCAGTCGGTGGTGGAGGCATCTGAGGTCCCGACTATGGAGGAAACTGCTGAGGAAATGGTGGTGGTGGGGGCAGTGGTACATTCCCTTCTGGTAGTATGGTAGTAGTCTGCCCAGCCTGGCTGCCTGGAGGTGCTACGATCTCTGGATACTCCATCGTCGGTGTCGTAGTAGGCTGTGACTGTCCTGGCTGGTATGGTATTGCTGGAGTCATGGAAGGATTCTGTCCCTCCGGAGTAGGCTCTTCACCAGATGTGAGGGCCAAGGCAGAAGTGCGTCCGCTTCTTAAATGCATACTTTTGGCATGAGAAAGATAAGTTGATATTAGAAAAGATTAGATATGAGGTAAATTAAATAATCAAGAAAGTTTTGAAAAGATTGAAAGCAAGAGGTAGTAATAGTTCTGGATGAGATATTCCTATTCCTATATGCAGGATTGTTGGGCATAGTCATGTAACCCAACAATATTACCGTTGAATTGCATGGGCCATCACAAAAATATGTAACGTTCCAGTCCCAAAATATATAGGACCATGTACGTGAACATGCCAGCTGCACTTATATGAAGAATACTCCAATATATGGAATCCTCACATATGCACATAAGTTGTAAATAAAATAACCACAGGCCAGAGATATATAATCTAATCTCATCACAGCTCAATGCAGAGGATAATAGAGTCCAAATAAATAAATAAGAGTATCAAAAGATAGCCGGATAAACATGCTCACTCCAAACAGCTATGAAGAATAGTCTCATAAGATCGGAGTCCAACCTCCATAAAATAGAAAGAAAGGAGATGTAAAAATAATGTCCACTAATGTCTCAAATAAAGAATAGACTAGAAATCAGTAGGGACTGCCTCGTCATCAATGTAGGATAGCTCCAACGCCGCTCCGTACTCATGTGAAAAATCGTCTAAACCTGGAGAGATAACCAGGTCCTCAGAGGGACGTAGCAAGATACAAGAAAAACACCATGCCATATAAACTGTGATAATATAATAAGAGAAAAAGGTATGCATACAATCGGGCCCCTGATCATTCTACTGTGAATATGCAGTTGAGATACAATCCTTCGACGTATGAGCCCTGGCTGTAAATGGGATCGGCATAGTTCCCGTAGAGGGTACCAGGGGCCAATGTCCATAACGCTCTGGAAGCGTCAGAGGGCACCATGTGCAAGGGCTACGTCCATAACACTCTGGGAAACGTCAGAGGGCGCCTGGAGCCTGCGTCTTCAGAGGAGCGCACAGGTAATCAGGAAAGTGCAAAGAAGCCCATAGGTAAGGTATTGTTCTCCCCACCCAATGCCTAGTATCATCATCTCTATGACTGATATTAACCTCTAGTAACCGCCAAGTCTTCTAACATGCAATTCTATTGGTAGTTACTCCTATCCGTCGCACGCTACATACGTATCAGTGGCTAGCCGACTATGCGGGTACGTATCCTACATGTGACTCACAACAAGTGGTAAGCAAGTGTCAAGGCCGTATGAGATATACCAATACCTCATCATCAATGGGAGGTCACTAGACTAAGTCAATGTAAGAGAAATAAATAAAAGCATGAAAAACGACCGATAGAGTCGCTTACGTCCAAGTATGACTTGGACGCATAGTTTAAAAATCAAAAAATAAGAAATGCTAAAAATAACAACTAAAAATAAGAATATAATAATTACAGAGTAGGGTGGCAAGGTATCTTGTCTGATGGTGCAAAGTGATAAGTCCAGGTAATCACAATGTCAGCCAAGAAATGTCACAATCTCCAAACAACTTCAGACGCTGAAACAAACATCAAAAATGTACTGGATGTAAAAGATATACCTAGGAAACGTCTGTCCAAAAGTCTAATTCTGGAACATGGGCAAAATTGTAATTTCGGGTCAAAACGATGTCTGCCGTTGGACCCGCTTTGTACCGAAACGCACGCCAAAGTCTATGGTCTCTAAAGTCGTCAAACTACATGTCTACGGGTTCAGTTCGAGGAGAGGAACACAATGATATGTCCAGTTTTGGATTCCGATGAGCCGTGTACAAAATCGCCCGTTTGAGTGGGTCGCGGGCCTACTAAAAAGGGTTCTGATTCGACCTTCTCAGAATCGAACCAAACTTGGCACAGGAGACCAAAATTTTGATTCGAACCTATTGGTACAAGTTTTGTCTCGAATCGACGACTGTACATGAAGTTAGGGCGAAGTTTGTAAATTGGCGATATGGGGGTATCTCGACGGATACGGACTGATTTCGTCGTGCACACACGACAAAACTGAGTTCCGTTAGTTCCCACACGTCGACAACGACCATACGCGCCTTTCGATGCATATAGTACATGACCACGTCGCCCGGTTTGTCAGAGCGCACGCCATATCGGACAAAATTCAAAAAATTAATATAAATTAACACAGTTTTTTCAACTTCAACATCAATTTACTTTTTACACGTTAATCGAAACGACCATCCAGAAGATGAGTTACGATCTCGGTTATGTTGTCTTTTACTGTTTTCAATTAGCTTCTAAAAATTTTTTACTGCACAGCAAGAAAATTGGTCGACAAGTTGTCATTTTACAACAGTTTTTAGTATTACAGAAAACAGGTTTTTCTTCAACTTCGTCTCGATTTTTTGAGCAAGTTGATGTGTTGTTTCAAAATCCACCTGGAGGATCTCGAAGAGGGTCAAGTCTACTTTCCTGAAAATCTTATGGATCAAAAATCTGTGCTACGTGTAAAAAGTTACGTCGTAGGGAAGTAGGGTACCTTGAGTGGGAAAACTGCCTGTGGGTGACGCGAGGCTGACTTCGGATGCTCCGTTCGTCGTGCACAAGACTCTGTTGCTGGCGAAACGAACTCGTAGGCGAAGAGGGTAGGATCAGCCGCAACTTTTGTTTTGGAAGTTTAGGGTTTGGAAAAAGTTATATATATAACAAGTCGGGTCCACTCCTAATGCTAATAGCATTTGGATTAATAAGTTCTCACAGGTTCGGGTGCTGGTGCATATACGCGCGCGCACGGGGCTCCTTTTTGCTACAGTAGAATTTGGGGGGGGGGGCGCCTACTTAAGTGGGTGGCCTAATTATATATATATTTTTTTTCTTTTAACTTCATTAAACGTTTACATTAGCACTTAAGTGCAATTGGCTCAGCCAAGGCCGCCCCTTGCTGGGGTGTAGCCAGCCCCACTCTATTTTCTTTACTTTTTCTTTTTTTTAAAAACCATTACATATATATAGTTATATATATATATATATATATATATATATATATATATATATATATATATATATATATATATATATTTTTATATATATATATATATATATATATATATATATATATATATATATATATATATATATATATATATATTTATATTATATATATATATATATATAAATATATATATATATATATATATATATATATATATATATTAATATAAAAAATATATATATATATATATATTAATATATATATATATATATATATATATTTTAATATATATATATATATATATATATATATATATATATATATATATAAACATATATATATATATATATATATATATATATATATATATATTAAGCTAGCAAAATTATCTCAAAAATTTACGATAAATTTCTAAAAATCCTAGATTTAATTATATTCCTTATTTAATAGAAATACACACATGCACACATATAATAATATATATATACACACATACATTAATTATACTAATAAACTAGTAGCATATAAATCCATAACTAATGAAATATATAACAAAAAATTAATTAAATTATAAAAACCAAATATAAATTATGGGGGTTTACAATGGCTGCCGAATCCCCATCTTTTGGAGTGTTGCTCACTTTTCTTTGGCGTCATAGCGAGCGTACAACTCTTTAATGACCTGCTACATTTCGTTCAATTTTGTAGGCCCAGTTGTCGATGGAGTAGATGATGTTGGCACTGCTTGGCTCACGATTGGAAGTACATTGGACCCACCGTTAGCCGCTGGGTCTGGAGCAGGAGTGGAGACAGTGGTGGTCAATCTTTTCTTGATCTCCAGGATAACAGAAGCTAAGGACTGTTAGGGTTATATACTAAAAGCATCACTTTTGTAGTAACCTTATTTTCTTAAATTTTGAATGAGAATCATATGGGCAAATGTTTGCATATTATATTTTTTGCTAGTGTTAATACAAATGTCTGATATTCTATATTGCAGATAATATGGTATGTGGCATCACACAGAAGATTATATTATCAGTTCCCTATAGAATATATAAATAATTCATAACCTAGATGAACTTGGACAATCTATTGGAAAAGTTGTAGTGTAATCTGGTATTAGTCTATCTCGACTATAGGTTTACACTAGTACACTTTGTGTGTATTGAACAGCACCACTTGAGATTGTTCTCTTTGTACTGACTACATAAGAGAACAAATACCTTTGTTATTATGGATGCTTGTGCTCTTAATCCGGATATAATAACACATATATATGCAGTATGCATTACTTTGACTCATGAAAGAGTAAGATTTATTATGGGTCAACTACCTCTATGAATTGGGTAATAACATTGTTTGTATGATGGGTTGTTGATTATAAATAGAATCCATGTCCCGATACATCGGGTTGATGATGTCCCCTTAAGGAGCTCATAAGGATTGTCATGTAAACCCTGCAGGTGGATTATATCCGACATGACAAATAAAGTTGAGCAGTTGTCACGCCCCAGAACCAGAATACTGGAGAGCGGGGGAATGACTCAGCCAGCTACGTATTACGGGTAGATGAATACCGTATAATACGATCAATGTTGTCTAACCAGACGAGGGGGTGCATACTACATAAGGTCTTACTATGGTCATTTCACATCTATTGTCTCAATCATTCAAGTAAGAAACAGCAATAGAGAACATGTAAGATAAAGCAGTAAGGCGTCCCAAATGCTCAGTCAAAATGTTCTTGAGATCTGGCTTTACAAAATATAGCCAGATGGTATAGCAAGTATACACAATTGTTATCAGCTGCAGTCTGACTTAATTATAATTATGTAAAAGTAAATGCAAGACAATCCGACTAACATGTCGGTGCCAAATGGCTAAGTATAAAGGTAAATAACAAAACGAGCGGTGAAGTAAGGAACCCACTCGAGTCCTCCTGCAATCATTCTCCTAGTGTTGACCATCTTGGAGGTAGAAGTAAGCTGAGTCCTCGGGAACCGGCTCTAAATCTGGCCATGCAAAACCAGAGAGGTTAGACCTCTCATAGCAAGTACCACAAGGAAGGACGATATAAAGGACTAAACCAGTAGTAAAAGAATATTATAATAGATCTCTGCTTGCTACTAGGATTCACATCACATCACGACACTTCGAACCAACCTCCCAACCAAACAAGGACAGAAGTTGACCCGTCATGTCCTGTCATTCTGATCATCCCAGTTAGGTAACAAAGTAGTACAGTACATAAACAAATCATCTTTAACGGCCAATCAAATCCTACGGCTTGCTATTGTGAGTCCCAAGTTATCCAGGAATAATGCAATTAGGGATTCCTCATTTCTTACTATGTGCGAGCAAGGCTAGTCTATCCAGTCAATCATGTGCGCCATGCATGAATTAGACGAGTCCTAGCAGGACGCCCGTCAATATACAATATACAATATACAATAATAATAAAAGCAGATACTGCTCCCTGCCCGTATGGCAGGTTTACAGTATCTGTGGGAACCAGCCGGCCCGTCGGGTACTACTCGCCCCAAGGGGGCTGCCATGTAAGAACTCGGGAATCCATTCTCTCCATGCCATCATTATTTTATTTAACTTAATAGTCTCTACGTTAAGCGAAATCCCATGCCGTGGATCATGGTCATTCAAATGAGTACTTTCGTACGGGGTACGATATGCACAACTCTACAACGATACTAGTGCGGTTAGGTTGTAGGTCTTACATAGCGTAATGCAACAATCAAATCTAACCACGATAATCATGCCTTGACCATAAAGTACACATGCTTCTTTTGTAGAAAATAAATAAATAAATAATCAACTAAATAGATTAAAGCCTGCATGTGCATGTATGTCAATATTCGGGATCAGCCAGTCGATTGCAATAGTTCATAACATGAACGTGTCTCATTCATTTATTTCAATAAGACGACTAGCCAGTCTCTTAGTTCCAACTAGGAACGCATGATCAATTAGTTAAGATAACCAACGTCATTAATGGTGACAAGGCATGAAAGTTATTTATCATCAAATAGGGTCGAGTCTATAACTCTCGAGGTCAAGTTCCAGTCTCACTGGATGTCCATATACCAATCCAGACACTAGGTACTAATACACAACCATAGGTATTAAAATATTAACATGCTAAGATTTTCGGGTTCATGCAAAAAGGCAAAAGGATATAATAGGGAATTATTATGCCAACATTAAATGAATAAAATATGGAACAGAATAAAACTCCCAAATCAGGAAGTCATGCTAACAAGTCTAAGCTAAGTCCAAAAGTCACGCAAGAATCGTATGCGTGAAAAGTACGCCAAGTCTGGCATGAAGGGGCGAGCGTAAAAGAAGTAGTACACTCAGGAAAGCGTGAGCGTGAAAAGTGAAGCGTGACAAGTGATGTGTGACAAGTGATACGTGTTGGCAACATGAGCGTATGAGCGTGACAAATAATTCACGCACGCGCAGCGTAAGGGTGAAAAGTCACGCACGCCAAAAGTCACGCACAATGTGATCGTGAAAAGTCACGCACGCAAGCTCAGGGACATGAGCGTGAAAAGTCACGCATGCAGCACAAAGACAGGAGCGTGACTCAAATACACGCAGTCAACGCGAGCGTGACTGAAAATACACGCACTCAAATGCGAGCGTGACTAAAAATGTACGCACGCACAGAGTGGACGTAACTCAAAAGTCATGCAGACACGCACAGACATGAGCGTGACTGAAATACACGTACGCTCATGAGAACGTTAGCGTGACTAAAATACACGCAAACACGTATAGACGTGTGCGTGACTGGGCTGATGTTTACGCGAGCACGTAAGAGCGTGTGCGTGAAACATCTCCCAACTCCAGGTCCCATGGGGCCTTGTTCCAGTGCCAGAAATACACTCTAAGTTGGTGGATCAAGAACCCATGAACAGCCGAAATACTCTAACTTAGATCTAGAGAAAACCAGCCGTAGAAATCAAAAATGCTAAGAACTAATCTCTCTTGGAATCACGAGAAGAAGGCAAATGAACCAAAAAAATGGGTGATTGAGAAGCAAGTTTGCACTTGCCTTCTCCTTGAAGAACAGTTTGGCAACTCCAGAGGGGGGTGAATAGAGTTTATATAGAAAAATAGCCAATTAAAAATAACTCTTTCACCAACAATAAATAATCAGAGTAAAGTGCGGAAAATAAATGAAGAGCAGAAGAGCATACGCAAACACAGCGATTTTAACCTGGTTTCCCTCGTGGAGGACTAGTCCAGGCCTGAGAACTCTAGCTCAGGATTAAATCCACTATTTGTGAAATAGTAGCTTACAACCCGTGCCTTTTCTTCAGAAGAGCACGTCAACTTCTAATAGAGGATCGCAGTGGCAATTTGCTTGGAATTGTCCAAGCGACTTCTTCACTCTTGCACAAGAATCCTAACTGAGAGATGCTGAGCACTCGAGACTTAGGAGGCTTGTGGCTAGTAGATAGGAAGGGTATGGCTTATTGAGCTTGTAGGAAAGAAGAGAAGAGAAGATTGAGTGAATTGAAATGAGAGAATTCATGCCCTATTTATAGTGTTTTTAGAGGCAGAATTCGGCCAGAATTCGGGTAGAAAAATTCAAAAATTTGGCCGTTGGATAGCTAGCAACCAGCTAACTCTAAAATTAGGGTTCCTGATTTCTAGGGGACAGAGTTCGGCCCGAACTCTGTGTGGAGGCAGAGTTCGGCCCGAACTCTGTCTCCAGAGCACAGAGTGGTCCTAAGTGGGACTTGTGGGCAATTTTTGTTTTGGTGGAGCTTGGGATTTTGGGTAGGCTTATAGACTAAGTTCCAAGAGCTCAGCATAACTCAGAGTACATACTTCTAGACTCAATAAAATGTAAAAGTACAGACTCGAAAATACACTGAGAGTCGGAAACTGAGCTGTTGTCTGTCCTGAACTGAATGCAGACGTCGTGTGTCGTATTGAATTTATACAGATATTATTTAGTCAATGTAGTCAATATTTGGTTGACTGTGACTTTGTGTCAACAATCTCCCCCATATTGATAATTGACAAAATAATAAATGTATATTTCAATATTCATACCTGGACACAGTTGGTTAAAGCACAGCTCCCCCATAAACAATGCCGAGCTAGAATAAGATAGCTCCCCCGTAATCAGTGAACGGTGCCGAGCTAGAATCAATAGCTCTCCCCCGTAAACAGTGAACGGTGCCGAGCTAGAATCAATAGCTCTCCCCCGTAAATAATGCATAGAACCTGTGGCCTGATAAAAATATTTTCCCAAAAGCAAACACAAGCACAGACAACAAACAAATATATATATTTCTCCCCCTTTTGGCAGTTAGCAATATAAAGGATCATATAGACTGCATAAGGAAAAGCATCACACCAAGCAGAGAAGAAACAGTATAATACTAATAAAACAAGTCACTGACATAAAATAGAACTACGAAAAAAGCATAAAAAGTTATCCACCAACCAGCACATCATCAGGGTTTGAAGACATAAATCCAGTACATAAATCCATAATAAACTGAAATAACTAAAATCAAAAAGGCAACTAAGACCATCAGCAGTGTCAGCAGCATATCAAGCCAATCTCCATCATGGAGCACGAGAAGGTCCTGGAACATCGAAAAGGTCCTGGAACATCTGAAGATCCACAAAAGCATCATCCGGATCCATATACCTCATGACCCACGGATCGTCTATACGATGACCCGCGTGATCTGGATCCCGCTCAATAGGCACATGCAGATCAGGATGACGAGCAAGTGAATACCGCATATCATGCAGAGAGTTCCCAAGGGCACTGATCTGCAAGGTGGTACGGTAATCCTGCTGCGTCCAGCGATCATCCTCAATGGCAAAACGATCGCGAAGCAAGGTCTGAAGAGAATCCAGGTTGGCAGGAGGAGGAGGTACATCCTGTCCGAGTGGAGGGGCATCAGGCGCCTCATCAGCAGAATGCTCAGATGACTCAGAAGCAGCGACAGGCTGAAGGAGTCGTGCCTTGGATAGAAAGGTAGGTGCAGGCATGAACGGACAAGCATCAAGTGGTATTTGAAAAGCACGAAAGATCAAAGGAAGATACAGAGAATAAACCAAAGCTCGTGGTTTCCTCCTACAGTGAATCATCCAGTCCATCATGGTACGTGGAAGATTGAAAGAAATTCCAAAGTGAAGATGATAAAGAGCAGATATCTCAAGATAAGTGATGTCATCATGGGAACCTGTTTTGGGTAGAATGGTGTTAGAAATAATCCAATGAAGGTCAGAAAAATATGGGTTGAGATATTTAGCCGTGAGCTTGCGAGGACGTGTGTATGGAGTACACAAATCGTCCTTGAAGCTTTCAAGGGAAATTCCGTCGGGAAAACGGAACGAGCGAGCGTCAACTAGCTTTTCCCAAGAATTGGGCTCTAGAAGATCAAGATATTCGGCTAAGTCAAAGTCATCAAAAGATATATTGATACCTGCAACTCGTGAATAAATATGAAGGTCATCAAAGGTTAAGTTGCAGTAGAACATTTGAACGGCATGACGATAGATAGCAGAAGTTGTGGTAACTAGTTCATCAAGATAGAGATCATGGAATAAAGAATCATATTGAGAGAATATGGAAAAATTAATAGGATGTCCTGTGAATACCTGTCGATTCCGAAAGTCACTAAACCAGTTGTTTGATGCATCTTGTGAGACAAAAAGTCTGTTGTCATAGGTGGAAGGATTTTGAGGACGAGGTGGATTGAACAAAGGATGGGATGGTTGAAGTTGTTCAATGATTTGTTCAATTGATGGAGGAGAATCCGAAGAGGAAATACTCTCAACTCGAATTCTCTTCCCACGATTGAACAAGCAAGGAGCCATTAAAAGATTTTAACTAGAAAATAGGAATGGTACCTCAAACAAGTAATAAACAATGGAAGAGAATGGAGAGAAACCCCTTTTTCTTGATTTTGAGAAGCACTGGAGCACTCTAGATCAAAAACTAGGGTTAGGGTTTCAAGGAAAGATTTTGTATAGGTGAGAAAGGTGGTAGTAGTGAAGGAGAGAGATGGAATCCCGACATAAAGTAGGGTTTTGTCTTTGGTCGGGTGAAATATTGACCATTGGATTAAAATTGATCCAACGGCAGAGCCAGATCCCGACCCTGGAACCTAAGAACCGAACTCGGCCCGAACTCTGATAGGGGCAGAGTTCGGCCCGAGTTCTGGATCAATGGTCCAGAACTGAAAACAGGCAAAGAACATGAAGAAAAAGTTTAAGAGTTAAACAAAAGATAGTTGAGGACAACAAAGAGTGAAAAAAATAGATAGAGAGGTACTCAGAAAACAGAATGAACTTTAGAAAATCTCAATTAGGCAACATTAAATCGAAAATGAGCCATATAATAAATAAGGACATATTGTGGTTCAATAGTCCAAATTTGCCATGGGTTAGCTGCAGGGGCCGGATCCCAGCTAGCGGTAGTCCTGAGGACTAGTGCACCGTGTCGCTTAGGCTTTTACGCCTTGTTGTCAGAAGGACCCTTTCGGCTTGTACCCATACCAAATTCTTCGAAAAAGAATCACAATATACTCGATATTTACGCAGGTGAGTTTCAATTTATAACTGCTTCATCTAAAATTCCAAGTTCACGACAAAGAAAATTGAAGCGCTCTTCGGATAGTGGCTTAGTAAAGAAATCTGCCAGCTGATGATCAGTGTCAATAAATTCTAAGTTAATCGTACCATTTTGCTGATGATCACGCAAAAAGTGGTGTCTGATCTCAATGTGTTTAGTGCGTGAGTGGCAGACAGGGTTCTTAGTCAAATTGATTGCACTAGTATTGTCACAGAATATAGGAATATGCATGAAAGATAACTTATAGTCTTCAAGGGTTTGCTTCATCCACAGAATTTGTGCACAACAACGCCCAGCTGCTATGTATTCAGCTTCTGTTGTGGATAGTGCAACAGAGTTCTGCTTCTTGCTAAACCATGAGACTAAAGCCTTTCCTAATAAATGACACGTGCCGCTCGTACTTTTACGGTCGACCTTGCATCCAGCAAAGTCAGCATCAGAGTAACCGATGAGGTCAAATGATGTTGACTTGGGATACCATAGGCCCACTGTAACCGTACCCTTAAGGTATCGAAAGATACGCTTAACCGCGGTCATGTGAGATTCCTTAGGATTTGCTTGATATCTAGCACATAGGCAAACACTAAACATGATATCGGGGCGACTAGCAGTTAAATAAAGTAAGCTGCCTATCATACCTCGATACTTACGTTGATCAACGGGTTTGCCGCTCTCATCTGGTTCGAGTTTGGTTGAAGTAGCCATTGGAGTGCTGATTGGTTTGATGTTGTCAAGATCGAACTTCTTCAGCATGTCCTTGGTATACTTCGATTGACAGATGAAAGTTCCATTAGCCAGTTGTTTTACTTGCAGACCAAGAAAGTAGTTGAGCTCTCCCATCATGCTCATCTCAAATTCTGTCTGCATACACTTGGCAAATTCTTGACAAAGAGTTTCATCAGTAGACCCAAAAATAATATCATCAACATAAATCTGAATTAATAGAATGGTGTCTTTGAAAGATTTGATAAACAGTGTGGTATCAATTTTCCCTTTTGAAAAACCTTTCTCAAGCAAGAAACTGCTTAGCCTTTCATACCAAGCTCTGGGAGCTTGTTTAAGGCCATAAAGCGCTTTCTTCAGCTTGAACACGTGGTCGGGAAATTTGTGATTTTCAAAGCCAGAGGGTTGTTTGACATAAACTTCCTCCTTAATAAAGCCATTCAAGAAAGCACTTTTAACATCCATTTGAAATAATTTAAAGTTTTGAAAATTAGCAAAAGCACAAAGCATCCGAATGGATTCTAGTCTAGCAATAGGAGCATACGCCTCATCGTAGTCGATACCTTCCTCTTGGTTGTATCCTTGAGCTACTAGACGAGCTTTGTTACGTGTGACTGAACCATCTTCATTTACTTTGTTTCTAAACACCCATTTGGTACCAATTATTGAGTGATTAGCCGGTCTAGGAACTAGTTCCCATACTTGGCTCCTCTCAAATTGGTTGAGTTCTTCTTGCATAGCAGAAATCCAAAATTCATCATTAAAAGCTTCAGAAATGTTTTTAGGCTCTACTTGTGAAATGAAGGCAGTGCTAGCAATGGAGTCTCTTAGTGATGATCTAGTAGTTACTCCACGTGAAACTTCTCCTATAACTAAATTTTCTGGATGAGAAGGTTTGAAAGAGAATTTCTTAGGCAAACCCTCCAGAGAATTAGTTTCGGTTGAAGTATTCATTGGAGTAGAAGTTGATGGCTCAACGTCATCATCAAGAGTACTTGCTGCACTGTTATCTTCATCAAAAGTCACATTTGTTGACTCTTCCACAATAAGTGAGCGTTTATTGAAAACTCTATATCCCTTACTCTTGGCGGCATAACCAAGAAAGATACCATCGTCAGCTTTGGCATCAAATTTGCCTAAGTTGTCTTTGGTGTTAAGGATAAAACATCTACAGCCAAAAACTTTAAAATAAGAAACATTGGGGGTTCTCCCAAACCAAAGCTCATAGGGTGTTTTCTTCGTAATGGGACGAATAAGCACCCTATTCAAAATGTGGCATGCTGTACTTACAGCCTCTGCCCAAAAATATTTCGGAAGAGAAAATTTATTCAACATGACTCTAGCCATATCGCCAAGAGTCCTATTCTTCCGCTCCACAACACCATTTTGTTGAGGAGTTCTAGGACAAGAAAATTCATGATCAAAACCATTTGCATTACAAAAACTTTCAAAATCATAATTTACGAATTCGCCTCCATGATCACTTCGGATTCGAGTAATCATGTAGCCTTTTTCGTTTTGAACTTTCTTTACAAAAATTTTGAAAGCAGAAATAGCATCGCTCTTATTAGCGAGAAAGAAAACCCATGTAAATCTCGAAAAATCATCAACAATAACAAATGCATAAAGTTTGCCTCCAAGGCTAGCTATTCTACTAGGACCAAATAAATCCATATGAAGTAGTTGCAAGGGTCTAGTAGTACTTACAGAGTTGATAGAATGAAATAAGGATTTAGTTGCCTTGTTTAGTTCACATTCGGCACATACCGTATCCTTTTTGAACGTGATGTCAGGCAATCCTCTCACTAGCTTCTTGGTGGAAAGCCTGGATATAGCATCCATGTTGGCATGACCAAGACGCTGGTGCCAAAGTAGTCGTTCGTCTTTGTGGGCATATAGACATCTACCTACATTGTTAGTATTTATAGAAAGATAGAAAATGTAGATATTGTCCTCTCTTTTTCCTTCAAAAGCAATGTCTCCTGTTGACCTATCATAGATGTAGCAACTGTTTTGTCCAAAGTTAATATCATATCCATGATCAGCAAGATGATTAATGCTGAGCAGGTTATGCTTTAACTCGGTCACTAGGCAGACATCCTTTATTACAGGAGAAGGAGGATGACCAATGATACCATTACCTATAATGTGCCCTTTGAGATTGTTACCGAAGGATACGTATCCTTCTCTTTTCATCGATAGTGATGCAAAAAGATTTGCGTCTCCCGTCATATGTCGCGAGCATCCACTATCGAGAATCCACTTACTTTCAGTTGAGGAGGGAAGGTCCACCTACATCAAGAGTAGATGTGACCTTTGGTACCCGAGTTCTTGAGGGTCCTGAAAAGTTAGTCTTTGGGAACCAAGCATATATCCTTTTATCTACAAGTCTTTTAACTCTGCACTGTAGTGAGATGTGTCCATGTAATCCACAATAAGTACAGATAGCATTCTTATTTATACTAGGAGCATGAGAATAATATCTATAAGCAACAGGATGAGGATGGACATGATGTGAAGAGTTAGCATGGTGAAGATGATTATGCATGGAATAAGTGGCATGTTGATGGTGTCTATGAGGCATAGAATGATGGTATTGTCTATGATGTGTGACATGCTGATATTGTCTAGATGGCATGGCATGATGATTTTGTCTATATGGTTTATGAGGACCTTGTCTATATGGCTTTGCATGATGATTTTGTCTATATGGCATGGCATGATGAATTTTATGTGTGGAGTGATGTTGATTGTGTCTTTGTGCATGATGAGTGTGTACTGAGTGAGAATTGTTCTTACGTGCACGTGGTTTGTGAAAGTTTGTGTATATAAAAGCATGGTTATGAGCTGCATGAGAATGACGTGGTTGACTAGCATGAGTGGTATTGTGCCCATGTGATTAGGTTTGAGGTTGAACAACCTGTTTACCCAATTTGGTTTCTAATCTTTTAGAAACAGCTTGCAGTTCATCAACCTTAATATTTAAGCCATAAATCTTAGTCATGGAAATCTTGTGTCTATTCTTTTCTTCAGCAAGCAACGTGTTGAGAGTAGTGATTGCTTGAGTTTGTTGCTCAATACGTGCTTCAGCATCATGTAAGCTTAATTTAAGCTTGGATGCTTCATCAGTGTCATTTGTGGGTGATGTGTTTCTAACATTATCAAGAAGTAAAGAAATTCTTTGTATCTCATTTTCTAGACTTTTAATTTTGTCCTTGGCATGTTTATATTTACCGATGACCTTTTTATGATCATCGAGTAAATCAGTGAAAGCATCGCCAAGTTCATCAAAAGAGAAGTCATCCAGAGTTTCGTTAGATACCTTGTTGGAAGTTGCCATCAGGCACACATTTGCTGTATCTTGAGGAGAGTCCTTTTCTTCCTCAGAGTCACTCGCTTCACTTTCATGCCAGATACCTGTGTTGGCATATTTCTTTGATGAGTTCTTTTTGTATGGCTTCTCATAGCGGTTGCTCTTCTTCAGGAATGGGCAGTCTTTTCGGACATGTCCAGTTTTCTTGCAACCATAACAAGTTGGTTCTTCTTCATCGTCTTCTTGAGATTCCTTCTTCCTTCGATTGAAGCGAAGGAATTTCCTGAAGTTGCGAACCATGAGAGCTTGGTCTTCATCATCCGAATTATCTTCTTCGGTCTCATCATGATTAGCTCTTCGTTGATGAGCTTTGAGTGCGATCTCCCGGGTCTTCGGAGCAGGTTCTTCGAAGTCCTTGAGGTCAAGCTCGTGAGTCATAAGCTTACCCATCAAGGTCTCCATTGACATTGTTGTGAGATCGTTTCCTTCTATGATGGCTGTCACCTTAGGGTTCCAAATCTTTGGTAGCCCTCTGAGCAGCTTACGAATTTGCAGGAAATTAATTAGCATAAAAATTTAAAGAGCAGATAATTAATTAACATGAAACTAAAGGAATTTAAATACAGAATAATACATGATAAATACTAACTAAATACACATGAGTTGTACATATATAAAAATACGCATTCCGGGAACGGGGAGTGACATCTCTACCCACCTTAGAAAAATTCCGTCCTCGGAATTTCAAATCCAAGCCGGATAGAAATATCAGAGCTAAACTAATACAAGCAATTCTAGTGAGCAAGCAATCATTGTTACCATATCAAAAGCAAGTACTATATATGTAAATCCATCAATCTACGATATCAGGTAGTTCTACCCATAAAGTGATAAGCATGAGAAATCAAGACAATCAAGGTATATAGGAAGAGATATACCTTGTAAGTCAAACAGGTGTGGATACCGTGATCGGATATCATCCTCACGTTTCCACGTTGACTCTCCCAAGGAGTGATGACCCCAAGCAACACGAACAAGACTAATTGTTCGGTTCTTGAGTATCTTCTCTCTTCGGTCCAAAATGGACACAGACTGTTCCTCGTAAGACAGGTTGGTACCAACAACCAGCTCAGAATGATCGAGGACATGGCTTGGGTCCGATACATACCTACATAATTGAGATACATGAAACACGTTATGCACCTCTCGTAACGAAGGCGGGAGTGATAATCGATAAGCAACATCGCCTATCTGATCAAGGATAACAAATGGGCCCACGTACCGCGGACTCAATTTCCTGCGAATGCCAAATCTAATGACCCCACGAGTAGGTGAGATCCGCAAGAATACGTGGTCCCCAACAGAGAATTCTAACGGCCTACGATGCTGGTCCGTCCAATGACGATGTCGGTCCTACGCAACTCTAAGTCGCTCTCTAATTCCTTTAACTACTTCAACCGTCTGAATAATCATTTCTGGGCCTAACATCTTCCTCTCCCCGATATCATCCCATGCAAGCGGTGACCTGCACTTCTTACCATATAATGCTTCAAATGGCGCCATCTGGATACTGGCTTGATAACTATTGTTGTATGAGAACTCGACCAAGTGCAGGTGACTCTCCCAAGACCCTCCAAAATCTAGAATGCAAGCTCGTAACATGTCTTCTAAAGTCTGAATCGTTCTTTCTGATTGTCCATCTGTCTGCGAATGGTAAGCCGTGCTGAATCTTAACTTGGTACCCAGACTATGATGTAAGCTCTTCCAAAAATGTGATATAAAGCGGGTATCTCGATCCGACGCAATACTGATAGGAACTCCATGCTGCCTGACTATCTGTTGCATATATAACTCCGCCAACTTTTCTGTAGATTGTCCTACTCTGAAAGGAAGAAAATGTGCTACATTCGTAAGTCGGTCTACTATTACCCAAATTGCGTCTTTACCACTTGGTGATCTTGGTAAACCGGTCACAAAGTCCACTGTAACATGCTCCCATTTCCATTCCGGGATAGGAAGTGGTTGCAATAACCCAGCTGGCCTCTGCTGTTCTGCCTTCACTTGCTGACATACCAAGCAACGGGAAACAAATCTAGCTATCTCTCTCTTCATTCTGTTCCACCAGAAATGCTGCTTGATATCTTGGTACATCTTGGTCCCTCCAGGATGAATAGAATACTGAGAACTGTGAGCTTCTGCCATAACCTCATGTCTGATATCTCCACTAGGCACACATAGACGTGATCCAAACCTAAGTGTATCATCTTCATGAATTTTCATCTCCTTTCTGAGCCCTGACTCACGTTCTGCCCTAAGCTTCTGAATCCTTGGGTCTTGTGCCTGAGCTACCTTGATCCTGCCTACCAGGTCGGATTGAACTTGCAGACTTGTTAGAACTTCTACATCACTAGGAAGTATAACTTCGATGCCCATCTCCTGAAGGTCTTCTAAGATATGCCTCTGTGTTGTTAACATAAATGCGCCGCCTCTCCTGCTAAGAGCGTCTGCCACTACATTAGCCTTGCCTGGGTGATACTGAAGCTCCACGTCATAATCCTTGATCAACTCCAACCACCTTCTCTACCTCATGTTTAGTTCCTTCTGAGTAAAGATGTATTTTAGACTTTTATGATCTGTGTACATCTCCACTCGGTCACCATATAAGTAATGCCTCCATAGCTTCAGAGCAAACACTACTGCTGCTAACTCCAAATCATGAGTCAGGTAATTCTTCTCGTGGTCCCGAAGTTGCCTAGATGCGTACGCTATCACCTTTCCATGTTGCATAAGGACACATCCAAGTTCTTTACCCGACGTATCATAATATACTGTAAAACCTTCGGGTCCAACTGGTAATGTAAGAATAGGTGCTGATATCAACTTCTGCTTCACAGTCTCGAATGATGTCTGATATTCTGCCGACCAAATGAATGGTACATCCTTCCGGGTCAAGCGGGTCATGGGCGCTGAAAGCCTTGCAAAGTCTGACACAAACCTTCTGTAATATCCTGCCAATCCCAAGAAACTCCGTACATCTGCTACGGTCTTGGGTACTGGCCAACTCTCTACTGCTTCTATCTTCCTGGAATCTACTGCTACTCCAGCTCCTGATATGATATGACCCAAAAATGAAATATGATCCGACCAAAACTTACACTTACTGAGCTTGGCATACAACTGGTTCTCTCTCAGAACCTGTAATACTTTCCTGAGGTGGTCTTCATGCTCCTCTTCACTAGCAGAGTATACGAGAATGTCGTCAAGAAATACAACGACAAACTGGTCTAAGTATGGCATAAAGATACGATTCATCAAATCCATAAATATTGCTGGAGCATTGGTCAAACCAAATGGCATTACTAAGAATTCATAATGCCCATACTTCGACCTGAATGCTGTCTTGGAAATATCTTCCTTTCGAACCCTCACCTGATGGTACCCTGAACGAAGATCTATCTTGGAAAAAACTCTAGCTTTGCTCAACTGATCAAATAAGTCGTCGATCCCGGGTAATGGGTACTTGTTCTTCACTGTTGTCGCGTTAAGCTTCCTGTAGTCAATGCACAATCTGAACGACCCATCCTTCTTTTCCACAAGTACCACTGGTGCTGCCCATGGTGATACGCTAGCTTGGATGAACTTTTTCTCCTTCAGTTCCTCTATATGCTGATATACCTTGGCCTGCTCTGAATCCGCCATTCTGTAAACCCGATCTGATATCGGTTTAGTTCCTGGTGCCAATTCTATACTGAACTCAATATTTCTAACTGGTGGTAGACTTGGAAGTTCTTCAGGAAATACATCTAGAAATTCTTCAACTACCTTCGGAATCTGAACTTCCTCCATTGCCGTCACTACTCCCTGCTCTTGCTGAGTTGCCTCTGATCTGACTAAGGTAAACCTCTTCATGCCTGGAATATCAAAAGATACACTCCCTCTACGACAATCTATTATCGCATGACTGTTTTTCAGCCAGTCCATGCCTAAGATAATGTCGAAATTTCCTACAGAAAATTCTATCAACCGGGCGGGTAAGGAATGCCCGCAAACTACAACGCTACACGCTAAAATAACTCTACTAACTCCTACGAGCCCATTACCAGTGAGTATATTCAACCTTCCTGGCAATGCCTCGAACTCCATTCCTAGTCGTGTCGTAAATCGTGCAGATATAAATAAATAGGATGCTCCCGAATCAAACAATGCTACTGCGGGATATGAGGCGACGAGAATGTTACCTGCCACAACATCTCCCGATGCCAATGCCTCCTCCAAGGACAGAGTGAATGCTTGCCCTCGACCTCCTTGCTGATTTCCATGCTGCGGCCTAGCCTGATGCTGCTGCTGGCCCCTTCCTTGATGATGCTGGGGTGGTCTATGCTGGTGTTGCTGCATCGGCGGTCCCTGCTGCCAAAACATCTGAGCCTGCGGTACTAACGGACGCTGCACTAATGGCCTAACTGCCACCGCTGGTCCCCGATACTGGCCTGCCCCTGGTGCTGGCAGAGCAGGAAACTGCTGCCCTGGCCCTCCTGACCTCGAATTCATGGGACATGTGGTAACCCGATGGTCTGGATTTCCACATATCAGACACAGTCCATTCAATGTCCGACACACATCTCTAATGTGTCCCATCTTTCTACAATAAGTACAGCCCGACGGGGGTTGTTGGTTCTTCCTCTGTTGCTGTTGCTGCTGCTGCCTGGGTGGTACTGGTCCTCGTATCGCCACATCGTGGATACGAATGCCAGTGGATGGTGCTGTTGTTCGGGGCACCGCTCCCCCTCCTCCTTCAATCTGACTGTAGGATCTCTTCTGACCCCCAGTCCTAGTCGCAAGCCTCTGAATGGTGAGCTCATGCCTTCGAGTTGCCGTCAATATCTCATCAAAAGTCTGGTAGTTGTGCCCCTCTATCAATTGCAAGAGCTCGAGATGAAACCCTTGCTGAAACCTCATAGCCCTCTGGCACCCTGTTGCTACCATCTCTGGGGCGAATCTACTCAATCTGCAGAACTCCGCTGCATAAGCATCTACAGTCTTGCCGGCCTGCCTGAGGTTGATAAATTTCTATTGTAGCTCAAACTGCGCCATAACTCCATAGTACTTGGTCTTGAATCTTGCTGTGAAATCGTTCCAAGCCACAGGACGTCTGATGCCCACTTCCTCTGATTCCCACCAATCACGTGCGAGATCCTAAAGTAACAACTTCACTAGATCTACACGTTCTGCTGCCGGTACCTTCGCTGCTGTCAGAATAGCCTCTATATCCTTAAGCCATGCATCTGCTGAGATGGCATCCTCCGTGCCCTCGAAACGGCGGGGGTTGTACTTGCAAAACCTGGCTGATGCTCCTGAATCAGTCCTCACTCCTCTTTCCAATGTCGTCGGCAATCCTTGGTTAAGCAACACATTCTGCTCTTGTAGCTGAGTGTGCATGCGCTGCTGGGCCAACATCTGATATGGCTGAGCAGCCATCATTCTTCTCATGATCTCCAGAAGGGCTGGTGTGTCCACTTCCACAGGAGTAGGTGGAACTATGGGTGGGTTTGGAATATCCGAATACTGCGGTCCAACCGCTGGTTCTACTATCACCTCTTCCTGGATAGCCTCCTGAGGTGAGACTGGCCCTTGTTGCTGACCAACCTGGTCATGTTGCCCATGTTGTCCTTGTTGTTGCTGTCCAGCTCTGACTGATACGGACGAAGTGCCCCTAAGAAAAGGGACAAGAGAACAATCAAACAACCGGACATGAAGGATCGATGAAGTCAAAGGATACCGGAATGTCAAGCAAGGGTTTGAGAATAAAGAATCATGAGATCAAGGGGAAATATGTGTGATTGAGACATCCTATAAATCAAAACACCCCACAAGTCTGAAATTAGACCTGCATGGGCCACCACTAAAACCTTGTCACGCCCCAGAACCAGAATACTGGAGAGCGGGGGAATGACTCAGCCAGCTACGTATTACGGGTAGATGAATATCGTATAATACGATCAATGATGTCTAACCAGACGAGGGGGTACATACTACATAAGGTCTTACTATGGTCATTTCACATCTATTGTCTCAATCATTCAAGCAAGAAACAACAATAGAGAACATGTAAGATAAAGCAGTAAGGCGTCCCAAATGCTCAGTCAAAATGTTCTTGAGATCTGGCTTTACAAAACATAGCCAGATGGTATAGCAAGTATACACAATTATTATCAGCTGCAGTCTGACTTAATTATAATTATGTAAAAGTAAATGCAAGACAATCCGACTAACATGTCTGTGCCAAACGGCTAAGTATAAAGGTAAATAACAAAACGAGCGGTGAAGTAAGGAACCCACTCGAGTCCTCCTGCAATCATTCTCCTAGTGTTGACCATCTTGGAGGTAGAAGTAAGCTGAGTCCTCGAGAACCGGCTCTAAATCTGGCCATGCAAAACCAGAGAGGTTAGACCTCTAATAGCAAGTACCACAAGGAAGGACGATATGAAGGACTAAACCAGTAGTAAAAGAATATAATAATAGATCTCTGCTTGCTACTAGGATTCACATCACATCACGACACTTCGAACCAACCTCCCAACCAAACAAGGACAGAAGTTGACCCGTCATGTCCTGACATTCTGATCATCCCAGTTAGGTAACAGAGTAGTACAGTACACAAACAAATCATCTTTAACGCCCAATCAAATCCTACGGCTTGCTATTGTGAGTCCCAAGTTATCCTGGAATAATGCAATTAGGGATTCCTCATTTCTTACTATGTGCGAGCAAGGCTAGTCTATCCAGTCAATCATGTGCGCCATGCATGAATTAGACGAGTCCTAGCAGGACGCCCATCAATATACAATATACAATAATAATAAAAGCAGATACTGCTCCCTGCCCGTGTGGCAGGTTTACAGTATCTGTGGGAACCAGCCGGCCCGTCGGGTACTACTCGTCCCAAGGGGGCTGCCATGTAAGAACTCGGGAATCCATTCTCTCTATGCCATTATTATTTTATTTAACTTAATAGTCTCTACGTTAAGCGAAATCCCATGCTGTGGATCATGGTCATTCAAATGAGTACTTTCGTACGGGGTACGATATGCACAACTCTACAACGATACCAGTGCGGTTAGGTTACAGGTCTTACATAGCGTAATGCAACAATCAAATCTAACCACGATAATCATGCCTTGACCATAAAGTACACATGCTTCTTTTGTAGAAAATAAATAAATAAATAATCAACTAAATAGATTGAAGCCTGCATGTGCATGTATGTCAATATTCGGGATCAGCCAGTCGATTGCAATAGTTCATAACATGAACGTGTCTCATTCATTCATTTCAATAAGACGACTAGCCAGTCTCTTAGTTCCAACTAGGAACGCATGATCAATTAGTTAAGATAACCAACGTCATTAATGGTGACAAGGCATGAAAGTCATTTATCATCAAATAGGGTCGAGTCTATAACTCTCGAGGTCAAGTTCCAGTCTCACTGGATGTCCATATACCAATCCAGACACTAGGCACTAATACACAACCATAGGTATTAAAATATTAACATGCTAAGATTTTTGGGTTCATGTAAAAAGGCGTAAGGATATAATAGGGAATTATCATGCCAACATTAAATGAATAAAATATGGAACAGAATAAAACTCCCAAATTAGGAAGTCATGCTAACAAGTCTAAGCTAAGTCCAAAAGTCACGCAAGAATCATATGCGTGAAAAGTACGCCAAGTCTGGCATGAAGGGGCGAGCGTAAAAGAAGTAGTACACTCAGGAAAGCGTGAGCGTGAAAAGTGAAGCGTGACAAGTGATGCGTGACAAGTGATACGTGTTGGCAACGTGAGCGTATGAGCGTGACAAATAATTCACGCACGCGCAGCGTGAGGGTGAAAAGTCACGCACGCTAAAAGTTACGCACAACGTGATCGTGAAAAGTCACGTACGCAAGCTCAGGGACATGAGCGTGAAAAGTCACGCACGCAGCACAAAGACAGGAGCGTGACTCAAATACACGCAGTCAATGCGAGCGTGACTGAAAATACACGCACTCAAATACGAGCGTGACTAAAAATGTACGCACGCACAGAGTGGACGTAACTCAAAAGTCACGCAGACACGCACAGACATGAGCGTGACTGAAATACACGCACGCTCATGAGAACGTTAGCATGACTAAAATACACGCAAACACGTATAGACGTGTGCGTGACTGGGCTGATGTTTACGCGAGCACGTAAGAACGTGTGCGTGAAACATCTCCCAACTCCAGGTCCTATGGGGCCTTATTCCAGTGCCAGAAATACACGCTAAGTTGGTGGATCAAGAACCCATGAACAGCCAAAATACTATAACTTAGATCTAGAGAAAACCAGCCGTAGAAATCAAAAATGCTAAGAACTAATCTCTCTTGAAATCACGAGAAGAAGGCAAATGAACCAAAAAAATGGGTGATTGAGAAGCAAGTTTGCACTTGCCTTCTCCTGCTGCTGGTAGGTGGTGGGGAGTAATGAGAGGAAGAAGAAGAAGTAATGGTGAGAATGAATTAATGAGGAGAGAGAATGAGATGGAAGCTTTAAATAGGAAGGGTGGTAGTAGGTGGGGTGTTGGGCCGGGTTTAAGGGGATCCGGCAAACCGAAACCCAAATACACTAAAGCAGCAAATAAAATGTAGGTAATAAAATTGCAGAAATATAATTGCAGAAATAAAATTTGCAGGAAATTAATTAACATAAAAATTTAAAGAGCAGATAATTAATTAACATGAAACTAAAGGAATTTAAATACAGAATAATTCATGATAAATACTAACTAAATACACATGAGTTGTACATATATAAAAATATGCATTCCGGGAACGGGGAGTGACAGCAGTACTACCTAAGGATAAAAGATGTTAAATTAAAATAGTTGTCAGAAACTTAATTTGATCGATGGACATTCGATATCTTAACATGGGGAGCCAAACGAGCATATAATAAAAGGAGCCCACAAACATAATTTGGGATTAGGGAGCTAGTACAACAATAGCTCATTAGTGGACCGAGCTAATGTTAATGGGCCTGGATTGTGTGTTCGGGCTGAACACGGGATATCCAGATCAGTTAGGAGGCCTAATCCTAATTTCTCCTCATAGTCCCTGCCGTAGCCTATATATATCCTCTATTCTCTGGCCGCCAAATTACTGATAAAAATCTGAAGCTTTCTCTAAATTTGTGATTCACATAAGAAAAGAAAGAGAGGACTGCCAAGAAGAAGAAAAGGTTAGGAGATCGTCGCCCACACGACTTCCAACTCGAGAAAGGAATACGTGCAGAAGATCTTGGGGTCGTCCGCTCGAGATTGCCAGGAACTACTTGTCTTCTTCCTACCGCAGGTATAATTCGTGAACCCTAGTTTCTAACTATGAAGGGTTAGAATACGTATTAAATCTATTTAACTTTCTATTGATCAATAAGCACACCAAAGTAAGGGTCCTGGGAATCCCCAGTTCCTTCAATTGGTATCAGAGCCACTTTGGATCTACGTATTGATTAATACGTCCATGTTGTCTAATAAAACTTGCGTTGTGTAATAGTCGATAGATGTAGATCTGTTCTAACTCAGTTTTACAGGCATCTTAGATCCACATATTATGGTCCAATACATGTTTTATTTTGTGATTGTTTTATACCATGGACATATCGTGGATGTTTTTGTTGCTGTGGATGTAATTAAAATCACGAGGGTTGATCATGCTTATTATTTTAATTTTTTAATCTAGATTATGTGTAAACTCCTTCGGGAGGCATAGGGTTGATGTAATTTTAATTATTTTTGATCAATCATGATGGCGGTGGTGGTTGTTTTTGACGCCAGATGAGATGCTAGTTTTAAGCAGTCCAGAGGCAGACAGAAGATTTTCGATGAAGGAATCGACAGCCCAAACCTAAAAAAATAGATCTATGCAGTACCAGATTTTGGATTCAGATAGTTGAGGACGGAGCAGGAAAGATGACCATAATAGTTAGATATTTTTCTCTTATTTGTTGTCATTTTTTTCTGATTATGCATGTTTATTATTGTGTGGATGTTTTTTTGAAAAACTAAGCCTACATTAATAATGGACAACATGGACATAATATCAACTAGTAGAAAAACCTTCATTGTTAAATAACTAAGTGGAAGAGGATATTTATTTAGTATAAATTCTATGGTGTCCATTACTGGTTTGTTGGTGATGTAATTATACTTGCACGTTGGCTTTAGTGCCTTCCTCTATATCGGATGAGTATAATTATGGATCACCGGTACAAACTTCCTTAGGGATAATTGTAGAAAGTTACCTAGTATGTGTTTACTTCTCCATCTGAAGGAACTCATTTTAAGGTAATAGACTAAGTATTAAGTAATAGTATACACTTAGATACAAATAATAGTATCCTTCCCATCGGAGTCACTGCTATTATTTGTATGACCAGAGCAAGACCAACATATTAATTTTATTTGTCATAAAGTTATGTTGACATGATAGTAAAATTAATAAGTAGTACCTACTTGAACAAAGTTAAATTTGTATACGTCCACACTATCGTGGCATGTTAAATTCATGATGTTCAAGGTGTTGGTAAATTTCTTATTATTATTTTGAGGGAATCAATATTTAATTAATTTAAAAGGTTTTTACCCTACATAATTTTTATTTATGTGATTCTCAGGATTTCAAAAATGGGTTCTTTCAGTCCACTTATGGTGATTCTTAAAGAAAACAAACTTACTGGACCTAATTATACGATCCCTGCAAGTTTTTGTTAGATTGTGTCACCACCTTCTCGTTGGAGGAGAATGAAGTCTCCAGCAGAGTCGCCATCTTGTTTGTCATGACAAAAGGTTATACAAACTTTTTGTATATTAAACGTAAAAAGAGTACAATCGATTCGTAAATAGGAGACCTAAGTAAAAAGATTACAATCGATTCCTAAATAGGAGATCTAAGTACAAAATTTCTGGAAATGTGTGAAGGTGGAGATCGAGCACTACAGCGGCTCCTTTACTCCGTTGACAATCTGACGACGAGTTGAACTTGCTTTGACTTCCTGGTGCTGGTGATTGAAACTCTAGGATTGCCAATCAAAAGGGTATCGAAGTTGAAGGTTTCGAAGCCTCTTTATCGAAGGAAAACTCCTTCTATTTATAGGGAGAACATATGCGATGTGCATAAGGATTGTGCAGAAATGCTGAAAAAGAAATATGAAGGAATCTCAAGGTTGTAAGATGGGGGCTACTGCTGAGCTGACACGTGGCAGACGCTGGGATTCTCTTTTATCTAGATCTTTGGGAGAGTTATCAACAACAGAAGAAACGACACGTGCCATGTGTTTATTGTTGATCGGATGAACCTAAGCAGATTCTGTTCCTATCTTCGAGGTAGGATTTTGTCTCATCTTAGGGGGCCATTGGTTTAAACAAATCGATTGGATATGGCCCTCATTTATGAGAATAAAGTCCATCCTTATATGTGGTTTAAACAAACTGATAGGATAGGGATCTTATCAACAGAATCGAACTCTATTATATCTTAAGAGCAGTGGTTTAAACAAACCAATTCGGGTACTATCGGAAAAGATACCCTTGAAACCATGCCACCTACGCTTCTGGCGAAGCTTCTATGTCACTGCGCTTCTGGGCTAAGAGTAGATTGTTCTTCAGGCGATGGAGTTACTACACTTTTAGTGTGACGAGGCGACTATGCTTCGAGCGATGGAGTCACTACACTTTTAGGGCAACAAGTAGACTTGTGCTTCAGACGATGAAGTTATTGTGCTTTATGGCAACGAGTAGACTTATGCTTTGGGCAACGAAGTTACTATGCTTGAGAGCGAGTAGACTTGTGTTTCGAAGACGACGGAGTCACTGTGCTTCTGGACGACGAGTAGACTAGGTCTCGACATTAAAGGAGCCTCTGGCTTTTGGGCGACGAGTAGACTCAGTTTTAAAGACAAAAGAACCACTGCGCTTTTGGGCGACGAGTAGACTCGGTCTTGAAATCAAATAAGCCACTACGCTTTTGGGCGAAGAGTAAACTCGGTTTTAAAGCCACTGCGCTTTTGGGTTGACGCCAGGGCACTGTGGGCTGGCTGCACTTCTGAGTTGAAGGAGCTATTTTCTGTCTAAGTCTTTTAAGAGCAATTAATGATTGCGCTTTTGATAGACGAGTCGGTCCTCCTCTTCTCTAATTACCGTCATCATTTTGGGCAATTCCAAGAAGTTAGTGGCCTAGGATTCAGTCAAAATTAACCTATTAAATGAGGATTATTATCCTGAGTTCTAGGTTCATCCTATTAATTTTGGGAGTCTTTGACCGACAGCCACATGGCATGTGGGTTGGACCACACTCACCCTATATAAAGTGAAGCTTTTCTGAAGGGTTGTGTCTTCTGTCTCTTAACATTCCCACCGTTATGCTCGATCCTGACTTAGCTTCGAACGGCTATTGGCCTTGTATGAGTCGACTGTTGGTTGTGGGTCCCTTCATTCAAAAAAGCTACGTCATTGTAGAAGAACGGCTACTGGGTTCCGAGATGCACTTGTATGTTCAACATGTGGAGTTCGAACCTGAACAACATCTTGGGGGTCTTCGAGTTCCAAGCTTTCGGATTTGGATTGATTGCCAATCCGAAGAGCCACAAGTTGTGCTCTATCCTGCTCAATGGCGGTGGCACAGCCTGTGCTGTGGGCTGAGTTCTTGCTCGGACCAATAGCTGCTTCAGGAAGTGATTCGTTCTGACAGTACTGTGCGTCTGAGGGGCTACGCGTCTGTGAAGATTAACCCCCTTGTATGGCGCTTGTGAAGATTAACCCTCTTGTAGATCTCTAGGTGCTTTAGTTCTTTTAATAATGAATCTGTAATAGATTCTTGTAAGCATGATTTTAAATAAAGAAGCTCTTTTCTTGTAATCATGATGAATCTATAATAGATCCTTGTAGGCATGATTTAATAAAGAACTCTTTATGAACTGTGGTTTCTGATCTTCTGTCTGCACTTTCGGGTACATGCGTTTTTGTGAAGCTTTGTATGGCGAGAACACTACCTGCGCTTTTGATATGTCTGCGCTTTTTCATGCTTCTACAACTATGACTAATACCAAGTTTAATAGCCTAATCTCCAAAATCGTATATCTAGTATTCAGGTAAATTATATTCTTATTATCTAACAAATCTCTATGGATATGTAAACTTCTAATTCACTATATCTGTTTGGCAGGTGTAGGAATGCCTATAAATCAACTAAGAGGGTTTTTCTACCAAACTAAAACTCGTATAAAATAGAATCTTTTTTAAAGTTGATTTCTGTCCGAGGACAATATGAATGTCCACTCTGTTCTAATTGGCTTTTTAGTAGAGTGGTTCTACCATACTCATACATACCTTGGATAATCACCATCCTAAGAAATATTTTACCAACCTAGCTTCTATCATATGATAAATTTAATCAAAGCTACCACAACTAGTATGGACATTGATGGAACATATTGTTCATCAAATGCATAGATACAGCAGGTGCATCTATCAATCTAAATGGCATCAACAATCTTGTATTTGCCGTAGCGAACTCTGAATGCTGCCATTGGAATATCCTCTTTCCGGAACGTCACATGATGGTATCCCAGTCTCAAGTCAATAAAATATACCTTTGCTTCTGCCAGTCGGTCGAACCAGTCGATGGCGAACTATAGTTCGAGTTACCAGAGCGATCTTGGTATTCAAATGATTAACCAGTCTAAAGATAACGATCACCGACTCATTTTAAAGTATAAAATATCTATCAAGATTTCCTAAGAATAAGACTAGCTAATCTTTAAAGTTATGATCTAACTTATGCTATGTTAGAGGTTATATATCTCGTTTCCAACCAGTTCATCCACTTCTGTGGCTGTAATTTCCTACATATGTATACTATCATTATTTCTATATTCTTCAAATAAATTTTTTTGAATCATATTGCAACCTTAAAATGTCTTTAAGGATTCTACAGTACCTTATCGAATCTTTCTATCCATAACAAGACTTTCGAATTCTTTCAACTACAGTCTTTCATTGGGGTGATCATAGTCTATTAGGGAAACCGTATCTAACTCTAAAATTCTACCATAGATTCTATCAGTCACTTCAATCATTATGATTGTGAAACATAACTTGCCTTCGTTACTAATCCTCACTTAATCCGTGCTATACATCTAGCCCATCTCCATATAACATCCCTATATCGTAGGTGGATGGTAGAATGGGTGTAGGCAATTGATGCTAGAATCTCTTGTTAGGGTTAAGTCTCCTATAATAGTTCTATTTTTCCAGTCTGATCTACTCGATCTATCTAGTTGAGGCGTCTATCCAAACCCTTACTATCTTAGATAACTAATTCCTTTATAAAAAACTTATATCAACTACGTTCTATCAAACGATGGAATATAATCCAAATGGTTTACCAAACAGGAGTATTCGTCCTTCTGAAATAGGGAAAGACAAGATTCTAAGACAAGGAGTTCAAGAAGGATGATCGACTTCAATTATGAGTTCCAAAGGCGATGGATAAAACAAAAGGATTTTCAAAGCAATTGCGTATTGAGATCCTAATACAATATCCTATTGCAGGCTCATTCGGCATAGTAACATAATCAAAACGATATGCTCTGACCTACATGGGCCACCACAAAAATATGTAACGCTTCAGTCCCAAAAATGTAGGACTAGGGTACGTATGCATGCCAACTACGTATCAAGTGGACTCCAGTCCAACTCAAACATGTATAAGCTGTCTAGAGGTCAAATTTATCTATATCTAGCAAGTCCAACTATATCTCAATCCATAAGATATCATCTCAAGTGAGAACCAAGTTTACCAATGTTGATTAAACAGTAATACACCAATTGCACAAGAATAAAACACCAAAAAGACAATATATAGTAAAGTTGGCCAGACCTTAATACAATTGTCTAAACAAGCTCATAACAAAGGCGTAAAGCTTGTGAAACTAGGCTATATCAACAGAATATTAATGATAATAAATATGTTAATGGAGGAATATGATAAATGTATTACTAATACACCTAAAATCCTGAAGAGGTAACCATCAACTACCACTTATTCTACAAAGCAAGCTTCACAATAACCTGAAGAGATCACCAGGTCCTCATGGGACATAGCAAGGTACATAATATACATGCCAAGTAGTAGTAAAAAATAATATCCATATAATGAAGGACAATTACCATAACTATCTAAGTGCAAAATTTAGTTGAGGACAATCATAATACCAGGCCCAACCAACCAGGCAATCACTCATGGCACCGTGTCGTAATATCAATGAGTGAACACGAAACAATTCAAAGGCTCTGCTACAGAGATCGAGACACACACAAATAACCAAGCTCCATATGTTCACGAGTCACGACGACCGAGTACTTCAGTAGAGTCCTCCCCACCCCCATGCTTTAGAACTATCCAGTCAAGTCAACTATGAATCAAGTACCAGTAACAAGTCACACAAGCTAGTACTATATGCTATCACAGAGTCCATAGCCACGAATAACTCATGTCAGACTCCGTATCATGTCATCAACATCCATCATGTCCGTTTCCTGTGGTCTATGGTGTCAATGGACATGAATTTAACATATCGTCATGCCTAGTATCGATACTCGATATCAGTAAATAGACATCGGCACCCAAATATTATTTTGATGCTAAGTATCAACTATTCCTACGTCATGATATATACGAAGATAGAAACAAGATAACAAAGAAAAGAAAGGAACATGTACTAAAAACTTGGCAATGTACACTTGCTTGTAACTTCTAGCTGAGAAAATGATGGTCCGGCTCCAATGTCCTCGCTACCTCCATCACGTACACCTATAGTAAATATAACATTTATTAACATGACCCTAGTAACTTACCATATATGGACTTAACTTATATAGACCATAATAATTTATATATACCAAACTAGTCAAATTAACTATCCTACTCAATATAACATATAAAATATTGAATCTACCTATAAAAGTAATATTTTAATAACATAAAATTATTTTATTTAGTTTTGAAAAAATAACTATAAATATTCGATAATAATAACTAATATATTTTATTCATAGAAAAACATGTATACAAGTCTTGTATTGATTCTACATCAACATACTTAGACTTGTTCCATATTTTGGCTCCCGAAACGACAATTTTTCTATAAATATTAATTCAAGAAAAATAGTAAAAAATATGTTTTTAGTAAAAAAATATGTACAACAAATATTTTGGACAAGTCCCATGAAGTTCTGAAGCATTTGGACACATTGAATCTATGTGTTTTTGATGTTCCGACATTACAGTGACAAATCTGAATTTTGTAAAAATAGTGAACCTCAGTAAAATACTACAAAAGTATATTAAATGGATAGCTTAGGATGTCTAGATACTTACCAAGAATATAGGAAGGGTCGAAGTGGTCCGAAAGTTGATGAAAACTCGCACACGAAAGATTTGGTTCAGTCTGGACACCATTTTGTAGAACAAATGGCCCGGACAAACCGTTAAGAATCCTGTGAGTGGACAATCAGAAATGAAAATAGGCAAATATATATATTTCCATTAGTTTTGGTTTCATGAGAAAAGGATGTTGAAAAGTACACGAAATCCTAGATGCAAAACAACATACCTGCTAGTTTGCACAGATTTGTGTTGCTAGAATTGGCTGACTTGTAGGACTGTTTTGGTATACTAGAAGGGGTTGTGAATGTGTGAGAGTTTGATAGAATTGTATAGGATCTTGTTATCTTCGCAACGAATATTCGTAGAGCATCACGGGAGCTCAGAAAGGGATCGAAACTGTCGTTACGCCACAAGGTGCTGTCGGCTAATGGGGCTTGGTGGTATTTTGGTTTTAAGGGATGGAGGGAAGGTGGTGGCTAATTATGGATGGAAAAATATAAAACATAGGATTTTTTATATGTTAGGGTTGTGTGGGATTTGGTTTGGATTGATTTGGTTTAGTTTTGGGCCTCCAATCATTAAATATGGCAAGGTGTATCTCTAGGTTTTCCTATTTTGAAGTAGGATAGATTGGGTCAATATACATGGAATCTATGCATGAATGGCTGCCATTTAATTGATAAAAATAATCAAATATAGGTTTATTAGATTTTGGAAAACTAGGATGGGCTCCACTAAGTTGGTTGGACCATAATTTGACACGTAATCATCAATTTATGCATAGGTGAATTAATGGGTTAATATTGAGTTTTCATATTTGGAAAGTCAATGGTGTTTGCAAAAACAAAAGTATGAAACTTTATTGATACAAACTTTGTAAAGATTATAAGAATTCTAGAAAAGTACAACTGTAGGAATCCAATCTAGAAGACGATTGCTTTATCCCTTGGACGATGTGAACTTTGAAGACGGTAGCCTCTGAAGTTGAAGGCAAAAGCCTCGGAAGAATGCAGCAGCACTTGGGCAAGAACTTCTGAACTCTCTGATATTTCTGAACTTTATGTCTGATCACCCTGAATGAAGACTTGAAACTCTATTTATAGAGTTCTGGAAATAACTAATTTTTAGTTATTCTGAATGGCGCATACTGGATTGCGCAGGAACTGGATTGCGCAGCATCAGACTGCGCAGGCAGTTGTCTGGTCGTGGGCCAACTGTCTTGGACACATGGCATCATTTAATTGAAATGCGCATGATCGTGTGAAGACGATTGCCACATAACGAGCAATTGATGGCATGAATGCCACGTGTACTTTTGTCAGTTAACATAATGAAGTGCGCCACATGAATTGTGCTGACTTCGGATTGCGCTGAAATAGATTGCGCAGGCACTGGATTGCGCATGCACTAGATTGCGCTGCACGTATAGCTGTCCTCGAGCGCTGTACGGCATAATAAACGAACAGTCTCCTCATTTTTCGTGCTGTCAGCTGTCAGAAGATTTGATTGTGTCAGATAATGATGATATGGCCACGACAGCTTGCGCAGTTGAAAGTGTGCGCAATCTAGTGTGCGCAATCTGATGTCTGCGCAGTTCATTTGAAAGTTGTATTTCTTGATTTTTATGATTTTGTTGATGGGTGCAACTTGATTTTTTAGGACCTACAAGACCCCCTTCAAAGTTTTCAAAATTTGAATTTATTCAAAGTTTCGAAATACTTTGAATTTCAAATTTTAAAATCAAGTTGCGCATATGTGAGCTGTCTGCGCAATTGGATGAATCAGCCCCACTTTTTTGGCGCAATCTGAGGCGGCCGTTCTCCTTTGAAAAACTATAAATAGTTCCTCATTCTCTCTCTGTCATTCTTTACTTGCTTTCAAATTTCCAAAAGATAAACTTCTTGAGCTTTTCCGATTCTCCTCATCGATCTCCATGGCCCCCAAGCGATCCTCTGCCGCTGCCAAGGACAAGGCCCCCGCCGAGACTTCGGCTAGGGTTTCGCCCCGTCCTTCTCGACATGAGACTGCACATCCCGCTTTGCTAGGTAGATGACTCAATCGAAAAAACTCTCTTTAGGGTTCTTCGACTTCACTGATCTTCAAAATCCATCTCTTTTTAGAGATGTGATCATACTGCGCCACCCTCTTTAGGGTTTTGGTTGCACGAACTAGTTATTCTTCATTTTTATGAAGAATATCTTCTTGCACAATCGGTTGAATTGCGCTGGCAAAAGTCAGCACAATCGGCTGATTTGCGCAAGCTTTATCAGCGCAATCTGATGGTTGCTCAATCTGACGGTTGCGCAATCTGATGGTTGCATAATCTGATGGTTGCGCAGTCTGATTGTTGCGCAATCTGATGGTTGCGCAGTCTGATGGTTGTGTAGTCTGATGGTTGCGCAATCTTATGGTTGCGCAGTCTGATGACAAAATTTTTGACTTTGATTTTTACTGATTTGTGATTTCTTCTGTTGGATGCAGTTGATACCAGAGAAGATCCTGAATATGAAACATTTGTAGGAACTTTATCTGAGTCGGATTTCAAAGAAGATTTATCTCATGTTAACTTTCCACAATATGCCCTTCCTTCTTCTCGCCAGGCTATTTTGATAGCACAGTATAACGAGACTCTGCTAAGCCTAATAAATGGACAGCCTTTGCAATCTGCTGATGCTGTCATCCATAGGAAGCCTATGTTCCTCTTCGGAGATGCTATTGATAAAAGTTCTCAACCACGACCTAGAGTTGAATCGAGAACTTTTCAATGGAAGGAGAAATTGATCAAGTTACCAGACTTAGCAAGATGTCTTCCTCTGGCAAGGTATGCTCATACGAGCCATCCACGGAGAATGGAATGGGACATCACTCCTTTGCAACAGGCACGGACCAGAAGGATCTGTGTTAAAAAAGGTCCGAACAACCGGGACATGTTCTACAGTTCTTCCGAACGTCACAGCACTTTGTTGAGGGGGTTGAAACCAGGTTGTATTCCCCCCGAGAACTCGTCTTTGCTACTACCGGTAAGGACACTGATTTTCGCCAATGAATATGCCAAAGCAGAGGGTAAATATCCGGATCAAGACATCCGGTTGACAGGTCTGGTAAACCCAGACATCAAAAGATGGAGCTGTATAGCTAACTGGATACTGGTCCAGTTTGAAGATAAACTCAGAGAAATTGAGCTGTTTAATACGGAACACGCTACTGTATACGGCTTCTTTCCAAATCCTCATCTGTTCTTGGCTCTAGCAGAGAGGTACAATTACAGAACATGGACGTTTATGACGCCCCTTGGAGAGATGGGCTTGGCTCTACATGAGATGAAGTACATCTCATATTTACCAATGGGTGAGTTGCCTTACGAGGAGTACGTCCGGACAAATGACGAATTAGATAGACTTCGTCGAGAGAATCCAAAGATGGTAGAAGTCTTTGATGAGCTTTTGTGCCATTATAACATATGCTTGTTGTATTATCAAAGCGGCTCTTCTGGCACGTGCTATTCGTCCAAATGGTTGACTTATCTTTTTCTCAACCACATTATTGAGAAAAAGACAAAAGATCATGACCCATGTAACCCCGATTTCTTCAATCCCCTCAGCAACAGTGAAGTTATAAAGCTGATGGAGGAAAATAAGAGGATGGATATCAGAGTTGAGGATGAACATCAATATCCTCCTCTTAAGGCTGGAGAATTCGTGGAGAGCTTCATAAGAATGGGCTACAGGTCCATGTCCAAACAAGCCTAGCTGGCAGAATTCTTGACGTATTGGCAATGTCGATTCGTTGTGCCTGGAGCCAGTGCTGTAGACCGCTTTCATCGCGGTGTTCTTTTTGCAGCTGTCCGGTTAGTCTTCGGCTACCGGTTTGACTTACTTTCAGTGATGACCTGTAGTATAAACACGGGTCTTCATCTATATGTTGATTCTATGATCAAGTGCAAGGGTGATAAGGTGAACTTCCCCAGGCTGGAGTTACCTTACACATATTTATTCGGATGGTTGATCTTGTATCATCCATCATTGATGAACCCTGCCATGGGAGCAGTTGGTGGCAGTTTTCTACGCAGATTCTCACAGAGCAGATGGATATATACTAGTTTGAGGGACTGCAGAAGAACTCTGAACCTCGACAAGGATGGAATTTTTTTTGCACTCTCCCTCCAACTGGTTATGAACACATGGCAGCGAATCTGATCGACTTGGGAAGGCAACCAATAGGTCGGGTATCTTTTGAATGGCTGAAGACAATCAGACCATCCCATCTAGTATATAGATTTGAAGAAGAATGCTTTTTTGAACCTTATCTGCCGAACCACTTCGCTTGTCAGTTTGGATATGACCAGTTTCATGTAGGTAACGCCATCACGTGCCTACAAGGAAAGGGTTATTTGATCGATGGTGCCCGGGCCTGGGCTTACTATAATGCTCGAGACATAAAGACTGTGTTCTCGATGCCCGATAGAACTGATACTGGTCCAAGAATGCTGTATACTTATTCTCAGTTTTATACAGCTACAAATACATTTGCTGAAAACTATAGCCTTGTTGATAGTTTTGCAACAGCGAATCGTCTGAAGAGAAAAGCAACTGACACATTGGCTCCAAATAACGATGAAGAACATGAGCCAATGGACGATCCCTTAGAAGCTTCCAGGGAAGTCAATTTCCCTGAGGAAGTTAACCCGCCTTTAAGAATTTCTCTGAAGGTTGGTAAGTCTCCAGTTAAGGAAAAGAAGAGAAGGAGAGAAGAGCCTTTTTCTTCTGCTATGAAGAAGAAATTGATCTTAGAACATTCTTCAGAGAAGGTTACCACCAGATCGCAATCTAGACAATTGGCTGAGTCCACTCGAGATGAAGCCGCTACACCGACTTCCGTTCAGAAACAAGCCGATGTAGTAAACATAGAAAGCCCTGAGAGGCCTCTACATAGAAGAAAGAAGCTGGCTCATAGAAGACAGAAGATAACAGTTTCTCCTTCAAGGCAAATTTTATCTTTAGTAGTGATGAATGCTACGGCTGGAACTACCCTACCATCTCCTACCCCTGTTTCTGAGTCTGGGCATAAAACTCCTAGTCCAGAATGGAGGGAAGAGATCGAGTAGAATGAAGAGAGAAATGAGGCCGTAGAGCCTAGAGAAAATGTTGCTGAGACAGAACATGAAGCTCTGCCATCTCCTTTACCGACGATGGATACTACTCAACTTCCTGCTACACCGGGAGCAACCCTCGAGGAAGAGGATCATTTGATGATCGAAGCTTTATATGACTGTGACTTCGGTTATCAAAAAGAAACTGATCATGCCGCCGCTGCTGCTAGTGAAGAGGCTCCCGAGGACAGTGAGAACGAGGAGAGCACCTCATCAGAAGCTGCTGATGAGACACAAAATTTGGAAGAAAATGTTGAGATCCAGACATCTCCTCGAGCTATTGATGACACTCCGACTCCTGAAAAGGAGGCTGAGGTGCCGATATCTCCAGAGAAGATTGCTGATGAAGAAGTAGATTTGGAGAAAACTCCAGTTGCTGCTCCCGAAGGTATTGTAATGAAATTAGCGATCTTCTTTTAATAAATAGCTTGATAGCTAACATCTTTATTCTTATCCATACAGAACCTGGATCTTCTTCTGCTCCTCCAACTTGCATGGACATAGTACTTGCAACGACAATTGCTAGTAGCAGCCGCCATTTATCTTGTGTCTCTGAAGCAGGAAGTAGTCAGGCCATAGTGTCTGAGGCTACTTCTGCTCAACTAGAATCTGTACCAACCGATGATAGGCCTGTTGCTGGATCGAACCATGGTAAGATTATTTTCACTTTTGATTCTCTTGGACAATAGCAAATGACAAGCAAAATGACAATATTTAATTTTGCAGAGGAACAACCAGGAGGAGCGACTAGCTCTACTCTAGCTCCTCTGTTCAAAGAGCCTACTGTTCGAGAAATTGAACGTCCTGCTGCTTCGTCATCAATATGAGTTGCTGCGACTCCTGGTGCTCTGGCGATTAATCAGTTTGCCATCCAATCATTCACTAAATGCTTCTTCGAGTCCTTGGGGCCTTTGATCAATAGAATGATGGACAAAGAAGATGCTGATTTTTACATGGTTAGAGGTGCGACCTCTTTCTTAGTAAAGGCCATCCGGGAGCAAGGTGACGAGCCCCAGGCCACTTTTCTTGACCACTTATTAAATGAGCTGGAAGCTTCAATAAAGAACGTTAAAGAGCTCAATAAGGGGGAAGTAGAACCCTTAGTACAAGCAGAGTTTAAACAGATGGCTCAGGCAGCTGCAGTTGAAAGAGTGAACTTCCAGAATCTCTTGGATGCCTATTCTACTAAATCTGCTGAGTATGATTCCAAGTTGGAATCGGTGATCTCAATTGCTGAGAGAAAAGAGAGAAGGATTGTCGAGCTGAGAGTGGAGATTACTCGTCTCCAAGAAGAACTGGAAAATGAAGTTACCGAGCATCAGACTACAGTCCAACAAATTGGTGCTCTAACTCAGGAAAGAGACGAGTATGTAGCAGCTCATGATGCTGAAATCACTCGCCGAATGGTAACCATGCCCGTTTTTAATGAAGAATCTGGGATGGAAGAGGCCAGGAGGAGAGTGATGGTATCTCGCGAAGAACGGTTGCAGATTTTGAAACAACAAATTGCTAATCTGATGATGCCTCCATCTCAGTAGAAAGAACATCTTGTATCTTCTTGTCTTTCTTTATGCTATGTATGTAATGTCTTAAATTTTGATCAATAAAAGACATTTTGATGTGGCTCTATTATTTCTTGTATATCTTATTCAGATATCCATAATAGCGATAGAAAATATATTCAGAGGTACAGGACATGATATATTTCTTGATGATTTTGTAGAAAATAATTATATTCATTATATCTACTCAGAGGTAATGTAGGCATGGCAGAATATAATTTGTCGAATATTATTATTAGACAACTTAATCAAAGACGACAAGTTGCTGATATAGATAATGAACAAAAAAGGTGTGAATGAAATAAATGAACGAAATGAATCGTCAGGATGAACGGATGGACCGTCAAATGAATTGAATGAACGTGTAAACCGTCAGATGAATGTAATGAACGGATGAACTGTCAGATGGTGTTAATGAGCGGATGAACCGTCAGATGAATGTAATTAACGGATGAACCGTCAGATGATGATAATGAACAGATGAACCGTCAGACGAATGTGAATGAACGGGTGAACCGTCAGATAAATGTAATGAACGGATGAACCGTCAGATGATGATAATGAACGGATGAACCGTCAGATGAATGTGAATGAACGGGCGAACCATCAGATATTAATGAATGATAATGAACGGGTGAACCGTCAGATGAATGTAATGAACGGATGAACCGTCGAATGAATATGTCGCTTGTTATTTTGAGAATCTCCGCCTATAAATAGAACAAAAATCTGGAAGGAATGATCATTTCCACTTTTTAACATAAAGATGTCGTCCGGAGATGCATCCAAGAAGGCTGAAGTCACCCCAAAGGTTGAAGCGGGCACTGAAGAACGTCTTGCCGAACCAGTCCAGCCAAAGCAGGCAGAAGTAGGCGAAGGTTCGTCTACACCCAAACCACCGCGGGATATCCTAGACTTTTTGCTTGAACCAGGAAAGACTGAAGAGGAGGAAGCCATGAGGATGGCTGCTTGCAAGTTCCTAGTAGGCTCGAGCAAGGATGTCCTCGACTCTTTTGCTGATTATGTCTTTGATAAGGATGGCAGTGGTCCGCGTCCCAATGTTGAGAAGGACGATAGTGACCTTCCTTGATATCATGTAACATCATTTATGATGAAATAAAAATCAAACTTTATTTATGTACTGTCTGATCTTATTTATATAAAATCTCTGTTATATTTATACATAATATTTCTTGGGGAATTTGCCATTGATAGGCATCATTGCAACTCGACTCTAAAAGTTGATAAGCTCCATTCGAAAAGACTTTGCTGACAACGTAAGGTCCTTTCCACTTTGCATCGAACTTGCCTTTGATCGAGTGAGTCATAGTCATAGGACGTCTTACTGTTAGAACAAGTTCTCCTTGCTGAAAGGCTCTGACTTTAACTTTGCGGTTGAAAGTCTTCGAGATACGGGCTTGATATAACTCAATATACTGTTGAGCCAATAGCCGCTTTTCATCGAGCGCTTCTAATTCTTGAAGTCGAAGAAGATCATTATTCTCTGTAGTGAGTTCATTAGCAATGGCAATCCTTAAAAAAGGAATTTGAAGTTCCAGAGGAAGAACTGCTTCACAACCATACACCAAAGAGAAAGGTGTAAAGCCTGTGGGATTGCGGACCGTAGTTCGATAGGCCCAAAGACATTCACCAAGCTTTTCACTCCAGTTTCGTTTGTTAGTAGATACAAACTTCTTGAGGAGCTTGATAATGGTTTTATTGAAAGCTTCAGCTAAGCCATTAGCGGTAGGATTGTAGGTTGTCGAAGTAACATTATCAATCCTATTATTATCGCAGAATCTCGTAAATTTCTGGCTGATGAATTATGGTCCGTTGTCATGGATGATTCGTCGAGGTACACCAAATCGATATATGACATGGTGTTTGACGAAGTTGATGACACTGTTGGTCTTGACTTCAGCCAATGGTATAGCTTCAGCCCATTTGGAGAAGTAATCGGTTATTGCTAGTATGAACCGATGTCCTCTAGAAGAAGGAGGGTTGATAGGACCTATAATGTCCATGCCCCAAGCTTCAAAAGGTCATGAAGCAGCCGTCGGATGTAAAAATTCTGAAGGTTGATGGATAAAATCTGTATGGATTTGACAAGCTCGATATTTTCTTGCATAATCGATGGCATTAAATACCATAGAGGGCCAGTAATAACCCATGCGTCAGATGCGATCATGTAGCTTAGGACCAGGTTGATGTGCTCCACAGACACCGTCGTGAGCTTCACGCAGTACTCGTTTTGCTTTATCACCAGCTAGACAGCGCAAGAGTAGGCCATCATAAGTTCGTTGATAAAGAGTCTTAGTGGTCTGATTGTAATAAAATCATAGAGACCTTCGATGAATACTCGTAGCTTCTTTAGGATCTTCAGGGAGTATGTCATGAACTATGAGGTCGATGAAGGGAGATCTCCAATCTTCACTGATAACATTGGCTTCAGTAAGATTACTGAACTCAATATTACGATTATTTTCGACGCAGAACAATTCCCGATTAGAGATGACCACCACCTGTTATCTTTTGATAGGAATAGCTAAGACTGCTGCAAGATTAGCCAAAGCCTCTGCCTCAGTATTGCAAGCTCGACGTATATATTCAATAAAGAAGGCTTTGAATGATGTAGCCAAGTTGATTGCCACTTCAAAGTAAGGCACCAGATCTTGATGGCGAACTTCATAGGATCCTCTAACTTGATTAACAACCAACTTGGAATTGCCATAAACTTCAAGATATTCGACGTCGAGTTGTTTGGCTAGCTGGAGGCCAATGAGTAGAGCATCGTATTCTGCCACGTTATTGGAGCAAGGCTCATCTAAGGAGTAGGCTCTTTGGATAGTTGACCCATCTGGAGAAACAAGGACAACTCCAACTCCTGCTATAATGGCACCATTGGGTCCGATTCTGGAGGCTCCGTCAAAGAATAGACGCCAAGTAAAAAATTCTTCGGAGACCATATTTGATTCCAAAGTCTCATCTGGAATTTCATCGTAGAGTTTGGATGTCTCTGGAACAGGATGGGCTGTTAAGAAATTTGCCAGGGCTTGACCTTTGACAGATTTTTAAGGAACATATACCATATCATATTGGGCTAGCAGAATGGCCCATGTAGCCAACCGAGAGTTGAGTATGCTAGGCTTCTTCATGAGTACCCGAAGAGGGTTAACTCGGGATATGATATGAATAGTTTGGCCAATGATATAATGCCGAGTCTTTTGAACAGCAAACATAAGAGCTATGCATTCTTTTTCGACCGGACTATAACGGTGTTCAGCACCAATCATAGTATGACTGAGATAATAGATAGCTTGTTCATGGCCTTTTTTGTTCTTTTGGGCAAGTAAAGCACCCAACGAATGGTCCATAGCACGAACATACATTAAGAATGGTATGCCAGAGATTGGTGGCACCAAGACTGGTGGATTCATGAGATACCGCTTGATGTCGTCAAATGCTCGTTGACATTCTTCGGTCCAAATGAAAGATACACCCTTTTTCATGAGTTGAGTGAATGGTCTGCAGCGTCCAGACAGATTCGAAATAAATCTCCTGATGTACGCAAGTCGACCTTGGAATCCTCATAGCTCTTTTAGGTTGCGTAGAGGACGCATCTCTTGAATTGCTTTAATCTTCTCGGGATCCACGTGTATACCCTTAGAGGTAATGATGAAGCCGAGAAATTTGCCACTAGAGACACCCAAGAATGACTTGGTGGGATTCATTTTGAGTTGGTGTTGGCGCATGAGATTGAAGATAGTTCTCAAGTCTTGGATGTGATCTTCCTTTAAATAATTTTTGACAGCAATATCGTCAACATAGCATTCGACAGTCTTAAGCAGATGATCTCGAAAGATGGTACTCATGGCTCGTTGGTATGTTACACCAGCGTTCTTGAGACCAAACGGCATCACAGTATAGCAGTAGACTCCACGAGGAGTACAGAAAGAAGTATGCTTCTCATCTTCAGGATTCATCCGAATTTGATTGTATCCAGAGAATCTGTCCATAAAAGATATTCTTTCGAACCCACAGGTATTGTCAATCATGACGTCCGTGATAGAGAGAGGAAATTTATCTTTTGGACATGCTTCATTAAGATCCCGAAAGTCGATGCAGACTCGAACTTTGCCGATTTTCTTTAAAACTGGGACAACATTAGCTACCCAATCAGGATGCTGTTCTTCTCTGATAAAGCCACAAGCGATGAGCTTCTTGACTTCATCATCGATTGCATCCATCATTTCTGGCTTGAAACATCGTTGTTGCTGTTTGACCAGTTTTGCATTAGGCAAGATGTTCAGTTTGTGAGTAGCAACTTTAGGATCTAGTCCTGGCATGTCTTCATAACTCCAGGTAAAGACATCAATGTATTCTTTAATCAGAAGAATTAATTCGTGTTTATCCTCCTCTGGAAGGTTCTTGCTGATGAATATTGGACGAGGTGATTCATTCTCTCCTACATCAATTTGAACCAATTGATCTTCGGTAGGAGGTTCCCTTTGTTCGAATCGGAGTTTCCATTGGATATCCATTCGTTGAGCCCAAGGATCTGTTTCAGGATTTTCTTCAATATCCTCGTCATAGCCTTTTGGAAGTTCGACGGAGACCATGTTAGAAGACACAGTCAACCGATGAACTTGACCAATGCTGGTGTCAGAATCCCATGATCTAGAATCAGAAGAGTTAGAACGTTCTTCACTATCGGATTCAGAGCCTGCTGTGGATAACACTAGAGGTGAAGCATATCCAAGACCTCTTTTGGTCCTGCTGTAGTACATCTCTGACTTTTCTTTCGGAACAGTTGTACGGATAGGAGTTCTTCTACCTTTACCGTAGTTGAGGCCACTCTTAAAGTCATAACCCATCCTTCGAATGATGTCTTTTGATTGTTGACTGTAACGACGGAGTTGAATATGCCCCGTGTCGTTAACTTTGCTATCATCCGTATAGTTGAATTGTTGTTCCGGTCCTTTACTAAAAAGTATTGGACTTTCGCCTTTCTTACGAGCGGGAACAATACGATATGAATCCTTTGGGTGTTCAAATGAAACTTCAGTTTGAAGAGATTGCACAACTTCCATCGTAAATGACTGAAAGCTATCTAACATATCCAAGTAGCATTTAGCATGATAAATGACATCAGTATACTGGAAAGTAGATACTTTTTCATTGATTTGTACACTTGTATTTATAGTAGGACCTTCAGCCTTAGCAGGCTTGGTCAGATTGATTACAAGAGGGGGAGAAGAAGAACGTGGAGGGGGATTGGCTTTGTTACAACGGAGGTCAATAAAAAGCGGCTCAGAGGAGGTGAGCTCCCTTTTCTCCTTGTTATGAGGTAGATCTATAACAAGTGGCTCAGAAGAAGTGAGCTGCTTTTTATCCTTGTTACGACGTAAGTCAATAACAAGCGGCCCAGAAGAGGTGAGCTCCTTTTGATTTTGATCATCAATTGATTGCTTTTAGGCTGGCAAGTGAATAGCCAGGGGCTTGGAGGATTGAGGACGAGAAACACGCCCTTTGACAGGAATAATGAGGGTGTCATTAGGCACTATTTCTTGTTCTTCTTCAGTATCTAAAGACAGGACAACCTTCATGAACTCATCCTTGTACATACGAGCATTGTTGCAGTATGCTTCGACACCTTTAAAAGGATAGAGATCAGCAACCTCCTTTTGCACCTCTCCATTGTCATCCACATATTTAAAACATTGATGGAGAGTCGAAGGGACAATGTTATGCTCGTGCAGAAATGGTCTTCCCAGTAAAGCATTATAGGAACAACCATGATTGTCAATGATATAGAAGGTAACCTTTGTGCGAAGATTGCCTATTTGGAGTTTTAGGCGAATCTTGCCCAGAGGTTCACAGCTTCCATGATTGAACCCAAGGATGGTGGTGATTGCACTGGAGAGAGACTATGCACTAGGATTTTCAGCACATCCAATATTGTCTTCAGCATAATGCTGAGAGCAGACCCTGGATCTATCAAAATACGATCGACTTTCATCGAGTCGACGTATCCTGTATAGTAGAGAGGACGGTCATGCCTGTTGTCTTCCATCAACATGTCATCCTGTGTGAAAGTTATGTTTGGAATTAACTCCAACACGCTATGACAATAGAGACAAGAGACTGGTTCTGCTTTTGGCTTCTTTAGAAGAGCTAAACAGGTTTCAGCTTGCATGAGAGCTTCGCTCAGAGTTTCTCGAGTTTCTTTAGAGAGGCACAAGAGCTCAAAAATTGACAACCGAGCCGGTGGATTGGCTAACTGAGCCAAAATATCAAAGTTGTAAGGCTTTTCAAGTCCGGAAGGAGATGACTTCTTCAAAGGTTTGTCGAAGCGGACTTGCTGTTTGCCTTTGTCAGCAACCGTTGGCTTGGAAGGAATGGGTATCACAATCGGTGAGGAAGCAGTAGGAATATCCTCAGTAGAAGCAGGCTACACTAGAGCAGGCTCAGAAGAAGAAGCAAGATTCTCTTGAGCTTCGGGATAATCCTTTAGATAAGCTTTTCCTGATCTGGTGCCCAGCAGGATTTCATCATCAACTATGGGGTCAAAAGATACCATATTGCAAGTCTTTGTCTTACCCTTGGAGCGGTCTTTCTTCTTGGAGGAAGAGGAAAGTTCGAACTCCGAGGCTAAATCCGGATGAATCCACATAATCTCGCCATTATCAAGAGACAAGGGGACGAGACCTTCACTTCGTGGAGGAGGGAGATTTTCAATCTCAAGAGTAGCTTTGGAAATAGGAATAACGCTATGCTGCACCATCTGGGGCGGGAAGTCACCGAAATGAACTGATACCATATTTGCAGTAACAGTCTTCTCGTCTTGTTGCAAAGTGACGACACCAGCGTTGACCAGCTCCTGTATTTTGCCTTTGAGCACATAACATGCTCGAGTGGGATGTCCGATAAACCTGCGATAGACACGGTACTTGGGATGATCAGTCTTACCGACTTCATCGGGCTTCTTTGGATCTGGAAGTTGGATTTTATTGCTTTTGACTAAGCAATCAAAGATGCTCGCTGTGTCATTCTCGTCAAAGGAATATTCTACTTTAGGACGAGGTTCTCTTGGTGGAGGTGCTGAAGGAGTAGAAGTGGACGTAGGAGGAGCTACGTTGACCGCTAGAGATTCTATGTTCTTGTTCAAATTGATGTTCAAAGTTTCTTTTGGATTGCGGTTGTTCTGGCGATTGCCACCACCTGATGTTTGATGTTCATCCCGGTCGGGGTTAGACATTTGTACCCCTAGCTGCTTGAATTTGTCGGCGCTAACTTCAGCTGCTTTAGCGTTGACAATGAAAGATGGCCAATCTTGGAACTGAGTAGACCCCGTCCACATGCTGATGATGGGCAATAGATTTTTCTTACAGGTGTCTATGGTGACAGCAGCCGGAGTTCCTGGAGGCATTTTTAAAGCTTTCCGGCAGAATCTTTCAATAAAACTCTCAGCAGTTCCATTGCGCCTTTATTTGATTTTATTGAGGACTGACATAGTCATGTCATTGACTCCCTCATAAAATCGTTCCAAGAAAATTTGCTTTAAGCCAGAGAAAGAGGTAATACAACCATCGGGCAAGCTTCTATACCAATCGTATGCTACGCCGGCTAAACAGCCGACGAATACTCTGGTAAGAAGAGCGTCATTTGGTTGAAGTTGAACAGTCATAACCTCAAAGTGGTTGATGAACTGACTGGGAGATGTGCTGCCATCAAACAACGAGATAGTTGGGATTTTGTACTTCGGAGGAAACGGGACTTCCTTCCATTCAACTAGGTATGGTTGCTTGATTCCCAATCTTTGCAAGTTGTCCTTCTCCTTGAAAGCTTCGAACTGAGTTCACAGGAGCTTCACAGCTTTATTGGCATCTTCCACTGATATAGAAGGAGCAGGCTGAACTACAGTATTAGGAGGAGGAACAGCATGATAAGCACTACCTCCAGCACCTGACTGACTGGGTATAGGTTGGACTTGTACAGGAGGTACTGGAAGAGATGCTACCCCCAGCCCTGCAATACAGGCACCGACGATGCTATGATCTCAGGATTTACAGGCGGTACGGTCGATGGAACTGTGTGCTGAGCCACAATGATGGAATGCATACTTGCGACCATCTCAGCCATGGTCTTCAACTTATCTTCTAGTACAGCTATTCTTTGTTCTTGACTAGCTGAACTGGAAGCATCAGGATCTTCATTGACAACATAAGCTGTCACTTCTCTGGGTACAGTGGAGGACACTGTTTGTTCTGAGCTTTCGCTGTATGTATCATAGTCGGAGAAAGAATCATCTCCTGAGTGAGAAGGAAGAAGACGTTCGGAAGGATTTTGAAGATTCCTTTGACCGATTGTGTCTCGGCTTCGGGATCTGGTATATTGGAATACTCCTTCAGAAGATTCCTGGAGTAGATCCAAGTACCATTGGCTTGGCTTGCGAGGCTTTCCGTGCTTAGAACACTTCCTACCCCCAGTGTCTTTGGAAGTCATATTGACGGAAGCGTAAAGAACCTCATCTTCATCTTTTGACATAGGTTCAGAGTTAGAAAAGTTCAGACGATCGAAGACAGATCGTCTAGTTGTTTGACAACAACACTTGATGACAACCTTGTGATTACAATGATGATGATCACTTGGTTGAATTGGAAGTGTTGAAGTGTTGTCTCGCCTTTGCTTGAGGTGTTCTCGGAGATCGGAAACAGCAACAGGACGAGCAAAAGTGCGAGGGATGTATTCTTTGATAACATTCGGAACATGGTTCCGGTTCTTCAAATATTTTATCCCTTGAGTGTACAGGAAAGTGCTCATTTCATTGGCATAGGTGTCCGGATTCTTGATCCTAGAAGTTTGCTTCTGATGATGTTTGGTCTTCGGCATTGGCTGTTTACGTTTCACCGAAGTTGATCTGTTGAGATAAGTTCTTAGATCTGCAAATTCACCCCCAGGGGTTTCTGTTTGAGACACCAGCAATTTTCCCTATTTTGAACGGGAGATCTTGAGGGTTGAGAGATCTTGGAACTCTGCTACCGGAGTAGGCAGAATACCTCTTTGATCAGTACAAGTTCTTTTAACATGGAGAGAAGAATCCTTGTTTGAAAGAGTTTTTGTACTGACTGATGCCGAAGCACATTCAGTGTGATCTTCTACGGTAAAAACCGAAGAAGACTGAGAAAAGACCAAAGGGCATTTTCCTTTGTTTTGTAAAGAAGGGTTAGCTAAAGAGCGTTTCCCTCTGTTGTCTTCCAAGTCAAGAGACGAGAAAGTTTGAGAAAAGACCAAAGGGCCTTTTTCTTTGTTCTAAGGAAGAGGAATAGTCAAAAGACTACCCCCAGTGGATTGCGTAGGAGCAGCAGGGTGTTGGAGAGGAGCAGCATTCTTTTCCTTGTTGTGAGAAGAAGAAAGATTAGCCAAAGGACTGTCTTTCTTAGATTGTGCAGGCACAGTTTGCGCATGAATTGATGGCGCACTGGCAGGTTGTGCAGGAGAGTCTTTGGAAGATGAATTTCTAGTTTTAGCCAAAGGCAATGTGGTTTGCGCATCAGGAGTTCTGGCCACAGAGTGTTTGGGGTGTACTCTAGTTGCTGGAGTGTTGGTTTGTGCAGGAAGATTAGCAGCCAACTGCGTCAGAGACAGATGAGTCTTGCACCTTGATAGAACAGCATATGAAGTCTCTTGTGTGCTGGCAATAGCAGATTGTGCATGAATAGTTGAGGCAGATTGTGCAGCAGTTGAAACAGCAGATTGTGCACCAAGCTTGGTGGCAGAATGGATAGACTGCACAGCAGTCTTGCTGGCAGACTGTACAACAGTCTTTGAAGCAGACTGCGCTACAGATTGCGCAGTAGCCTTGGTGACAGAACTGCCAGACTGTGCAGCAGTCTTGGGGACCCACACAGGGCGCACTTTGCTCAGGGCAGAAGTTGTTGCAGTACGAGTGGTGGTCTTGGAGTTGATCATGGCTTCGTAGGCCGTCTGGTTGACCTTCATAACCAGCGTCTTCTGCGTCTTCCCGATAGACGCAACGTCACATTGAGTTGTCACTTCCTCGTCGGAGGAGAAAGTCATCCCCAGCAGAGTCGCCATTTTATTTGCAAAAACAAAAGTATGAAACTTTATTGATATAAACTTTGTAAAGATTACAAGAATTCTGGGAAAGTACAACTGTAGGAATCCAATCTAGAAGACGATTGCTTTATCCCTTGGATGATGTGAACTTTGAAGACGGTAGCCTCTGAAGTTGAAGGCAAAAGCCTTGAAAGAATGCAGCAGCACTTGGGCAAGAACTCCTGAACTCTCTGATATTTCTGAACGTTATGTCTGATCACCCTGAATGAAGACTTGAAACTCTATTTATAGAGTTCTAGAAATAACTAATTTTTAGTTATTCTGAATAGCGTATACTGGATTGCGCAGGAACTGGATTGCGCAGCATCAGACTGCACAGGCAATTGTCTGGTCGTGGGGCAACTGTCTTGGACACATGGCATCATTTGATTGAAATGCGCATGATCGTGTGAAGACGGTTGCCACGTAACGAGCAATTGATGGCATGAATGCCACATGTACTTTTGTCAGTTAACATAATAAAGTACACCACATAAATTACGCTGACTTCGGATTGCTCTGAAATGGATTGCACAGGCACTGGATTACACATGTACTGGATTGCGCTGCATGTACAGCTGTCCTCGAGCGCTATACGGCACAATAAACGAACAGTCTCCTCATTTTTCGTGTTGTCAGCTGTCAGAAGATTTGATTGTGTCAGATAATGATGATATGGCCACGTCAGCTTGCGCAGTTGAAAGTATGCACAATGTAGTGTGCGCAATCTGATGTCTGTGCAGTTCATTTGAAAGTTTTATTTCTTGATTTTCATGATTTTGTTGATGGGTGCAACTTGATTTTTTAGGACCTACAAATGGTAAGTTATCTCAAACCCTTTATGGCTGCACAAAATCTCTAAAAATAAATCTAAATTCATCCTAATTAGTTATGGTAACCTATTATAGGCTTAACTGAGGCTAGTTGGATTAGTTTAAGGCCTATAGAATTTATGGTATCGAAATCAACTCCAAAAGGCTAATTAATGGATCTTGTGTGTCATTTGAAAATAAATAGCACATGGGAACTACATTGATTGAGAAACCATTGGCATGTGTGTAGGATCAAAATAGGTCAAAATAATATATTAGGTCAAAATATTTGGATCGGGTTTAGGCATCAAATCAAGATTAAAAAATATATTGAGTTTTACGGTAAAGGCTAAAATTACTATTTTGACTGTAAAGTTGTGCAAGAAATAAGTAGTGCAAGGGAACATATTTGAGTGGGACATGATATATAAAAATGAAGGTGGACTCATCTTGATTAAGAATAGAACTAGATTTGAGAAATTGATAATTGTTGTGCTTTAAAAATCAAAGCTACGGTAAAGTACCTCTATATTCAATATTGATCATAAATATAGTTTAATATTAAATACCCATATTAAATAAATTAAAATAATATCAAAAAATTAGGGGGCTTATAGACTTTGCACAATATTGTTAGATAACGTAGGAGATGGCACTTACGAAGCCTATTAATTAGGAGACTCTTAAGGACCACTTCTAGGAGAAGTTATTTTACATCACTACCAAGTGTTAGCTTCAGCAGTAGTTCATCACCCTTCGTCAAAAATGAGATCAAGATGTGACAGAGTTCTGATACTTGGTAGTGATGTAAAAGAACTTTTCTTGGAAGTGCTCCTTAAAAGTTGTGACTGAAAATGAGGAGGAAGAGGAAAAAGAGGACGAAGAAGATAAACAAGATGAATTTATCAAATGATGATTGAAAATAAAATAAAATCCATTTAGAGTTATGACATGTATTATATTTTGATCGTAGATTATACCATCCACTTAGACTTGTGACATATACTAGTTATTTACTGTGCAATTCCATTAAGACTGTGAGATGTATTATATTTTTCTTTTTCATTTCATTTTTTCATATGTTATATATATAGGAGTATTTGTTTTATCATTATATGTTGTTATCAAGTATGCAGGACGACGCGAATCGTTCGGCCAGCCCCGAGGTAGAGCCTCTAGATGGAGTGCTCCTCCAGTACCGAGTTTTAGTTCTGAACCCTCGTCTCTGAGTAATCTAGTATACCAACCACTCACATCTCTAACTACGTCGCGATACGTGGCAATACTCCCAGGATGAGCAGTTCCAGGCCTGAGACTACTCCCCCGTCCAGCATTCCTCCTACTGACGACATCTTGGAGACAAAGGAGCAAATGGAGGAGGCCTATTTGACTCTGTCTGCGTATCAGAGCAATCCTCCATGCACGCCTTCGAACGAGATGAGAATGGAGATTTGGGCTGACGAGCCTACAAAGTAAGTTCATTAGATAACATTTTCTTATATATATATATATATATATATATATATATATATATATATATATATATATATATATATATATATATATATATATATATATATATATATATATATATATAATTTTTATATATATATATATATAATTTTTATTTTATATATATAGTTGTCTGAATTCTATCAATAAAATTTTGATTCCAAAAAACAAAACAAAAAATATATCTGTAAGTATATATATATATATATATATATTTATATATATATATATATATATATATATATATGAAAAAAATATATATATATTAAAAAAAGGGGTCAGACAGGGCGACCCTCTCTCCTCTACCGTCTTCATCATTACGGCCGACGCCCTGAGCAGGAACCTTAACAACATGGTCAATATTCTGCACTTCCAGCACTGTCACATATCCAGCGGATGCCCTGTTATCACCCATCTGGCCTTCGCCGATGACCTTCTCATCTTCTAATCCGGGGACGAAGGAGCGGTAGAGGTGGTTCACAACACACTGCAGAGGTACTCCAGGTGCTCGGGCCAGAAGATCAATCCTTCCAAGAGTGTCATCTATGCCCATCATAACATCAAGAGAGATCATGCCAGAAACCTATCCAACTTAACATCATTTTTTGTTAACCATCCTCCGTTCAACTATCTCGGTTGTCCTCTAGTATACGGGAAGTCCAACTCCGGCATCTTTGAAAATTTGACCACTAGAATCAGGAGGAAACTTGAAGGATGGCACAATGCAACCCTATCCCCAGGCGGCAAGATGATTCTCATCAACTACGTGCTCACCTCCATCCCTATCCACACTCTGGCAGCCTGTTCCTCGTCCAAAAAGGTTATCTTCTCTATCGAACAGATCTTCTGTAACTTCTTTTGGGGGTACTGCTACGGCCGAGACAAACACCACTGGGCCAGCTGGGAATCCATGGCTCATCCCATAGGCGAGGGAGGGTTAGGATTTCCTAAAATCTCCCATATCGTCAAAGCGTTCTCCATAAAACTGTGGTGGAAACTTCGCACGAGCGACAATCTATGGACCAGGTTTTTGAAGGCCAGGTACTTCAAGCACGTACACCCTTCCATGGCTTCTTCCAACAACAGATCCTCAGCAGCCTGGCGCCGTATCCTTATCGGTCGTAGGCTAGCGGAACCCGTGATGAGACTAAAATTAGGAGAAGGCGACTCTGATCCCTTCCTCGAATGATAGGTTTGAGACAGCTTGATCCCGAGCCTAGGGGAGCCCCCGAGAGATAGTAGGATTAACGACCTGTGGAATCCTACCACAGATTAGTGGAACTGGGATCTCATTAGGGACTGGTCCGGTAATGAATCCGCCGATATCATCCGTCGGAGCGGATTAAGAATCGGCAGCGAGGCCGACGCGCTGAGGTGGTCTACCGAAGCTTCGGGAGAATTCTCGGTACAATCAGCGAGAGTCGCCGTTCGGGGTGTCGGTATTCCGCACCATCCTATAGCGCCATACTGGCAATCCTGTAGTCCCAAGAAGTGGTCGTTCCAGATATAGAGAATCTTCAGACTAAAACTGCCCACTGAGGATATCCTCAACACCATCGGAATCAGCTTAGCCTCAGCATGCACTTGTTGTTCAGAGCGTCAGATTGAGACTATTGACCACACCTTTTACCAGGGCAACCTACCTGGCAATGTCTGGAGGACCCTTAACCAGCTCTTCAGGATGGAGCCGAGTGGGGGATGCTTCCACGATGTAGTGGCCTCCTGGGGATCAGCTTCCCATGGCCACCAGATCGTCACAGCGGCCGCCACATGGACAATTTGGAAGAATCGCAACAAAGCTAGATACGAAGGGTACCAATACACAAACGATCAGCTCATCAGAGAAGTCTTCCGCCAATGCCGCAAAAGGAGCACCTGGTGCTCCCACAGCCCGAGAACATTCTGGTCGAAGCTTGACCTCTAAATCCCAGTTCCTCCGGGCCAGATCGTCCGGCCTTCCAGACTGTCTCACCCCCCCCCCCCCCCCCGTAGCTAGGCCTTGCAGCCATTTTGTGGGCAGTACTTCCTGTTTTTCCTCCTCTTTCTGGTTCGCAGCGTGGCGCGTTTACTTGTATAGGCTTCGGCATTTTGCGCCTGATACATCAATAAAGGTCTATTCTTAAAAATATATATATATTTTTATATATATATATATATATATATATATATATACACTATTTTATGAATATAATTATCTCTGTATAGATATCGCCCCTCAGTGGTGCAGAGAGCACTGGGATAGTTTCTGAGTCACAATTATTGTGGTGTAATGCCCAGTCCCAAAATACGTAGGACATAGGAGAACGTAACATGCCAGCTACGTATCGAGAGGACTCCATCCCAGCTCGAGTACGTATAAGTTATATTGGTCAGGTAGTTGTATCTCTATATCACTGTGATAATTCTATATCTCAATCCACTAACGATAAATCCTTCGTACGACCAAGTGTACTAATATTGGTTAGATATTAACACAATGAATCTCACAGACAACAAGAATAGACAATATATAATAAAGTGGAACAAACTCTGTTACATTGTCTGAACAAGCTTATAACAAAGAATAAAGCTTATAAAACTAGGCCATGCTAGCAGAATAAAATGATAGAAAAATAAATATACTTGTTGGAAGAATATAATGAAAATATCAAGCAAATATATACCTGAGTCGTCACAACAACACCACCTGGATCAACGAACTTTCTCTGCAGAAGCGTCTACCTGTAGAGATCACCAGGTCCGACAGTATAACATGCAAGGAAAGATAGTGAATAGTACAAGAAACAAAGACTGAAGGATACAAGAATGAAATATAAAAAAAATGACATGCCATCGAGAATCGTGCTAATAAACGTGACTACAAGTAAATTGAGGTAAAACTGCAAATTGGTGGAAGCTCATAGCCCTATAAATTGTAGCTCGGTGCGCTCACAACCTATAGTAACTCTCTATCGCAGATCGGTGGGGGCTCATAATAGAGAGTGGTCAAGTATAGTCATCTTCTATAACAAGGTCCTCGCCTATAGCTACAGGTCAAATAAGTCAAGTCAAACAAGTCAGGTCCAAGTCAAGTCCAGGTTAATCATGTCAAGGGAACATGGCATAAGCTAAGCAATTCTATCACTAAACTCACACATGAACAAGATAAGAGAATATGACAAGTAATAAGGGAAATGAGAACAATTTGTGTGCACGTAAAACTAGAAAATAACAATGACATGTATCATGAGAAATATGTAATTAAATAAGACATAAAAGAAATAGCAATATGGAAATACATGTAAATACTATAAAGTTTGACAAGGTGTACTTGCCTGTAACGGCTGTCTAAGTGTATGTTTGACAAACTCTGATGTCTTCATTACCCCCACCAACTTCACCTATAGTAATACACTATTATTAACTTTCTAACGACTTACCATATATAGACTAGATTAATAACTATACCCAATAGTTGTTATGATGTCGGTACAACACTATACAACATATATAGTACCAACTTCCTTATAAAAATAATTTATAACTATTATAAAACAATATAGTACCATACAACATATATAGCATTTATTATAATAGTAATAAATTTAATTTCAATAATAATTATTTTACTAAAAATATTATTTTATTGGTAAAAAACTCAATCACAATAGCCTTATGTTGAAACTACATCGTTAATACAACATTTGGCCTACTAATTGAGTCCCAAAATAATAAATACTTAAAAATATTCAATTTTGGAAAAATTACATAAATTAGTTAAAATAATTTTTTTAACATCAAACCTTGCACAAAAAATAATTTAGTAAAGATATATGAAGTGTCAAGAGTTTTGGATAAAAAGAACACATGATTTTTGGAGTTACGACATATGTTAAGAATTTTAATAAATACTAAACAAACTCAAAAATCAGCAAAAAGATGCGTGTTGGAAAGAACTTGATATCTAGTTGCTTATAAAATTATTAGGGAGATCGAATCTGACCAAAAATATGCAAAAATCCACTCACAACAAATCTGATCTATTCTGGACATCTTATCGTAGAATTGACGTCATGGATCAACCGTTTGGAATTGTGTGGATGGCCAATTGGACATGAAAATAGACACGGAGATATTTTAATTACTTTTGGTTTTATGAAAAGATGAGATCAAAAAAGTATATGAAACCCTAGATGCAAAACAGCGTACCTGCTATAACGAATTCAGCACAAGTTCGGTCGACTTCGGGTGCCTTTCGCACCTCGTACCGACCATATTAGGAGATAAAGCTCCCCAGTGTCACAATCCACACCCAGTTTAAAGGCACAAGAAGTGGGTACGTCCAGCCTACGCCGCAGTGTCAGCGGTAGAACGTTGTTCTAGGTCACAACATCTAACAAAATATAACTGTACCTGTACAATAATATACTCTCCAAAAGGAGGACAACATAGAAGGTACAACTCAATCACAGAACCTAAGATAGAAATAAAGGGATAAAAGATGGATAATAATCTCAACAGAGAACTACAACTGAAAGTTAATAAGTTTGGATGTTTTAACAACATCAAAATCCAAATAACTGAAGTACGTCTCAAAGTCAAAATATCAAAATAAAGATAACTAGTCTAGCAGTCTAATTTAGACAATGAGCAAGTCCTCAGCAACTATTGGATCCTCTTGAGGGCCGAAGTCACCGGTGTCATCTAAGCCAGCTCCATAGTAAGTAGGAAAGAACTCCTCTGTATCTTCTGTAATATTGTCAACAGGCCCAATCAGGACAGGAACGAATACATATCTCTCACACAGTTCATATCATGACAGGAAATATAAAACATGCTATGGAATAAAGTACATAAAAACTGTAAGAATAAACATGAAGAAAAAGAGAGAATTTGATAACAGGAATTATTTATGTATGGTAATATAGAACTGTAAGTGACTAGTGATTTAGAGTACAAGATAGACATGTGAACGACTTGATTTGTACATGATTATACTATAGAGTTTGCACATGATTACACAACTTTGGAATTGTTCACATGACTACTTATGCTCCCCCGTACCCCAATCAATACAAAAGGATCTAGACAGGTTATGTTATTGTACATGAAAGTTTATAAATGAAACTCATGAGATCATGAGAGTACATAAGAGTACATGAGTGTACATGAATAATAAGAGTCCATGAAATACATGATGTTCATGAAAAGCACATGACATGATGTATCTGATGCACCCGAAGAGGATAACATCTCTTGTAAAGATCCATATAGTACTAAATATAACAAGAATATAATTTCTAACAAGTATGAAACGGTCAGAGAATGTACTCGCCTGATATCCCGAATGTCTAATGAGAATATGATTTCAAACGGAGCATCTGAGTCCTATTTAGAGAAACCACAGGTTACAAAGTGTCCAACATGAATTTAGAGAAAATTATAATACATTCTAAATGATTCGTGGTCATTTTAGGTTAAAGTCAACCCTTGGTCAACTCTGGTCAACTCTGGTCAACCATTCTGGTCAACTAGGTCAATCCTATGTCAACTAGTCCATTATTCCAAGTTTAGGTCAAACTTGAGTTATCTAGTCATTTTAAGTCCATTTGGGTCAAGTTTAGATCAAGTTTGACCTAGAGTTGACTTTTGTCAACTTGGTGAACTTGCTAGTCAACTATGCCAAGTTAGGCCTATTGGGTCAATTGTAAACGAACTCACCAGCCATAGGCTAATATCCTATATCAAAATCAAATATATTTATTCAATTCAATATATATATTTATTCAATTCAATATATATATATATATATATATATATATATATATATATATATATATATATATATATATATATATATATATATATATATATATATATATATAACAAAGGAGTGAAAGCAAGTGTGTGTGTGTGTGTGTGTGTGTGTGTGTGTATGTGTGTGCTGAGTTGTGTAAGGGGGGTAGACTAAATCTCATAAACTGAGATTGAACTCAAGTTCAATCTCAAAACAAAACCAAAAACCAAGTTTCAACTTATCAACCTACACTAACATTCAATAGTACATACATATATACATATACCAATACTTATAATCAATAGCCTACAACACTCAATACATGTCATATCCATATATATAGGTATTCAAACTCTCATATATATATATATATATATATATATATATATATATATATATATATATATATATATATATATATATATATATATATATATATATATTTCATATATATATATATATATATATATATATATATATATATATATATATATATGAAATATATATATATATATATATATATATATATATATATATATATATATATATATATATATATACACAACTGAAATCAGAAAACTGAAAATACAATATATAAAAAAAAAAAAAATATATATATATATATATATATAATATATATATATATATATATATATATATATATATATATATATATATATATACATAACTGAAATCAGAAAACTGAAAATACAACCCATATTGCTAACATATATACTATACCTGATAATTCCCAACCCTCACATGTATGTATATCAACCCACAAATCCTCAAAAGAAACTGAACTCAATAGGCATCTCAGAAATCTAATTCAAAAATAAATATCAGTGTCAAACTTAGAAATCTGAGTTGAACACAAAATTAATTCTCAAATATCAAAACCAATTCAATATCAAAAACCCATATACTACACAAAACCAACTCAAAACCTAAAATCCGAAATACACAACTAAAACTCATGAAACTTGACAAACACAAAGGTATACACATGTGTGTCATCCTCGTGTCCTCACAGAGTTGAACCCGTGTCTGTATCGTGTCCAAATAGTGCGTACCGCACAAGCACGTAGACGTATATAGGAAAATCCTCGTGGGCACGTGTCGTGCTCGATAAAACATCACACGCAACACGAGGAGCCTCGTGCTCGTGCACGTAGATATATGGAGTCTAGGTCTAGGTGTACACCATCCTGACACGCATCTACGCGGTGTCCACGCGTCACACGAACAGCGTGTCGGGAAGGACTGTGCGCGCGTGCACGGTATCAACCGAATTAGTGCAGGCACGATAACTTCGCACACACTCAACAAAATCTTGTAAAGTTGCACGAACATGTGGGCAGAGGTTACCCCCACATGTCCACAAAATTTTATGCCAAACCGTATCGTTTCCATCGAGTTATGACACTCAGAATGCAGGACAGTGCACAGGCAATGCATAGGATCTCGTGCTACGTCCCCGTGTCCGATTTAGACACTAAAAATGTGTCAAATCGAGATATGTCTTCACAGAACTTGTTTCAAATATAAAAAACAACAAATTCGTGAAAATAAAATTGAAAAATAAGAACTTTCGATTCTAAGAGACATTTCATCGAACACGTGTTCCGATACACCGACACGCATCTGATACACCTACCAAACGGATACGAAATCCTACCAAACTACATCTATAGGTCCGAGACACCTAGATGGATGCATCTATGAAGAAAAATCAGAATTTACAGCGGTTTATAGGGGTTTATCTCTTGAGAGTCAATATCTCAATGAAACGAGCCTCCAAACGTCCCGACGCCGATTTCCTCCGGTCCAAAGCCTCTGATTCCTTGCTAGCAAGTCTCCAGCAAGTTCCCTCCTCCCAAGGATCGTAACATACTTTGTTTGGTCTAATTTGGATAAGAATTGAGGAAAAGAGACTATTGGAAGGAAATGGGAATTTTTAGGGTTTTGAGAAAGCTTGACGGCTACTATACTATAACACATATAGGTAGGCTGTTGTTCTGGCCGGCCAGGGGTGCTGCTAGGGTTAGGTTAGGTTTAGGATGGGCCATAATACAACTAAAGCCGAAAAGGAGCCCATTAGCAAAAAGGCCAAAAAGTCATATATTAAATAGCCTAAAAATAACTCAAATTATTTCCTAATTAGGCCTAAGCTCTAACTTAAATTCTAATTAGCTAATTAAGTCTCTAATCACGTGGTCAGTCTTCTAATTATGGTTAACTAAGGTTAAACCATCACCTAATACCAAGAGCACCACTAAAAAACTACAACACCAATCAAATTAATAATAAAATAATTCAAAATTCAAAATATCACACAATTACTAAAATACCCCAACTCTAGAAAAGTGGTAATAACAAATCTACCCTTCTTAAAATAATTTTGTCCTCAAAATTAAAGACAAAACTGAACAGATGAGAAGGATAAAAAAAACATACCTCAAGACTGAAAAAGATAAGGGTATTGCTCGCACATCTCATCCTTCCTCTCCCAGGTAGACTCACCTGGAGAGTGATTCCTCCATGCAACGCGAACCAAGGTATCGTCTGGTTCCTCAGTACCTTCTCTCATCGATCAAGAATCTCCACCAGTTGTTCTGGATAACTAAGAGTAGGGCCCACCTCGATCTCAGAATGATCCAGTACATGGCTGGGATCTGCCAGATACCGTCTCAATTACGACACATGAAATACGTTGTAGACTCCCTCTAATACAGGTGGCAAGTCCAATCTGTATGACACGTCACCGACTCTTTCGCTGATAAAGAAAGGTCCGATGAAACGTGGGCTAAGCTTTCCACCTCTACCAAAGAGAATAGTGCCTCGTGTCGGAGATATACTCATGAACACCAGATATCCAACCTAGCACAAACATGGTCTCTAACTTAACTATAACAATCACATGATCAAACAAAATCACAAAACAACAAAATCCTAATCCTAAGTCTAAGTTGTACCTCAAACTCTAAAGGTCTTCGGTGGCTATCGGTCCAATGTCGTTGTATGTCCTTCACTACGCAAAGTCAATCTCTGATGAGCTTCACCTTCTCGGTTGTGTCTACAATCATCTCAAGTCCCAATAAAGCTCGCTCTCTAATGTCATCCCAAGACATCTACGCCCGTACAATGCCTCGAATGGTGAGTACGACATCTACGCCCGTATAACGCCTCGAATGGTGACATCTCAATGTTGGCCTGGAAACTGTTGTTGTATGCAAACTCCACCAATTATAAATGATCCTCCCAATAACCTCCAAAATCTATGACACAAGTTCGCAGCAAGTCCTCGAGTGTCTGAATAGTCATTTCTGATTGTCCGTCCGTCTGCGGGTGGTATGCAGTACTAAACATGTGCTGAGTGCCCAAACTAGTATGTAGACTCTGCCAGAAATAGAAAGTAAAGCGACTATCTCAATTTGAGACAATGCTCACCGAAACTCCATGAAGCCTGACAATCTGACGTACGTACATCTCTGCTAACTTTTTCGTAGATAAACCCACTTTGAATGACAAAAAATAGGCTGATTTGGTCAACCTGTCTACGATGACCCAAATTGCATCTTTTTCTTCTGGTGTACGTGGCAATCCTGAAATAAAGTCCATCGTAATATGCTTCCACTTCCACTCCGAAATGGGCAATAGCTGTAACAGTCCTCCTGGCCTCTGTCTCTTTGTCTTTACCTGCTGATAGATGAAACATCTGGCTACAAAGCGTGCTACCTCCCGCTTCATCCCATACCACCATATATGCTCCTTCAGATCCCTATATATCTTATTGGCACCTGGATGCATAGAGTACTGAGAACGGTAGGCCTTCTGCATAACCTGCTTCCGAAGGTCTCCACTAGGCACACACAGTCTAGAATCGTGCCACAACGTACCATCCTCTGCAATGACAAACTCATCCGCAAGTCCTGCTCGAACCTGCTCTCGAATACACTGCAGAGCAACATCGTCGAACTGAGTCGACTTAATCCTCTCCATCAAGTACGACTGAATCTGCAGTCCCCACATCTATATCTCAACTCTCGGCACTATCACCTCGATCTCCAGGCTCTCCAGATCTGCTAACAAGTGACGGTCTACCGTCAAACACATAGCTATCGGATACCTACTCAAGGCATCAGCAACCATGTTGGCCTTACCTGGATGATACTGCAACAAAATATCGAAGTCCTTCATCAACTCCAACCATCTCCTCTGCTTCATGTTGAGCTCCTTCAGTGTAAATACATACTTCAAGCTCTTGTGGTCTGTGAAGATCTCCACACGCTCTCCGTATAGATAGTGCTTTCACAACTTAAGAGCAAAGATAATTGCCACCAACTCCAAGTCATAGGTAGCATAGTTCTTTTCATGCAGACGTAATTGCCTGGATGCATAGGCAATCACCTTCCTATGCCGCTACAAGACACAACCCAGACCCTTTTCTGAGGCGTCACTGTAGATAGTGAACCCGCCTGGTCCTGATAACAATATCAGAATCTGGGCTGTCGTCAGCCGCTTCTTCAACTCATCAAAAGCGACCTGACACTCTTCTGACCAGATAAACTCTACATCCTTCCGGGTTAGCCTAGTCAATGGCTCTACAATCAGGGAGAAATCCTGAACAAACCTCCTGTAGTAGCCTACTAATCCCAGAAAACTTTTGATCTTTGTAATTGAACTCAGAGCGGTCCACCCATCAACTGCTCTAATCTTCTTTGGGTCGACTGAGATCCCATCCCCGGTCACAACATGACCTAGGAAATCAACTCGATCCAGAAAAAACTCATACTTCCAGAGCTTGCCATAAAGCTCCTCCTTCCTGAGAGTCTCCAGAACCACTCTCAAGTGCTCCTCTGGGGTCTTCAAGTACACCAAGATGTTGTCGATGAACACCACCACAAACTTGTCCAAGTACTGGTGGAACACCTTATTCATCAGGTTTATGAACACAGCCGGGGCATTAGTTAACCCAAATGGCATTACCATGAACTCAAACTTGTCATACCGGGTCTTGAATGTTGTCTTCGAAATGTCCTCATTCTTTACCTTCACTTGATGGTAAACTGACCTCAGATCAATTTTGGAAAATACCCTCACTCCGCTCAACTGATCGAACAGATCATCGATCCTCGGCAGCGGGTACTTGTGCTTGATCGTGAGGCTGTTGAACGCCATGTAGTGGATGCACATTCGTACCGATCCATCCTTCTTTGGCACAAAGATTATCGGTGCACCCTACGATAAAGAACTCGATCGGATAAAACCTGTCCTGCAACTCATCCACCTGTTTCTTCAACTCCAATAGCTCGTTGTTGTTCACTCTATAGACGTGCTGAGATATCGACTCTGTGCTGGACACCAAATCTATAGAGAACTCTACATCTCTGTCCGGAGGTAACCCTGGCAACTCCTCTAGAAACACATCTGTCACCCTCATTTCCTGTATTTTTAGTATTTCGTATTTATACTCGTATCTGGATTTTGGCATGTATTTTTATTTTTCTCAGCTTGTGGGATTCGATATTTCTCGTATTTGGGATTTAGTCATGGCTTGGTTTTATTTGGGTTTGGGCTCGGTTTTATTGGTTTGGGTTAGGAAGGATCACCCTAACCGACGCTACACCCTCATCCCCACCACAACTCCCCCTCTTATAACTCCACCAACCTCTTCTCTCTCTTCATAAACACCATTTATTTCCTTCTTCTTCTTCTCCTTCCTCAGCACAACTCCCCAACCCCTAGGCAAGTGCATCTTGCAACTACATGAGGACCCTCTTCTCTTTGTCCATTTGCTAGTTTAGGACATGGAGATCAACATTAGTTCTTGGGTTTTTATGATTTGGAGTCTCTGTTGATGTAGATCTAAGTTATTGCTATTTTTGGATTTTACATGTTTTGATCCATTTTGGTTGGTTTTCTTTGAGTTCTGATGTTTCCATGTGGAAGAGCTTTCAGCTTCACTCCAGTTGGAGCCTTAGAAATCCGAATTTGGAGTTCGGATGGCCAAGTTATGAACTTTTGAAGTTTTAGTTTCAGCCATGTGTTCTTGCTGTTTGGAGAAGACAGTGAGCAGTGTGCAGAGCTGTTTAGCTACGCACACTGAGCTACGCGCGCTCTTTAGCGCTGCGTACGCAGGCTTGAGTACGCTTCCTGTTGGAAGCGTGTCTCCTTGAGCATGCGTGACTTTCACACACTGCTCCCTGTAGCGTGCGTGACTTTCACACACTGCTCCTTGTAGCGTGCGTGACTTTCACATACGCTGCCCCCCCTGAGCGTGCGTGACTTTTCATGTGCGCTGCCCTTGAGCTTGCGTGACTTTTCACGCAGCTGTTCCCTTGAGCTTGCGTGACTTTTCACGCAGCTGTTCCCTTGAGCTTACGTGACTTTTCATGCAGCTGCTCCCTTGAGCTTGCGTGACTTTTCACGCAGCTGCTCCCCTTGAGCTTGCGTGACTTTTGTACGCTGCTCCCCTGACCCCTTGCTTAACCTATTGACCCTTGGAGTTTTAGTTTTATTTCTTTAAGCTTGGCTCTTTTATAACCCTATCTTTTGATATTTTATTAGATATTTCATGCCCATTTTATATCCTTACGCCTTTTGTCATGAACTTGATTTTACTTAATATGTTGGAATGACTATGGTACATGGCTTGGTATGACAAGGAACTAGCATAACACGACAGTGACCCGTAGTGGTGCACTCCTGACATGACCAACATGACTTGATAGTGGCCCGTGGCGGCGCACTCCTGACTTGACATGACTTGATAACTTAACTTGACCTGCCTTGACACCGTGGGTGGTTTTCTTGTTTGCTTGTTAAATCCACTTGTCCAGTCTTACATCATGTCTAGGATGGGACTCCTGAGTACCACGGTCAGGAGTACCTACTAAAATGGATTAAGGTTAATAACTAGAATAACACAGTAGTCATGAAGAGATGACATAGCTACAGGCAATCCCGTTACCTGGGCGCTCTTGGGATCTGTAGCCTGTCGTCGAGTAGGGCACATTTCCAGCGCACCGTCGAGTGTTGCACCCTCTAAGTCACCTAAGGGTACATTTGTCTTATGGGCGATGTACCCACCTGAATTCAACCCTAATCTTTCGTCCTGGGTAGCCTGGATGGTCTGCAGGGCTTGTGGCTGTAGAACAATCTCACTGCATCTTGTTAGTAATTAGGCCTGTGATATCCCTAGTTAGTTAAAGTAGTAAGCCGTAATATCTGCTTGGCCGTGATTGATTGAATAAAGTATAGCCAGTCTGGGCATGTCTTGATCCAGTACAAGATTGCTTCCTGTCTTGATTGCTTACATTATTATCTTGCCGATAAATGGTAGGAAACCAAGCTCTGTTCAGATGAAGGGTTACAACCCCGGTCCTTATTTGGTTTACGGGTTGTAACCTGGCTATCGGAATAGTTCCATGGTTATCTCGTCGTATATCATCCTGACATGTTTTCATAATTCTAGTTTAATATTATATCTTCTTGTGTTAATGCTGGCTTTTGTTCTTATTTCGTGGCCCCCTTGTGGCACTTGCTCTTTTTGGGGTTGACCCAGCTGGTTTTGTGTGGCCAGATTTCGGAGCAGCTCCCGAGGATCTACCAAGCTTCCAGCCCAATGGTGGCGACTAGAAGGAACCCGGGCTACGAGTGGATTTTCTATTTTGTTTCGCTCACTCTATTGTAAATTTATTCCTTGAGGCGTTTAGCCGATGAGCACCTGTTAGCTCGATACAGTTTTACTTACTGTCTGCCTACGGGATGTAAACATGATTAACAAATCCTAGGATTGATCATGTATGACTTAAACTCTTGCTAGTCCTAACATTTTGTACGACTAGCTTCATGATCAGCTGATATGTAATATTTGGGACGCCTTATATTGTATATTTAATGATCATACATCTTGTAATTATATTATTTGCTTGAGATTGAGACAATAGGCTTGACCTTAAGTGACTGTTGGCTTGTAGTAAACCCTCATATCTAGACAGCCGTGACCGTATAGTTAAGATGTATTTTATTTCAATATACGTAGCTGGCTATGTCTGCCCCCGCTCTCCAGTATTCTGGTTCTGGGGCGTAACATGGTTTAAGTGGTGGCCCATGCAGGTCTTGTCAATCAAGAAATGTGAGAGTTTACCAAATAGATGTCTCAATCAGTATTTGCCCTTGATCTCCGCCCGTATTTTCAAATCCCTGAAATTCTTGCCCTGATTACATGCTTGTATCGTTGATCTGTCCTGGTCCTTCCTTATTGTTTCCCTGTGTCATCTTTCTCAGCGACACTGTACCTGACCCTGCCAGTCAGCAAGGAAAAGCAACTCCCGTGGACCAGCAGCAACCTGGGGATCAAGCCTAGCATTCTGGAGTCGCCTCCAGAGTGATACCCACTGGAGGAGAGTCACCAGTTCGGCCCGTCCAGCCCGCAGAGCCAGATGATGGTACCTTAGTAGGCCTCATCAGAACCTTGATAGCTTCTCAGGATCGTCGAAGCGACGCCCTACACCAGATAGTTCAAGATGCTTTGACCCGAGGCGGACATCCAGGGAACCAGGCGGCGAACAGCTTCAAGCGATTGAACCCTCCTTTCTTCGACGGCACCGAGGATGCGATTGCCGCGGATGCATGGCTTCAGGATACCGAGGTGATTCTGGAAGCAGCCAGGACACCTGAGAATGAGAAGGTGGCGGTGGTACGCCTGCAGTTGTTGGACTTGGCTCGCAGTTGGTGGGCGGCACAGGCCATGGGATTAGTGGCACCCATTGCTTGGGCAGTATTTAGGGAGAGATTCCAGACGAAGTACTTTGATGCTGTGGCTCGGTACGACCTGCAGACCAGATTTATCAACTTGAAGCAAGGAGGCAGAACAGTCGACAGTTATGCATCGGAGTTTTCTAGACTCAGTAGGTTTGCCCCCACCTTGGTGGCGACCGAGTTTGATAGGGCCCAGCGATTCCAGCAGGGACTGTATTTGGAGATCTTATTGGCGGTTGAGCAGTTCGAGCACCAGACGTTCGATGCAGTCTTGAGAGCAGCTAGGAGGCATGAGTACACCTCCCAGAGGATCGTGGATAGGACCGGAGGTAGGAAGCGGTCCCACAGTCAGATGCACCAATCATCAGCTCCAGTCCCGGCAGCTAGGGGATTGACCATTGGAACTCCGAGGCGGGCGGCCTCAGTAACGTCGGTTCAGCATTCGACCCCGACGTACCCGCAGCAGCAGAAGCAGAAGCAGACTTTCGCGATGGGATGTTCTCATTGCGGGAAGCCAGGGCATGTGGTGGCAGACTGCCGCAGGGCGCAGGGATTGTGCCTGGCTTGTGGAGCAGCAGATCATAGGATAGGGGCTTACCCGAATAGGGGTGGTTCATCTGCATCCAACCCTTCTAGCTCTTCGGTGAGAGGACCGGCCCCAGCACCAGTTCAGCAGCAGCAGTATCAGTCTTCGAGGCCCTTGCCGCCTCAGTCTCAGGCATTCCAGCAACAACACCCCCAACAGTATGCACAAGCCCAAGCTCAGACCAAGAATAGGCAGAGAGGTTTCCAGCAGAGGGGACCGGCAGCCAGAGGACAAGGTCAGGCCATGATGATGGCTATGGAAGAAGAAGTTGCACCAGGTAAGGTAGTGGCAGGTACTATTCTCGTCAACTCCTTTTCAGCTTCGGTATTGTTTGATTCTGGTGCATCGCATTCATTCATGTCTGCACGATTCACGACACGGATAGGATTGGAGCCTGAGTCATTATCAGTGAGGCTCAATATACTTACTGGTAATGGTCTTGTGGGAGTAGATCGAGTGTTTTCCTCGTGTCGGATCATAGTTAGCGGTAGGGAATTCCCCGCTAGATTTATAGAGTTTTCTATGGCAGACTATGATGTAGTCCTAGGCATGGATTGGTTGAGGAACCAGTATGCTAGGATAGACTGCCATATTGGCAGAGTTGTCTTTAGTATCCCCGGCGAGCCAGAGTTTTCGTTTTCCAGAGGCACAGTGGAGCCATCTTCCCCAGCATTGCGGATGGCAGTAGCAGCAGTGCAGTTACCCCGGATAGTTGAAGAGTTTCCAGATGTCTTTCCAGAGGAGATTCCAGGGATGTCGCCGGAGCGGGAGATTGAGTTTACTATAGACTTGATTCCCGGGGCAGCACCGGTATCAGAGCGAGTCTACAGGATGGCGCCTTCCGAATTGGAGATTTTATACAAGATGATTGAAGAACTAAGGACCAAGGGATTCATTCGTACAAGTTGATCACCTTGGGGAGCCCCGATGCTTCTTGTGAAAAAGAAGGATGGTACTTCCAGGCTATGTGTTGATTATCGTACCTTGAATTCGGTGACAATCAAGAACAGATACCCTCTTCCGAGGATAGATGACTTATTTGATCAGCTCAGAGGGGCTTCAGTGTTTTCGAAAATTGACTTGCGGTCAGGATACCACCAGATCAGAGTCAGAGAGCAGGACATCGCGAAGACAGCATTCAGATCGAGGTATGGACATTGGGAGTTCCTTGTTATGCCCTTTGGAGCGACCAATGCGCCGGCCGTATTCATGGACCTCATGAATCGCATTTTTATGCCTTACTTGGATTAATTTGTGATCGTGTTCCTAGATGACATCATGGTCTACAGTAAGAGTGAAGCAGAGCATGAGCAGCATCTCAGAGTCGCCCTCCAGACACTTCGGGAGCATCAGTTGTACGCCAAGTTCAGTAAATGCGAGTTCTGGCTCGATCGTATTTCGTACTTGGGTCACATCATTACCCGAGGAGGAGTGGAAGTGGATCCCCAGAAGATTGTGGCTATCGAGTCATGGCCGGTACCCAGCTCAGTGGCAGAGGTTCGCAGCTTCCTTGGATTGGCCGGCTACTACCGGCAGTTCGTTTCAGATTTCGTAAGGATTTCAGCGCCGATGACCCAGTTGACCCACAAGGATGTGCCATTTGTTTGGACAGCAGAGTGTCAGTAATCATTCGAGAAGTTGAAGCGAGGTTTGATAACGGCTCCCATTCTCACCCTTCCAAATGGGACCGGAGGATTCACAGTTTATTACGACGCTTCAGGCCGAGGATTGGGGTGTGTCTTGATGCAGCATGGGAAGGTAATATCTTATACGTCACGTCAACTACATAATCATGAGAAGAATTACCCGACCCATGACTTGGAATTGGCGGCGGTAGTGTTTGCTTTGAAGTTGTGGGGACACTACTTGTACGGAGATAGAGTGGAGATCTTTACTGATCATAAGAGCCTGAAGTATGTTTTCACCCAGAAGGACCTTAATATGCGGCAGCGAAGATGGCTCGAGCTACTAGTGGACTATGATGTGGATTTGCAGTATCATCCCGGGAAGGCCAACGTTGTAGCAGATGCATTGAGCAGGAGAGCCGGAGTTTATTTCCTGACGGCGCAACCAGAATTATTGGCTGACCTTCAGAAGATGGGAATTGAGGTGGTTCTTCCAACCAGTGTGGCATTGGTGGCCAGTCTACAGGTTCAGTCCAGCATAGTTGAGAGGATCCGGGTGGCGCAGTCAACAGATCCCAAGATCCAGCGACTCAGAGCAGAGTGTGAAGCAGGAAGAAGGCCAGAGTTATGTATCCATGAAGACGGTACCCTTCGGCACGGCACTCGTCTTTGTGTACCTAGTGGAGATATCAGACAGGAAGTCATGGCAGAAGCCCACAGTTCACAATATTCTATTCATCCGGGTGGTACGAAGATGTACCGTGATATTCGTCAGCATTTTTGGTGGAATGGCATGAAGAGGGAGATACCCGGTTTGTCTCTCGGTGTTTGGTTTGCCAACAGGTTAAAGCTGAACATCAGAGGCCCGCTGGACTTCTTCAACCCTTACCGATCCCAGAATGGAAATGGGAGCATATAACCATGGATTTCGTGACCGGATTGCCCAGATCTCCGGCCGGCAGAGATGCTATTTGGATAATTGTGGACAGGCTTACCAAGGTGGCACACTTTCTTCCATTCAGAGTTGGACAGTCGACGGCGCAGCTAGCAGAGATGTATCTCAGACAGATCGTCAGGCTTCACGGTGTGCCAGTCAGCATCACCTCAGACAGGGATTCAAGATTCACATCACACTTTTGGCGCAGCTTGCAGAAGAGTTTGGGAACTCGTCTCCAGTTCAGCTCAGCTTATCACCCACAGACGGATGGTCAGTCAGAGCGCACAATCCAGACCCTTGAAGATATGTTGAGATCTTGCACCCTTGACTTCGGTGGTTCATGGGAGAATTATCTGCACCTGGTGGAATTCTCGTACAACAACAGTTATTAGGCCAGTATCCAGATGGCACCCTTCGAGGCTCTCTATGGCAGGAAGTGTAGATCCCCGCTAGCATGGGACGATGTCGGAGAGAGGCAGATGCTCGGACCCGAATTGATTTCCCAGACGGTTGAAGTGGTCAGGAAGGTCAGAGATCACCTCCGAGTTGCCCAGGACCGCCAGCGCCATTGGGCCGATGCTCATCGGCGTCCCTTAGAATTTGCTGTCGACGACCATGTATTCCTTAGGATCTCGCCTAACCGCGGCGTCATTCGCTTCGGCGTGCGGGGAAAGCTTAGTCCTAGGTATATAGGGCCGTTCGATATTCTAGAGCGAGTAGGAGATGTATCCTATCGTCTCGCTCTTCCCCGTCGCTAAGTGAGGTACACGATGTATTCCATGTGTCCCAATTACGACGATATATTCCGGACCCGAGCCACATCCTAGACCATTCGGAATTGGTTGTTGGTACCAACCTTTCGTATGAGGAGAGGCCCGTGTCTATATTGGACCGGAGGGAAAAGATACTCAAGAACAAGACTATTAAATTAGTCCGTGTTGCTTGGGGTCATCACTCTCTAGGTGAGTCAACGTGGGAGCGTGAGGACGACATCCGATCGCGATATCCCTACCTGTTTGACTCGTGAGGTATAATGTCTTTCTTATGCCTTACGTTTTCCCTTCCTTGCTTGCATTGTATGATTGTATGATTGAACTGCTTAGTGTAACTTCCATGTGCTTAATATAGCTTGTCGTGACAATCTCTAGCTCCTTGATTAAATTCTGAGGACGGAATTCTTTTAAGGTGGGTAGAGTTGTCACCCTCATTTCCTGTATTTCCAGTATTTCGTATTTATACTCGTATCTGGATTTTGGCATGTATTTTTATTTTTCTCAGCTTGTGGGATTCGGTATTTCTCGTATTTGGGATTTAGTCATGGCTTGGTTTTATTTGGGTTTGGGCTCGGTTTTATTGGTTTGGGTTAGGATGGATCACCCTAACCAATGCTACACCCTCATCCCCACCACAACTCCCCCTCTTTATAACTCCACCAACCTCTTCTCTCTCTTCATAAACACCATTTATTTCCTTCTTCTTCTTCTCCTTCCTCAGCACAACTCCCCAACCCCTAGGCAAGTGCATCTTGCCACTATATGAGGACCCTCTTCTCTTTGTCCATTTGCTAGTTTAGGACATGGAGATCAACATTAGTTCTTGGGTTTTTATGATTTGGAGTCTCTGTTGATGTAGATCTAAGTTATTACTATTTTTGGATTTTACATGTTTTGATCCATTTTGGTTGGTTTTCTTTGAGTTTTGATATTTCCATGTGGAAGAGCTTTCAGCTTCACTCCAGTTGGAGCCTTGGAAATCTGAATTTGGAGTTCGGATGGCCAAGTTATGAACTTTTAAAGTTTTGGTTTCAGCCATGTGTTCTTGCTGTTTGGAGAAGACAGTGAGCAGTGTGCAGAGCTGTTTAGCTACGCACACTGAGCTACGCGCGCTCTTTAGCGCTGCGTACGCAGGCTTGAGTACGCTTCCTGTTGGAAGCGTGTCCCCTTGAGCGTGCGTGACTTTCACACACTGCTCCCTGTAGCGTGCGTGACTTTCACACACTGCTCCTTGTAGCGTGCGTGACTTTCACATACGCTGCCCCCCCTGAGCGTGCGTGACTTTTCATGTGTGCTGCCCTTGAGCTTGCGTGACTTTTCACGCAGCTGTTCCCTTGAGCTTGCGTGACTTTTCACGCAGCTGCTCCCTTGAGCTTGCGTGACTTTTCACGCAGCTGCTCCCCTTGAGCATGCGTGACTTTTGTACGCTGCTCCCCTGACCCCTTGCTTAACCTATTGACCCTTAGAGTTTTAGTTTTATTTCTTTAAGCTTGGCTCTTTTATAACCCTGTCTTTTGATATTTTATTAGATATTTCATGCCCATTTTATATCCTTACGTCTTTTGTCATGAACTTGATTTTACTTAATATGTTGGAATGACTATGGTACATGGCTTGGTATGACAAGGAACTAGCATAACACGACAGTGACCCGTAGTGGTGCACTCCTGACATGACCAACATGACTTGATAGTGGCCCGTGGCAGCGCACTCCTGACTTGACATGACTTGATAACTTAACTTGACCTGCCTTGACACCGTGGGTGGTTTTCTTGTTTGCTTTTTAAATCCACTTGTCCAGTCTTGCATCATGTCTAGGATGGGACTCCTGAGTACCACGGTCAGGAGTACCTACTAAAATGGATTAAGGTTAATAACTAGAATAACACAGTAGTCATGAAGAGATGACACAGCTACAGGCAATCCCGTTACCTGGGCGCTCTTGGGATCTGTAGCCTGCCGTCGAGTAGGGCACATTTCCAGCACACCGTCGAGTGTTGCACCCTCTAAGTCACCTAAGGGTACATTTGTCTTATGGGCGATGTACCCACCTGAATTCAACCCTAATCTTTCGTCCTGGGTAGCCTGGATGGTCTGCAGGGCTTGTGGCTGTGGAACAATCTCACTACATCTTGTTAGTAATTAGGCCTGTGATAACCCTAGTTAGTTAAAGTAGTAAGCCGTAGTATCTGTTTGGCCGTAATTGATTGAATGAAGTATAGCCAGTCTGGGCATGTCTTGATCCAGTACAAGATTGCTTCCTGTCTTGATTGCTTACATTATTATCTTGCCGATAAATGGTGGGAAACCAAGCTCTGTTCAGATGAAGGGTTACAACCCCGGTCCTTGTTTGGTTTACGGGTTGTAACCTGGCTATCGGAATAGTTCCATGGTTATCTCGTCGTATATCATCCTGACATGTTTTCATAATTCTAGTTTAATATTATATCTTCTTGTGTTAATGCTGGCTTTTGTTCTTATTTCGTGGCCCCCTTGTGGCACTTGCTCTTTCTGGGGTTGACCCAGCTAGTTTTGTGTGGCCAGATTTTGGAGCAGCTCCCGAGGATCTACCAAGCTTCCAGCCCAATGGTGGCGACTAGAAGGAACCCGGGCTACGAGTGGGTTTTCTATTTTGTTTCGCTCACTCTATTGTAAATTTATTCCTTGAGGCGTTTAGCCGACGAGCACCTGTTAGCTCGATGCACTTTTACTTACTGTCTGCCTACGGGCTGTAAACATAATTAACAAATCCTAGGGTTGATCATGTATGACTTAAACTCTTGCTAGTCCTAACATTTTGTACGACTAGCTTCATGATCAGCTGATATGTAATATTTGGGACGCCTTATATTGTATATTTAATGATCATACATCTTGTAATTATATTATTTGCTTGAGATTGAGACAATAGGCTTGACCTTAAGTGACTGTTGGCTTGTAGTAAACCCTCATATCTAGACAGCCGTGACCGTATAGTTGAGATGTATTCTATTTTAATATACGTAGCTGGCTATGTCTGCCCCCGCTCTCTAGTATTCTGGTTCTGGGGCGTGACAACATCTATGAACTCAGCTATCAATGGATGTGGCACGCTCTGCTCCTCTACTGAAACTCCACAGAAAACTTTGTTGTTCTGCTCTGTCTCTCGTCCGGTGAACTCGAACTCTGGCTCTCCTGGAACTCTAAAAAAAACTCTACTACCACGACAATCTATATTGGCATAGTGCCTGCTCAACCAATCCATCCCGAGTACAATATCGTAGTTCGGTAATGGCATTACGAGCAGACTCACATCTAGTTCTCGACCTCCCAAAACTACTCTCCGATCCTTGCAAATATCACGGACGAGGATGATACCACCCCCGGTCGTGATCTTGCAAGTCCTAGGCAATGATTCAGAAGAAAGATGGTGTCTAATAGCAAATGATACAAACACAAAGCAATGGGAAGCCTTCGAATCAAACAAAGCAAATACAGGAAAAAAGTCAAGAAAAATAGAACCTGCGATCAGATCTCCTACTGCCTCTGCATCCTCGGCTGACAAGGCAAAATCTTGCCCCTGCGGACCTCCTCAGGCCTGCTGCGGGTGCTGAATAAACTTTTGCTGCTAAGTCTGCAATGGTCCCTTCTGTTGTCCTGCCGGAGCCTTGGCTCCTGCTCCCTAAGTTATACGTCCCGAAGACAAGGGACAGTCCCTCATCTGGTGTTCTGCTGATCCGCAGAGTAGGCACTTGCTAGCCTCTTTCTACAGTCGTTCCACGCATGTCCTGGCTTCTTATAGATGGTGCAACTGATGGATTGCTGTTGTCTAGGTACCTACTGTATCTGCCTCTGCTAAAAGGGTGTACGACCCTGACTTTGGAACTGCTGCTGCTGGAACGGCTTCTGCTGATGCTGCTGCTAAAAATGGGGCCTCTTGGACGGGCCTCCACTACCACCGGCTCAATGGGTATCACGACCTATTTTCAACTTCAGTTCAAGGTCGCCCTTCGCTGCCATAGCTCCTGACAGAATCTACTCAAAGGTAGCATCTCTGTCACTCTTGGTCAAGGACTTGACTTCCTTGACCAAGCCCTTCCTGAAACTACTAGCCTTCGCCGTCTCGCTTAGGCCCACAACAAATTTGCCCGGACGGCAGAACTCTCTAACATACTCCTCTATTATCTGGTTCTCCTGAACCAAGTTCTCGAACTGCGTCTCCAAGGCGCAAAGTGCTGTGTCGGAGAAAAATGTCTCCTTGAAGAGCTTCTTGAAAGCTTCCCATGTCGGCCCCTCTGTACCAACTCTGGGCTCGGTCTGGTACCATGTGCGGGCAAGGTCCTGCATCTGACTGTATGATGCCTCTATCTGAATCCCAACTGGTATCTACGTGAGGTGAAAGATCTCCTCTATATGCTCGATCCAGTCATCGACATATAGGATACCCTCAGTACCCTTGAAGTCTCACGGCCGCATCTTCTGAAAGTCCTGAATGCTCGGAGTCCTCGGCTGGTACTGCTGTATCTGCCCTCCTTGCGGCTGGGTAGTCACCTTCTCCACTACTACCATGGCCAGTTGATGGGTATTGTCAATGCCCGGCCTCATATCTTTCGACTGGCGCCGCTGAGCCTCCATCATCTGCTGAAAGAAGGCAAAAAATTGTGCCATGTCAACTGTCCCCTGAGGCGGTGGTGGTAGCATCTCCTGAATCCCCGGGGTAGTCCTCGAAATAAGTGGAGTAACACCCCCAAAAGCTGCAGACGCTCCCACATGAGCAGGAACAAGAGGTGCTGTGGTCCCAATATCTGTCTGGACCAGAGGAGAAGTGGCAGACCTCTCAGTAGTGTCTACTGCTGTTGAGCGATAAGATTGTGTCTGCACTATCCTGGAGACAGATCAAACAAGAATCAATTACTGAGAAAGAAGCGATATAATCAAAGGAGGACTGTTTATTTCAAAGGAAGGCAATTAGCAGCAAGAATTAGTTAAAAGTTTTTTCTAATGTTATTAAGTACCGTAAACTTATATCCTATATCCTACTGCAGGCTGTAGTGATACTCTACTTCGAGTACCACTACGAAATCGCACTAGTTGCGACTCTCTTGACCTGCAAGAGCCACCACTAAAAACGTGTCACGATCCGCACCCAGTGTATGGACACGAAAAGTGGGTATGTCCAGCCTACGCCGCAGTGTCGGCGGTAGAACGCTATCCTAGGTCACAACATCTAACAAAATATAACTGTACCAATATAATGATATACTCTCCAAAAGGAGGACAATATAGAAGGTACAACTCAATCACAGAACCTAAGATAAAAATAAAGGGATAAAAAGATGGATAATAATCTCAACGGAGAACTACAACTGAAAGTTAATAAGTTTGGATGTATAAACAACATCAAAATCCAAATAACTGAAGAACATCTCAAAGAAAAAATATCTAAATAAAGATAACTAGTCTAGCAGTCTAATCTAGACAATGGGCAAGTCCTTAGCAACTGTTGGATCCTCCTAAGGGCCTAAGTCGCCGATGTCATCTAAGCTAGCTCCAAAGTAAGTAGGACAGAACTCCTCCTCATCCTCTGTAATATTTTCAACGGGCCCAATCAGGATAGGAACAAATACATCTCTCTCACACAGTTCATATCATGACAGAAAATATAAAGCATGTTATAGAATAAAGTATATGAAAACTGTAAGAATAAACATGAAGAAGAAGAGAGAATTTGATAACAAGAATTATTTAGGTATGATAATAGAGAACTGTAAGTGACTAGTGATTTAGAGTACAAGATAGACATGTGAACGGCTTGATTTGTACATGATTACACTATAGAGTTTGCACAAGATTACACTACTTTGAAATTGTTCACATGACTACTTCTACTCTTCTGTACCCTAATCAATACACAAGGATCTAGACAGTTATTATACATGAAAGTTTATACATAAAACTCATGAGATTATGAGAGTACATGAGAGCACATGAGTGTACATGAATAATAAAAGTCCATGAAATACATGATGTTCGTGAACAGCACATAACATGATGTATCGGATGCACCCGAGGGGGATAACATCTCATGTAAAGATCCATATAGTACTAGTCCGTGATAACATCGTGTCAGCATCAACTAAATTAGTCTATAACAATAATATAATTACTAACAAGTATAAAAAACAGAAAATGTACTCGTCTGATATCCCAAATGTCTGATGAGAATATGAGTTCGAACCGGAGTATCTGAGTCCGATTTAGAGCAACCACAGGTTACAAAGTGTCCAACATGAATTTAGAGAAATTAACAATGCATTCTAAATAAATCTAGGTCATTTTGGGTCAAAGTCAACTCTGGTCAACCTTGGTCAACCATTCTGGTCAACTAGGTCAACCCTAAGTCAACTAGTCCATTATTCCAAGTTTAGGTCAAACTTGAGTTATGTAGTCATTTTAAGTCCATTTGGGTCAAGTTTAGATCAAGTTTGACCCAAAGTTGACTTTTGTCAACTTGGTCAACTTGCTAGTCAACTATGCCAATTGGCCTATTGGGTCAATTCTAAACTAACTCACCAACCATAGTCTAATATCCTATATCAAAATTAAATATATTCATTCAATTCAATATGTAATATATATTTTTTTAATGTAATATATATATATATTTTTTTAATGTAATATATATATATATATATATATATATATATATATATATATAAAATATATATATATATATATATATATATATATATATATATATATATATATATATATATATATATTTTATATATATATATATATATATATATATATATATATATATATATATATATATATATAAAATATATATATATATATAAAAAAAAAAAATATATATATATATATATATATATATATATATATATATATATTTATGTAATATATATATATATATTTTTAATGTAATATATATTTTTTATGTAATATATATATTTTTTATGTAATATATATATATATATATATATACATATATGTATATGTATATGTATATATATCAAAGGAGTGAAAGCAAGTGTGTGTGTGTGTGTGTGTGTGTGTGTGTGTGTGTGTATGCTGTATTGTGTAAGGGGGGTAGACTCAATCTCAGAAACTGAGATTGAACTCAAGTTCAATCTCAAAACAAAACCAAAAACCAAGTCTCAACTTATCAACCTACACTAACATTCAATAGTACATACATATATACATATACCAATACCTATAGCCAATAGCCTACAACACTCAATACATGTCATATCCATATATATAGGTATTCCAACTCTCATACATATATATACATATACAACTGAAATCTCCTAATGTATCTCAGAAAACTGAGAACACAACCCATATTGCTAACCTATATACTATACCTTATAATTTCCAACCCTCACATGTATGTATATCAACCCACATACCCCAAAAGAAACTGAACTCAATAGGTATCTCAGAAATCTAATTCAAAACTAAATATCAGTGTCAAACTCAGAAATCTGAGTTGAACACAAAATCAATTCTCAAATATCAAAACCAATTCAATATCAAAAACCCATATACTACACAAACCCAACTTAAAACCTAAAATCTGAAATATACAACTAAAACTCATGAAACTTGAAAAACACAAAGGTGTGCACGTGTGTGTCATGCTCGTGTCCTCACATAGTCGAACTCGTGTCCGTATCGTGTCCAAACAGTACGTATAGCACAGGCACGTATACGTGTATAGGAAAATCCTTGTGGGCACGTGTCGTGCTCGATAGAACACCACACGCAACACGAGGAGCCTCGTGCTCGTGCACGTAGCTAGGTGGGGTCTAGATCAAGGTGTACACCACCCTGACAAGCGTCCACGCAGTGTCCACGCGTCACACGAACAACGTGTCGGGAAGGGCTGTGCACGCATGCACAGTGTCAGCCGAATTAGTGCAGGCACGATAACTTCGCGCACACTCAACAAAATATCGAGAAATTTCACGAGCACATGGGAAGAGGATACCCCCCTGTGTCCACAAAATTGCATGCCAAACCGTGTCGTATCCATCGAGTTATGACACTCAGAATGCAGGACTGTACGGGCTTTGCACGGGATCTCGTGCTATGTCCCCGCGTTCGATGTGGACACCAAAAATGTGTCAACTCGAGATCCATATTCATAGAACTTATTTCAAAAATAAACAACAACAAATTCATGAAAACGGAATCAAAAAATAAGAACTTTCGATTCTAAGAGACATTTTATCGAATACGTGTTCCAATACACCGATACGCGTCTGATACGCCTACCAAACGGATACGAAATCCTACCAAACTACATCTACATGTCCGGGACACCTAGATGGATGCATCTATGAAGAAAATTCAGAATTTACAGGGGTTTAGAGGGGTTTACCTATTGAGAGTCAATATTTGAATGAAACGAGCCTCCAAACGTCCCGACGCCGATTTCCTCCAGTCCAAAGCCTCCGATTCCTTGCTAGCAAGTCTCCAGCAAGTTCCCTCCTCCCAAGGATTGCAACGTAGTTCATTTGGTCTAATTTGGATGAGAATTGAGGAAAAGAGGCTATTAGAAGGGAATGGAAATTCTAGAGTTTTGAGAAAGCTTGACGGCTACTATACTATAACACATATAGGGGGGTTGTTGTTGTGGCCGGCCAGGGATGCTGCTAATCTTAGGTTAGGGTTTAGGATGGGCCATATTACAACTAAATTCCAAAAGGAGCCCATTAGCAAAAAGGCCAAAAAAGCTATATATTAAATAGCCTACAAATAACTTAAATTGTTTTCTAATTAGGACTAAGCTCTAACTTAAATTCTAATTAGCTAATTAAGTCTCTAATCACATGGTTAGTCTTCTAAATAAGGTTAACTAAGGTTAAACCATCTTCTAAAACCAAGAGAACCAATCAAAAACTACAACACCAATCAAATTAATAATAAAATAATTCAAAATTCAAAATATCACACAATTACTAAAATATCCTAAATCTAGAAAAGTGGTAGTGACACCCAGGAAGGTGTTGGGGTGTTAGGGGGGTGTACTAGGGTCGAGATAAAATTGTAGGTGGGTTGAAAGAGGTCGGGGTGATGAGTTACTGTCGGGTGGAAAGGAAAGTGCAAAAATATAAATAAAATTGTAGGGGTGCTCGGTTTGTAGAGATAAGGAGGGGGTGGCAGTTATGTGGAGGGTTTTAATATGTAGGGCTTTGATAAATTTTTTATTATGGGGATTTGGGCTTTGGTTTGGATTAATTTGGTTAGGATTTTGCCATCCAAAGGATTAATATAGTAATGAGTTTCCTTATTGGGTGGGATGTTTAACCAAGTCAAAGATAGGGGATTTAATGCACATGGCTGCAACTTAGTCACTAAAAATTGGTTAAATATATATCTAATCGATTTTTGGCAACCTTAGATAGGCTCTAACAAGTGGAGTTGGCTAGGTTAGGGTCCTAACATATTTTCTAGTCAAATTAAACCCGAAAAGTCAACTAATGGGTCTCATGTGCCATTTGCAAATAAATAGCACATGGGAGATTGAATGGCATACCCTAGGCATGTGCGTAGTAGGCTCGTAATAGGTTAAAACCATATATTGGGTCAAATGGTTTTGGTCTATGTCAAGTCTCGAACTCAAGTTGTAAGTTAGGTCAAGATTTACGGTAAACGGTCAAAATGGCCTAAGTGACCAGAAGTTATGCGAAGTCAAAAAATGTTGGTGAACAAGTTTAGATGGTACATGATATATCAAATTGAAGGTGGACGTGTCTAGAATTCAAATATAGAATTTAAATTTGAGAAATCGATATTTGTTGTTCTTCAAAAATCAAAACTATGGTAAAGTACTACTATAGTCATTATTAACTTAAAATATATTTTAATATTAAAATAACCATATTAAATAAATAAAAATAACTAAAATAAATTCTAAAAATTAGGGGGATTATATGTGGCCCTTGGATCAACTACTAAGATGCCCCGGACGATAGGAAGGCATTCTGGTTTTCGTACTTCAAGATTTCAATATCAATGATTTAATTTAGGCATATTATATAACTTACTACTCTTTTTGATAACATATTTCTAACCACTATACCAAACTAAATAGATCGAGAAGTTATTTCCTATCATGGACGCCAAGCTAATCCCTAATACGATCAACAACCAGAAGGCTCGTGATCGCTCGGGACAACCGATCCAAGATTGGATCATGTCTTAACAGTGGAGTGCGATGAGGGCTAGATTCGATGATCCTAGATATAAGAAAAGGTCTGAGAAGGTGAAGGTAGAAAAGCAGTATGGTGGCTCGATTTCCATGACGAAATATTTTTGTCGTATGGTATATATCTTATTGAATATATATTAATTTAATAAAAGTAGGACAAAATGTTTAATTTTAATAATAAACAATATATTTTTAATAAGTACAGAGCGGTGAAGACGCCAACATGGTGACCGTCTTCCTGGACACCCATGGGAAGGGTGGAAATCCTATTGATGAGAGAGATACACAGAGCTATGTAAGTATTACTTTACGTTTTGTTAACTTTAACATAACTTAGAAAATACGCCTACAAATATCCATGTAGTTAGTAATAAGTACCAAAGATACGTAGTTAATAAGAAGTATGCTTATCAAGAGTTATTGAGATATAAATACATTTCTAGGACGAGTATCTTAGGCTTTGTGAGCTGGCGACTGCTAATGCACCTATAACGTAGCTCTGTTGCTGGTACTTCCTCACAGCCCCGTAACTCTATCGGTGGATGAGCTGTAGATGACCATCATTGGTGGTCTTCTGAGGGGTACGTACTAAGGCTCAGAAGCCTACGACGTTCGCATTGTGATGCAGTCCTCTAGGGCCCCCTCTGCCAGTATACGTTCTCCACAACCCTCGCAGGAGTCGGTCTGAGTCTAGGGGAGCGTTGATTGACCGTCAGGATTACGGAGTAGGCCAAGTCTCAGCAACAGACAGAAGATCCGACGATCTCCGTATGATTTGATATACTAGAGCGCAACATAATGGATTCTCTGAGCCAGAGGATGGAGCGTGGCATTACTGAGCTGATCACATCGACAGAGCGCAGTATGACGGCTCTGTAGGGGTCTCAAGTGACCCTGGGCGAGTCCTTGGCAAGGATTCAGGATTCAGTGGTTCAAAGCACATCGAGGATGATATCTTCCATAGATTCATACAATGCTCGACTGACAGCGTTGGAGTAGATACATCCTCCTAGTATGCCTGCATGGACACCGACTCCATCGAAGACACTGCCTCCCCCGACTATACCTTTATCGACATTGGGGACAATTTTACAGTAGGAGTATGACATGCTCATATCCCAAGCATGCCATCATGCTCCTCATCCTCCTCCAGATCAGCAATAGTCCTAGTTAGGACATTTTATTTGTTTGTTTGTGTATTGACCCATGATCTTGGGTCTTTTATGCTTTTTTAATACATTTATTGAGATCGTTTGTGTATTGGCCCTAGACGTTTATTTCAAACTTTATGTATATATTTGTCTTTGAGACTCAATTTGTAATGGAGTGTGTTCTTTTCTTAAAATTTTAATTTATTATTCATATTAAATGCATGAAAAATTATCGGTATTGAGTGTTTCACAAAAGGGGTTGGCGAACACATGAAATTCAATGGAGGGTTGCTCCGGGTCTATTTATATAAACTATGAATTGGTAAAAACTACATGAATAATGTTTTGGAAACAATTTTACAAACTACATGTTTTTTATTTGTTTTGGCAGTGTCACGACCCGCACCGATATAGGAGCACAAGTGCTTAACAACGCCCAGCCTATGCCACATTGTCAGTACTAGAACGCTGTCTAGGTCTTCTATACTAGCAATAAATATATAACCTGTCAATATATCTCATCTCCAATTGGAGGACAATATGATATAGCATACTCAATCACGAATCTATATGGAAGAATGAAATGGCACGATAAAAGATACTATCATAAAAGAAATATCCAAAAGTGTAAAGTATCATAATACAAATCCAGAGTCTCGAGTCAATTATAGAAATACAAGTCTGAAATAATAAACAGGCTAATCAGATAGTGTTGGAGATAAAATCCAGTACAAAACCAAGTCTACTGGGTCGCTACTACAGTCTCCTGATCTATACCTACTACGTCTTGCGAACCATAGTAGATAGTAAACTCGTCCTCGTCATCTGAAAAAATATCCAGTCAAGATTGGAGCGAAGTATATTTCCAATAACAGTTCCAGTAATTGATATGGACATTGCAGCAGTAAATAGAGAGAATGTACGAGAATAGGTAAAATGTACATGAAAAGAGCATGGCATTGTAAAACTGTAAACAAGAGCGAAAGAAGGTAAAATAGGTTATATCGTGTACAAAAGTCAAAAAAATCTATACTATCAATATGAGTTAGTACTAGCTTCGCATGTGACCGGCTTAGGAACTTGCACGGGAAATATGGCCTGGCTAGTCATACGTGCAGTGTATAACTAACACTCACGGGAAAGCAATATCATGCACGGGAAGGATATGGTCACATGGCTACACTTCTACTCCCCACCCACGACCAGTACAGTGGATCCAACCATGGCATATTATGACACGGGATACTCTGAGAAGGTAGCAAATCCTCTAAGGAATCGGCATCTATACGATACACAAGAACAATAACGAGGCTTGCACAAGATATACCAGATATATGGGAATAACATCTCATGACGGGATCCAGAAATACCAATCCATGTAACCAATGTGTCGAGAGTTCAAGGATATCTACACTAAACATAAGAAACATATAAAATAACATATATGAGAAATTATCATAGAATGTACTCGCCTGCAATATGGTGTAAATTATCAACGATGTTCGATCCGGTGACTCGAAGACCTAAACATGGAATACTGTATCAATACCACGTTTTGGAAGTGAATGCAAGTCAAACTAGTCCAATTCTAGGTCATAAAGTCATTTCTAGGTCAATTGGTCAACTGTAGGTCAAACTAGTCAAACTAGTTGTTTCTAAGTATTATGTGTCTATATCGAAGCTATTGTGTCCATACACTAAGTATCTGGGCTATATTAGTTATCCTAGGATACTATGGTAGCCTATTACCCATTCTCAATATACAATTGAAATATCTAATCTAGATATCTACTATAGTCAAGTTTATACTTACCCTAGCAATTATCTTTCAATACCCAAACTCCTATATGTAGCCTATACCCATGGATAGGTAATGCTAGGGTATAGGTCATGGGGGTTTACTATGGTAGGTATATGTAATAGGTTGGTAACCTATCCATGGATTATGCCTAATACCTACTAGCATTACATTACCTTTACCTACCCTATACACACACACACACACTCTCCTGTTAACTACCAAGGCCCTGCCACATGCTACACTCCCTATCTATTCACATAGGTTAATGGCCTTGCCTATTGAAGAAAGTGGTCCCCTATCCCATCTTGTGCAATACCCTACTTGTTAGGGGGTTCATATCCTGTCTTGCACCCTAACAAAAACAACCAAGCCAAGCCAAGCCAAGCCAGGCTATGCAAGGCCAAACCAGGCCTACTGCCAAACCCCTGTTATGGCCTGCCCGATACCCAATTGCCAAATACCAAAACCCCTATATATCCAGTCCAACACATGCCAATGCTTGCTCCCTTTAACTCATGTATTCCCTGTATTGCCAGCCCCCTTTACTTCATTCACCTCTGCCTACACATCACAAGAATGACCCTAATTCTTGTCTGTAACCCGAGCCCACAAAGCTAACTGTCTAACCCCCAAGTCCTAATTGTATGACCTGGACATAAATCCCCTCACATATACTAATACACATCTCATATATAGGAACAAACATATGGTCATATAGGGGACACATATATCTCAACACATGAGTACTCACATGTGTGAGCACCCTGAATTTTAGGGTCCTTTTAAATTTTTTTTATATGAATTGTTTTCAATAAATAATCTTATTATAATTAGTTTTAGTCCTTAATGTACCTTTCCGTGACTTTTATTTTTGGAGCATCGGGGATGTCAACCTCTTAAAACTTCCTTCATGAGTTTTGTAGTAGATACGATTAACCTCATTTTGATATATCATGTCCTACTCAAACTTGTTCCCTTGTATCCTATTTACATCACACAACTTTCTGGTCAATTTAGGCCATTTGGCCACCTACCGTAAAACTTGACCAAACATCCAATTTAATTTTGGGACTCGACATTTATCCAACATAATCGACCCAATATATGGTTTTGACCTATTTTGAGCATACTATGCAAATATCACTTGTGTGCCATCCAATTGAGCTCCCACATGCTACTATTAAATCAATGACCATAAATGACATAAATTTGTGCTCATGATCTCACTAAGCCCAAACCCAACCCAATCTAACTAATAAACCCAAGCCCATGGGTGTATCATATTTATGTTTGGGCCATGACACTTCTCTCTTCCAGTGTTCATATCCTTTAATGATGCAAGCCTCCTGACTTCTGTAAATATTTTATATTCCTAATTATCAATATAAAATTCTGTATTTAATGTCTAGGACCCTCATTAATAAAGTTATTAGCAAATATTCTTATTTCCTATTAATCATAGTTGGCTAACAGTTATTTTTTCCAACTCAGTTGGATTTATTTTAATTAACAAATATAGGGTAGCCGATAAATTATTATCCCTAAAGGCCAAAAAGATTTTCCATGAATATGAATCTTCATAATATGCTACCCAACCTATGTATCTCCCCATTATATACCAAGCCCATACAATAGTCCATTGGTTTAACCCTAAGCCCAAATCCTATTTCTATTTATTTCATACAAATTATTTCCATTATTTCTTGTAAGCCCAAGGCCTTTTCTTTTCTTTACCTTCCTAACTATCGAGTAGAGCCCAAGCCCAACCTTCCTATTCTACTAAGCTATGCCCACGTGAATTCTTGTCTGCACAAGTAATTCATGGGTGAAATGAGTACAGCAGCCCAAGCCACAAAACCCAACCCTAACTTTTTCTATATAACGGCTCGTCCCCACTCCTATCAAGAGAGTAGCCGCAAACCACCATCACCTAAACTCCTCTTCCCTCTCCTTCAACGTGCCCATACTTCCCACCACCGCCACGAGTCATCGCCGTCAGTAACCAACCCATGTCGAGCGGCCGAACGAGCAATGTGTCTGCGTCGCACACTTCCCGGCCAGCACACCCCACCCGAACGGCCTTTCTAGTACTGGTCGGTGCATCTACACTGATGCCAGTGACGAGAAACCACCAGCAGACCCGCGCACGCCTCCTCGTCGCACCTCATCGAAGTGTGGGCCAAACCAAACCGTGCGATGGCCTTGTAATCTTCGTCGACATCCTCTGAAACCTCATGCGTCTCTAATGTAGATGAGTCGCCAACGCCTGCCACGGACCACGTCGCTTTCCGTCGCGGCAGCCACGAGCTCGTCGGTGCTGCCCAAGTATCATGAAGCATTGTTCGAGCAACCACCGTGCCATAGACCAGCGTCTGCCACCATGAGTGGTCGGCCACATGAGACGTGCACCAGTGCACCGTCCCCTGGCTGTGTGTGACACCCACCCAATCGTGGCATGTCGTCGACCATTGCACGCTACGTCATGGCTGCATCATGGCAGCTTCGTACCGCCTCGTGCGGCCTGGAGGAGCCTTCTCGCCGGCAACCGAACCTCCATGCAATGTCTTCCGACCACCGCAGTGCCAGGGTGCCTCCGGAACACTACTACCAATGGCCCTCATTTGACCGAGCATCGAACCTTGCCACCGCGCCTTCGACCGTGCCTCGGGACTGGCCTTGCCTCATTCTCTTCCTCGTTGAGGAAGGAGAGTCGAAAATCAGCAGCTTGTGCAACTCTAATATATTGAGGTGAAATTCCTCTTATTCTCTCCCCATGTTCCTGCTTATGCTATAGTAGTTCTTTTTTTTTTGAAAATCACACTCACACACGCAATTAGGAGGCTCGAACCTTGCCGGCCCCTCCGGGTGTCCGCTCTAATACCACTAGGCTAGAGAGCTCGAACTGCTATAGTAGTTCTTTGTTAACAGGTGAATGTATAGATGCCTATATATAATGTGGGAGCCATATAAAGGATATATACATATAAAGGATATATATATGATTTTATATATGGTAGTTATATGGGATTATTAAATATATAGTTATTATATATCCATATGTTTATGTAAAGGGGTCTGGGAGCAAGAGATATGTGTGTGTGTGTGTGTGTGTGTGTGTGTGTGTGTGTGTGTGTGTGTACGTAGGTTAATTTTATAAATTTCTTAACTTAAATTTTGAACTACACATATATTTTTTATAAATATGATATACATGCTTTTATCTTGTATATACATTTTACCTATATACATACCTTACCATATACAAAACCTACATATACATGTTTCTATGTATAAAGATTGACTATTTTGTACTTATACATATGCGTATTTGTGGATCCTTACGCATGTTTATACAAGTTGAAGATATGTACTGAGTTAATTATCTTATATTATTTTCCCGAAATTCACATAGACTGAGTTTTTTGGCTATTAAATATATATGGACATAATTGTGTATACATATGAAGATGTGTACTTATATATAATCTTTCATATATATATATATATATATATATATATATATATATATATATATATATATATATATATATATATATAATATATTTTCATTATTATATATATTGAAGTCTGATATGCTAGGTTTATGCATTGAAAGCTTATTTCTAAAAAAAAAGAGGAAGTTATTCTAGGTACCATATGGTACGTCATAATATGTGATAAATGATTTTCCTATCCTAGTATTATTTAAAAAATGTTAATTAAATACAGTTTCTAAATATTATAGATACACTTTTAATTATGCTTTTCCACTTCAAATCACAAATCACGACTACTTTAGTCGCTTCCTATTCCTTGATTCATTATCGTGTCAAACTCTGATTGTGGGCTTTTATATACCAAACTAAGCTATTTTGATTATTCTGGACTCATTGGAACCGCTTGTGCCGTCATTTGGAGACCATCTTGTGGAGCATATCATCGGTACCTATTTTGTGTCGACACGTTCGTGTCGCGTACATCGACTCCAACCAAATTCAGGCAAGTACATTCTCTGATTGTTTTTATCATGATAGTATCTATATTGCCTGTTCTAGGCTACTTTACTTGATGCTGACACATTGTTAACACGAATTGGTACTATATGAATATTGTCATGAGATGTTATCTCCTTACCAAGTACATCGGGTATTCCATGTTCGTGTACTTTACCATGTGCATCGTGTACTCCTTGTATTCGTATTATTCATGTACTCTCATGTGCTCTCATGTACTCTCATGTGCTCACATGTGCTTCAAGTTCAAACTAACAATCATGTACGTAACGTAATGTAATCGGATCCTTGTGTATTGATTACGGTAGGGGGAGTAGAAGTGGTTACATGATTAAATCCCTCTAGTGTACTCATGTATATGTCTATTATACCCTCACATATAATGAAGTTACTGTAGAATACTCATGTACAACCTAAACCAATCACATAACTTTTTTGTGATCTAAATCACTTATATTATTACAGTTTATCATGTTCACTATCTTATTCGTGTACTCAGTTTTCTTATACCTTCATGATGCCATTTCTCTATTTTCTGTATTTTCTTTACAGCATGTCATATATTTTATTCTATTGCTAGCTCTATATTTTCTACCATGCACCGGAACTGCTTTTAGGGTAATGTACTTCGCTCCAATCCTGACTGGATAACCATATTTTTAGAAAATGTTATGTCCCATATTATTGGACTAGAGGATGGCATTAGCTGAGACGGATCTCGATGTTTTATTCACCGTAAGTTGTCTCCCGGGAGTTCTAGGCCATTGTATTTTGATTTTTATTTCATTATCGGATTGTCTCCGATACATTCTGGTCATGTATATTCTTTTGTAGACTGTAATTATTTTAGAGTTATTAATATATTTTCTATTTCATATCTTCCTTAGTCATTTGTGGTGTGATTTGAGTACATTTATTATCATGGATCATCTATTTGAAAAGATCAAGTCTGCTCAGAAGGATGATCCATACCTGGAGAAGATGCGGAAGTTGACATCAAGAGGAAAGGCATCCGACTTTGAAGAGGACGAGTGGGGAGTGTTACGAGTGAAGGGTCGGCTATGCATTTCGGATGATTCAGAACTGCGAAAGAAGATAATGCCGAAGGTGCACTATGCGAAATATGTCTTGCATCCAGGCAGCACCAAGATGTACAAGGACGAATATCGATTCTACAAAATCGGGGCATGACACTCGTCATCCCGACTATCCGCCTACAATACACAAACTTCTCCCTTGGTAGAAACTTCATGAGCATGTCCGTTCCATTGTCATCAGTATAGACCTTCTCGAGTGTCGCGTCCTTCTTCTCAACCATATCCCATATCCAATGATACCGAGTCTCAATGTGCTTGGACTGACTATGAACTGTCTGTTTCTTCACAAGATGAATGGCACTTTGGCTATCGCAAAGCAAAGTATACTTCTCTTGCTTTAGCCCCACTTCCTGTAGCAACTTCTTCATCCACAACAACTTCTTACAAGCCTCCGTCGTCGCAATGTACTCTGCCTCTGTCGTCGACATTGTAACACACTTCTACAACCGCGACTGCCATAATACCGCTCCACCAGCAAACATTATCACATAGCCTGAAGTCGATCGCTCGTGTCTACATCTCCAGCCATATCAGCATTGGTATTGTAATGCCTGTGGTTTGTATTACATATTCTGGTATATGTGTACATATTTTGACTCGTATTTCATGTCTCTTGGCTGGGTTCGGTTAGGTTCGGCTTGATTTGGTTCGGTTTGGGTTGGAGTGCAAGCTCCCACCTACCACTTCCCCCTTCCTTTATTAGCCGCCTACTTTTCTCTCTCTCCTCATTACTTTTCCTTCTCCCACCATTACTCTTCTTTACCAACCAGGAAGAGATCTAGGCAAGTGTAACTTGCTTCACGAAGGAACTCCCATTTTGTTGTTCCATTCTCTTCTCCTCAAGATCCTAAGCCTCTTTTGTACTTAGTGTTTTCAAATTCTATGGCTCATTATACGTAGATCTAAGTTTCTAGTATTTTCGATCTTCTTGGTTTTGATTTACTAAAATAGCTTGTTTTCGAAAACTAAGAGTTTCTTGTAGAGGGCCTCATGATTTTACACAAGTTTGGTTTTAGGATGGCCGAATTTCACCAAGTCCTAGCCGAGATGGAGTTCCTGAGCTTTTTACGCATGGTTGTATTGACCATGTGGAGAAGATATAGTTTTACGCACACGTTCTAACGTGTTAGCGTAGTATTTAGCCCTTACGTCTACGTTTTACGTGTCAGCATGTCATATCAGTCTTTTACGCATACGCATCGCGTGCCAGCGTACTTCGTTTTACGCTGAGCTGTTCGATTTTACGCTCGGGACTCTCCCGCTCGCGTAAAATCAAGCTCGAATAAAATCCCAAGCTCGAGCAGACCTTCACGAGCGTAAAGTTGCCCGAGTTTTCCTCACGTAAAGTTTACTCGTGTAAAATCTGCTCGAGGGTTCGCGCGCATAAAATTTTACGCACGTACAATCTTGCTAGCGTAAAGCCTGGCTAGCGTAAATCCAAGCCGTATGCTCCCTTGCTCACGTAGAGCTTGCTAGCGTAAAGCTCACGCGTAAAGTTTCACTAGCGTAATCGGTGGTACGCGCGTAGAAACTTGAGTTCCTATGGCGTACACCTTTACCTTTTATATATATTTTACGCCCATTTTATATCCTTACGCCTTTTGTCATGAACTCGAAAAATCACAAATTTATTTAATATGTTTGGAAATGATAATTGAACGTGACATGGTATGACAAGTATACCTGACATGATCATCTCGAATTGCTGTTGTGACGACTAACATGACATGACATGACCTGACAAGAATGATTGACCTGGACACCGTGGACGATTGTGTTTGTACATATAAACAAGTACTGTCTTGCATCATGTCTAGGACGGGGACTCCTGAATACCACGGTCAGGGGCACCTACTGAAATTGACTAAGGCTAATTAACCAGAATAATTCAGTAGACATGAAGAGATTCCCCGCTACAGGTAATCCCGTTATCTGGGCGCATTCAGTGGACTTGAAGCCTACCGACGAGTAGGGCACATTTCTAGCACACAATTATGTGGTGCACCATTAATAAACGGACATTTGACCTGGATAACCGGATGGTCTGTAGGGCTTGTGGCTGTTGGGATAATCTTATTGCATCTTGCTAGTAACTAGGCATGTGATGACCCTAGTTAGTTAATGTATCAAGCCGTACTCATTGCTTGGCCGTGATTGATTGGATGGAGTCTAGCCCTGTCTAGTCGTCATGATCCTGTACAAGATTGTATCATGACCTGATTTCTTGTATCGATAAATGTTGAGATACCAAGTTCTGTTCCGATGAAGGGTTACAACCCCGGTCCTTGTTTGGTTTAAGGGTTGTAACTTGGCTATCTGAATAGTTCTATGATTAGCTTATCATATATCGTCCTGATTATGTGTGCTTGTCTTAACAATAACGATCAGGGTTCTAGTTCTGTTCAGGCGAAGGGTTACAATCCTGGTCCTTGTTCGGTTTAAGGGTTGTAACCTGGCTCCCGGAGCAGTTCTGTGTCCTCTCTTCGTTTATTGTCTTATTGCAACCCCATGCCATGCTCATCATGTTTTACTTTACCTTAATACTATGATTATTTATACTGGCCTTAGCAATAAAGATCGGGGGTCCAGTTCTGTTCTGGCGAAGGGTTACAACCCCGGTCCTTGTTTGGTTTAAGGGTTGCAACCTGGCTCCCGGAGCAGTTCTGTGTCCTCTCTTCGTTTATTGTCTTCACTGTACCAATAGTATTTGAGACAGGTTTCTATTCAGGTGAAGGGCTGCAACCCCGGTCCTTATTTGGTTTAAGGGTTGTGACCTGGCTACTTGAATGGTTTCTTCGTACTCAGTTTACTGTTGTTATCTCTATTATTATCGGTACTTTATTTATTATCTTTAATATTCTATGTGATATGCTGGTTTTAGTTCCTAAGTGAAGCCTCCTTTGTGGTACTTGCTCTTTCTGGGGTCTGACCCAGCTGGTTTTGTGTGGCCAGATATCGGAGCAGCTCCAGAGGTTCTACCTACCTTCCAGCCAGATGGTGTCCACCAGGCGTAACCCTGGTAACGAGTGGGTTTCTTTTGTTCTTCCACTTTATTGTAAATTATTCTTTTGAGGCATTTAGTCGACGAGCACGTTTTAGATCGGTTGCACCTATATTTACTGTCTGCCTACGGGCTATAACATGATTGACAAATTCTATGGTTGATCATGTATGACTAAACTCTTGCTAGTCTTCACATTTTGTACGACTAGCTTCATGATCATCCAATATGTAATGTATGGGACGCCTTACTATTGTATATTTGATGTTCTAATATCTTGTGACTGTTATTACTTGCTTGTGATTGAGACACTAGGCTTGTTCATGACCATAGGAGACTGATGGATTGTAGTTAAACTCTCATATATCTAGACAGCCGTGACCGTATAGTGGGATCGATTCCGTTTCATTATGCGTAGCTGGCTATGTATGCCCCCGCTCTCTAATATTCTGGTTCTGGGTGTTACATGGTTTAAGTGGTGGCCCATGCAGGTCTTGTAAATCAAGATATATGAGGGTTTACCGAATAGATGTCTCAATCAGTACTCGCCCTTGATCTCTACTCGTATATTCTTGATCCCTGAAATTCTTGTCCTGATCACATGCTTGTATCGTTGATCTGTCCTGGTCCTTCCTTATTGTTACCTATGTCGTCTTCTTCAGCGGCATTATTCTTGGACCTGCCGATCAGCAAGGCGGAGCACCACCTGTGGACCAGCAGCAACCAGGAGATCAGGTCCAGCATTCAGGAGTGGCCTCCAAAGTCGAGCCTATTGGAGGAGAGCCACCTGTTCAGTCCGTCCAGCCTGCAGATCCTGATGATGGCACTTTGGTGGGTCTCATCAGGTCACTATTAGCCTCCCAGGATCGTCGAGGAGATACCTTACACCAGGCGGTAGCAGATGCTCTGACCAGAGGAGGTCATCAGGGTAACAGCGCAGCCAACAGCTTCAAGCGCTTAAACCTTCCATTCTTCGACGGCAGTGAAGATGCTATCGCTGCTGATGCTTGGCTTCAGGACACGGAGGTGATTCTAGAAGAAGCCAGGACTCCAGAGAACGAAAAGGTGGCCGTGGTGCGCCTGCAGTTATTGGATCTTGCCCGCAGTTGGTGGGCGTTGCAGGCCATCGGATTAGTAGCACCCATTACCTGGACAGTCTTCAGGGAGAGATTCTAGACCAAGTATTTCGATGTTGTAGCTCGATACGACCTACAGACGAAGTTCACCAATCTAAAGCAGATGGACAGGACGGTCGATGGATATGCGGCCGAGTTTTCGAGACTTAGTCGGTTTGCTCCCACCTTGGTAGCAACCGAGTTCGATTGAGCCCAGCAGTTCCAGCAGGGGCTTCATCTGGAGATTCTATTAGCAGTGGAGCAGTTCGAGCATAAGACTTTTGATACAGTATTGAGAGCAGCTCGGAGGCACGAGTATACCTTCCAAAGGATCGTGGACAGGACCGCGGGTCGAAAGCGATCCCATGGTCAGATGAATCAGTCTTCAGCACCAGCCCCGACAGCCAGGGCTTTGACCATTGGAGCTCCGAGGCGGGCGGCCTCAGTGACGTCGGTTCAACATTCAACCCCGACGCACCCTCAGCAGCAGAAGCAGAAGCAGTCTTCCGCAGTGGGATGTTCACACTGCGGGAAGCCGGGGCATGTAGTATCAGAGTGTTGCAGAGCACAGGATTTGTGCTTGGTTTGTGGTGCCCCAGACCACAGGGTTGGGAACTGCCCGAACAGGGGGAGTTCATCGGCCTTTTCTAGTCCTTCAGTTAGAGGATCAGCACCAGTCCAGCAGCAGCAGCTGCAGTACCCGTTTCCGAGGCCATTGTCGATGCAGGCTCAGGCATTCCAGAAGCAGAGACCGCAGCAGTATGCCCAAGCCCAAGCCCTGATCCAGAGTAGGCAGAGGAATTTTTAGCAGAGGGGACCCGCACCCAGAGGACATGGTCAAGTACTGGCCTTGACCATGGGAGAGGAAGGATTGGCACCTGGTGAGGTGGTGGCAGGTACTATTCTTGTCAACACCTTTCCAGCTTCAGTATTATTTGATTCTGGTGCCTCGCATTCATTTATGTCTGTACGATTCGCGACACGGATAGGACTGAAACCCGAGTCATTATCAGTAAGGCTCAATATACTTACTGGTAACGGTCTTGTGAGAGTAGATAGAGTATTTTTCTCGTGTCGGATCGTAGTTAGCGGTAGAGAGTTTCTCGCTAGGTTAATAGAATTTTTGATGGCCGATTATGATGTGGTCTTAGGGATGGATTGGTTGAGGGACCAGTATGCTAGGATAGACTGCCATATTGGCAGGGTTGTTTTTAGCATCCCAGGCGAGCCAGAGTTTTCCTTCTCCCGAGGCGAAGTTGAACCTTCTCCTCCATTATTGCGGATGGCAGTAGCAGCAGTGCAGTTGCCTCGGATAGTCGAGGAGTTTCCAGATATTTTCCCAGAAGAGCTTCCAGGGATGCCGCCAGAGCGAGAGATCGAGTTCTCCATAGACTTGATTCCTGGGACAGCCCAGTGTCAGAAAGAGTCTACAGGATGGCGCCGTCAGAGCTAGAGATATTGTACAAGTTGATTGAAGAACTCAGAACCAAGGGATTCATTCGTGCTAGTGGATCGCCTTAGGGAGCCCCGATGCTTCTTGTGAAAAAGAAGGATGGTACGTCCAGATTATGTGTTGACTATCATACCTTGAACTCAGTGACAATCAAGAACAGATACCCTCTCCCGAGGATAGATGACTTATTTGATCAACTCAAACGGGCGTCAGTATTTTCGAAGATTGACTTGCGGTCAGGATACCATCAGATCAGAGTCAGAGAGCAGGACATCCCGAAGACAGCTTTCAGATCCCGGTATGGGCATTGGGAGTTCCTTGTCATGTCCTTTGGAGCAACCAATGCGCCGGCTGTATTCATGGACCTCATGAATCGTATCTTCATGCCTTATTTGGATCAGTTCGTGATTGTGTTCCTAGACGACATCCTGGTCTATAGCAAGAGTGAAGCGAAGCATGAGTAGCATCTCAGAGTTGTCCTCCAGATTCTCTGAGAGCACCAATTGTATGCCAAGTTCAGTAAATGCGAGTTCTGGCTCGATCGCATTTCGTACTTGGGCCATATCATCACCAGAGGAGGAGTAGAAGTAGATCCCCAGAAGATCGTGGCTATAGAATTATGGCCAGTACCTAGCACAGTTACAGAAGTTCGTAGTTTTCTCGAATTGGCCGGCTACTACCGACAATTTGTTTCAGACTTTGCTCGAATTTCAGCGCCATTGACCCAGTTGACCCGCAAGGATGTGCAGTTTGCTTGGACAGCAGAGTGTCAGGATTCTTTTGAGAAGTTGAAGCGAGGCTTGATCACGGCACCCATTCTCACGCTTCCAGATGGAACCGAGGGATTCACAGTATATTACTATGCTTCAGGCAGAGGTTTAGGATGTGTTCTGATGTAGCATGGGAAGGTAATAGCTTATGGGTCACGCCAACTTCGTGATCATGAGAGGAATTACCCAACCCATGACTTGGAGTTGGCAGCAGTAGTGTTTGCGCTTAAGTTGCGGAGACACTACTTGTGTGGAGATAGGGTGGAGATTTTCATCGATCATAAGAGCCTGAAGTATGTGTTCACTTAGAAGGATCTTAACATGCGTCAGAGGAGATGGCTAGAGCTGCTTGTGGATTATGATGTCAACCTGCAGTACCATCCTGGGAAGGCCAACGTTGTTGCAGATGCATTGAACAGGAGAGCCGGAGTTTACTTTCTGACAACACAACCAGAATTGTTAGCAGATCTTTAGAAGATGGGTATAGAAGTTGTCCTTCCTACCAGCGTGGCATTGATGGCCGGCATGCAAGTTCAGTCCAGTATAGTTGAGAGAATCAAGATAGCTCAATCCTCCGATTCTAAGCTTCAGCGGCTTAGGACAGAATGTGTAGCAGGGCGAAGACCAGAATTATGTATTCATGAGGACGGTACACTTCGACATGGTAAGCGTCTTTGTGTACCCAGTGGAGATATCAGACAGGAAGTCATGACCGAAGCTCACAGTTCTCAGTATTCGATTCATCCCGGTGGTACGAAGATGTACCGAGATATCCGTCAGTACTTTTGGTGGAATGGCATGAAGCGGAAGATCGCCCGGTTTGTCTCTCGGTGTTTGGTTTGCCAACAAATCAAAGTTGAACATCAAAGGTCAGCTGGACTTTTTCAGCCCTTGTCGATTCCAGAATAGAAATGGGAGCATATAACCATAGATTTCGTGACTGGATTACCTAGATCCCCAGCTGGTAGAGATGCTATCTGGGTTATAGTTGACCGGCTCACGAAGGTGGCTCACTTTTTTCCGTTCAGAGTAGGTCAGTCGACGGCTCAGCTAGCAGAGATGTACCTCAGGTTGATAGTCAGGATACATGGAGTACCAGTCAGTATCACCTCGGATCAAGATTCTAGATTTACGTCGCACTTTTGGCGTAGCTTACAAAAGAGTTTGGGGACCCACCTCCAGTTCAGTTCAGCTTATCACCCGCAGATAGATGGTCAGTCGGAGCGCACGATCCAGACACTTGAAGATATGTTACGGTCATGTACACTCGACTTTGGTGGTTCGTGGGAAGATCACCTGCACTTGGTGGAGTTCTCATACAACAACAGTTTCCAGGCCAGTATCCAGATGGCACCGTTCGAGGTACTATATGGTAGGAAGTGCCGATCCCTGCTAGCATGGAATAATGTTGGAAAAAGGCAGATGCTCGGTCCGAAACTTATTGCCTAGACAATCGAAGTGGTCAGGAGTGTCCGGGATCATCTTTGCGTTGCTCAAGATCGCCAGCGTCATTGGGTCGATTCTCATCGGCGCCCACTTGAGTTTTCTGTCGGCGACCATGTATTCCTGAGGATTTCTTCTAACCGTGGCATCATTCATTTCGGCGTACGAGGAAAGCTTAGTCCTAGGTATATAGGGTCGTTCGATATCCTGGAGCGAGTAGGAGATGTGTACTATCATCTCGCTCTTCCGTCGTCGCTAAGCAAGGTACATAACGTATTCTATGTATCCCAATTACGACGGTATATCCCGAATCCGAGTCATGTCCTTGATCATTCGGAATTGGTTGTTGGTACCAACCTTTCGTACGAGGAGAAGCCCGTATCCATATTGGACCGAAGAGAGAAGATACTCAAGAACAAGACTATCAAGTTAGTCCGTGTTGCTTGGGGTCATCACTCTTTGGGTGAGTCAACGTGGGAGCGTAAGGACGATATCCGATCACGATATCCCGACCTATTTGACTCATGAGGTATAATGTCTTCCTTATGCCTCATGGTTTCGGTTCCTTGCCTGCATGATTGATTGCCTGATTGCTTGACTAGTATAGCTTGCCTATGATTAATATAGCTTGTCCTTGCATCTCTAGCCTCTTGATTAAATTCCGAGGACGGAATTCTTTTAAGGTGGGTAGAGTTGTAATGCATGTGGTTTGTATTACGTATTCTGGTATATGTGTATATATTTTGACTCGTACTTCATGTCTCTTGGCTGGGTTCGGTCAGGTTCGGCTTGATTTGGTTTGGTTTGGGTTGGAGTGTAAGCTCCCACCTACCACTTCCCCCTTCCTTTATTTGCCGCCTACTTTTCTCTCTCTCCTCATTACTTCTCCTTCCCCCACCATTACTCTTCTTCACCTACCAGGAAGAGAGCTAGGCAAGTGTAACTTGTTTCACGAAGGAACTCCCATTTTGTTGTTCCATTCTCTTCTCCTCAAGATCCTAAGCCTCTTTTGTACTTAGTGTTTTCAAATTCTATGGCTCATTATACGTAGATCTAAGTTTCTAGTATTTTCGATCTTCTTGGTTTTGATTTACTAAAATAGCTTGTTTTCGAAAACTAAGAGTTCCATGTAGAGGGCCTCATGATTTTACACAAGTTTGGTTTTGGGATGGCCGGATTTCACCAAGTCCTGGCCGAGATGGAGTTCCTGAGCTTTTTACGCATGGTTGTATTGACCATGTGGAGAAGATATAGTATTACGCACACGTTCTAACGTGTTAGCGTAGTGTTTAGCCCTTACGCCCACGTTTTACGTGTCAGCATGTTATATCAGTCTTTTACGCACACGCATCGCGTGCCAGCGTACTTCGTTTTATGCTGAGCTGTTCGATTTTACGCTCGGGACTCTCCCGCTCGTGTAAAATCAAGCTCGCGTAAAATCCCTAGCTCGAGCAGACCTTCACGAGCGTAAAGTTGCCCGAGTTTTCCTCGCGTAAAGTTTTACTCGCGTAAAATCTGCTCGAGGGTTCGCGTGCGTAAATTTTTATGCGCGTACAATCTTGCTAGCGTAAAGCCTGGCTAGCGTAAATCCAAGCCGTATGCTCCCTTGCTCGGGTAGAGCTTGCTAGCGTAAAGCTCACGCGTAAAGTTTCACTAGCGTAATCGGTGGTACGCGCGTAGAAACTTGAGTTCCTATGGTGTACACCTTTACCTTTTATATGTTTGGAAATGATAATTGAACGTGGCATGGTATGACAAGTATACCTGACATGATCATCTCGAATTGCTATTGCGATGGCTAACATGACACGACACGACCTGACAAGAATGATTGACCTGGACACCGTGGACGATTGTGTTTGTACATATAAACAAGTACTGTCTTGCATCATGTCTAGGACGGGGACCCCTGAATACCACGGTCAGGGGCACCTACTGAAATTGACTAAGGCTAATTAACTAGAATAATTCAGTAGACATGAAGAGATTCCCCGCTACAGGCAATCCCGTTATCTGGGCGCATTCAGTGGACTTGTAGCCTACCGACGAGTAGGGCACATTTCCAGCACACAGTCATGTGGTGCACCATTAATAAACGGACATTCAACCTGGATAACCGGATGGTCTGCAGGGTTTGTGGCTGTTGGGATAATCTCATTGCATCTTGCTAGTAACTAGGCCTGTGATGACCCTAGTTAGTTAATGTATCAAGCCGTACTCATTGCTTGGCCATGATTGATTGGATGGAGTCTAGCCCTGTCTAGTTGTCATGATCCTGTACAAGATTGTATCACGACCTGATTATTTGTATCGATAAATGTTGAGATACCAAGTTCTGTTCAGATGAAGGGTTACAACCCCGATCCTTGTTTGGTTTAAGGGTTGTAACTTGGCTATCTGAATAGTTCTATGGTTATCTTATCATATATCGTCCTGATTATGTGTGCTTGTCTTAACAATAATGATCAGGGGTCCAGTTCTATTCAGGCGAAGGTTTACAACCCCGGTTCTTGTTTGGTTTAAGGGTTGTAACCTGGCTCCCGGAGCAGTTCTGTGTCCTCTCTTCATTTATTGTCTTATTGCAACCCATGCCATGTCCGTCATGTTTTACTTTACCTTAATACCATGATTATTTATACTGGCCTTAGCAATAAAGATCGGAGGTCCAGTTCTGTTCAGGCGAAGTGTTACAACCCCGGTCCTTGTTTGGTTTAAGGATTGTAACCTGGCTCCCGGAGCAGTTCTGTGTCCTCTTTTCGTTTATTGTCTTCACTGTACCAATAGAATTTGAGACAAGTTTCTATCCAGGTGAAGGGCTGCAACCCCGGTCCTTGTTTAGTTTAAGGGTTGTGACCTGGCTACTTGAATGGTTTTTTCGTACTCAGTTTACTGTGGTTATCTCTATTATTATCAGTACTTTATTTATTATCTTTAATATTCTGTGTGATATGCTGGTTTTAGTTCCTAAGTGAAGCCTCCTTTGTGGCACTTGCTCTTTCTGGGGTCTGACCCAGCTGGTTTTGTGTGGCCAGATATCGGAGCAGCTCCAGAGGTTCTACCTACCTTCCAGCCAGATGGTGGCCACCAGGCGTAACCCTGGCAATGAGTGAGTTTCTTTTGTTCTCCCACTTCATTGTAAATTATTCTTTTGAGACGTTTAGCCGACGAGCACGTGTTAGCTCGGTTGCACCTATATTTACTGTCTGCCTACGGGCTATAACATGATTGACAAATCCTATGGTTGATCATGTATGACTAAACTCTTGCTAGTCTTCACATTTTGTACGACTAGCTTTATGATCATCCAATACGTAATGTATGGGACGCCTTACTATTGTATATTTGATGTTCTAATATCTTGTGACTGCTACTACTTGCTTGTGATTGAGACACTAGGCTTGTTCATGACCATAGGAGACTGATGGATTGTAGTTAAACCCTTATATATCTTGACAGCCGTGACCGTATAGTGGGATGGATTCTGTTTCATTATGTGTAGCTGGCTATGTATGCCCCCGCTCTCCAGTATTCTGGTTCTAGGGCGTTACAGGTATACCTAACCAATTTTGGCTCATCATCACCAAAAAAAGTCTCCAATCGGCAGTACCCTGAAGGTATCGTAGGATCCACTTGACCGCACTCCAATGTACCCTTCCAGGACAGATACCTACTAACTGTGCCAACTGCGTTAGCGATATCTGGCCTTGTACACACAGCATACATGAGACTCCCACAGCTGAAACATATGGAACCCACTCCATATCTTCCTTCTCATCCTTGGTAGATGGATACTGCTCATTAGTGAACTTAAAGTGAGCTGCAAGGGGGTTACTCACTTTCTTCGACTCGTCCATCCTGAAACATTGAAGTACCCGGTGAATGCACTTCTTTTGGGACAATTGTAGTAGCTTAGACTCTCTTTCTCGACTGATCTCCATCCCAAGGATAGTCTTCCTGCACCCAAATCCTTCATAGAGAATGCCTCGTCTAGTTGGCGCTTCAACTCTATCCTAGTGTCATTCCGACCCACCAGTAGCATATCATCAACATAGAGCAATAAAATGATAAAATCATCCTCGACAAAGTACCTGACGAATACACATTGATCTAATGTAATTCGTGCATAACCTTTGTCACACCCTAGAACTAGAATACTGGAGAGCGGGGGACTGACACAGCCAGCTAGGTACATTGAAGTACAACCCACCTTACAATACGGTCACGACTGTCTAAATGCATGAGGGATTATCTACAAGCCAATAGTCCCTTACGGTCAAGAACAAACCTAGTGTCTTAATATCAAGCAAGCAAGTAAATGTTATGAGATATTAGATCATCAGACATACAAAGTAAGGCGTCCCAAATATTACATATTTAGATGATCATGAAGCTAGTCATATAAAATACGAAGACTAGCAAGACCTTAAGTCATACATGATCAACCCTAGAATTTGTCAATCATGTTACAGCCCTTAGGAAAACAGAAATTTAGTTTCAACACGAGCTAAAACTTGCTCGGCGGCTAAACGTCTCAAAAGAATAATTTATAATAGAGTAGGAAGGAAAAATAAGAAAACCCACTCGTTGCCAGGATTATGTCTGGTGTTTACCATCTAGCTGAAAGACAGGTAGATCCTCGGTGCTACTTCAAAATCTGGCCATACAAAACCAGCTGGGTCAGAACCCAGAAGAGCAAGTGTCACAAGGAAGACTTTATTAATGAATTAAAACCAGCAGATAATTAAATAGAAGAATACATTAATAAACATGATTAAGTAGACAGGGTTAGAGTAAAATAATAGTTTGCATTAGAAAAATAAGAGACTGAATATAATTCCCATGCTAATCACGAGACAAGCCTTCATGTACTGCCAATCAAGTCCTACGGCCTGCTATCATTAGCTAACTAGGGTTATCACAGGCCTAGTTACTAGCAAGATGCAGTTGAGATGTTCCTACAGTCACAATCCCTGCAGCTATCCAGGTTATCCAGGCGAGGTGATTTACAAGAGTTACAAGTGTTATCAAGATTACTGGTGTACTTTCAGTACTCATGTTTTTCAAGAAGTGCCCCATATGACAGTGTGCTGGAAATGTGCCCTACTAGTCGGCAGGCTACAAGTCCCTCAGGTGTGGCTGGGATAACGAGATCGCTTGTAACTGGGAAAATCTCTCTATATGAACTACTTGATCAATCTAGTCATTAAGCTAGTCAGATTCATTATGAATTCCTGACCATGGTAACCAGGAATCCATGTCCTAGACATGACACAAGACGAGACAGGTAGCTTGTACATGCACAATTAAGGGAATCAACCACGGAGTCAAGATAAGAGTTACTTAGCAAGTTAGGGTAGCTATCGCAACAGTGCTTCAAGATTATACATGTCATTCCAGGTTGCTTGTTACTTGTCAAGATTACTTGTCAGGAGTGCGTCTCGATAGACCACTATCAAGATTATACATGTCATATCAAGAGTGCGCCTCTACGGGCCACTATCAAGAGTTATCAAGACAGGTTCTTATTATCAAGACGTGTTCATGCCAAGTTCTGATCATAGCCCAGAATTATCATGTTCAAGTCAAAGCCAGGTCTCATGTTGTCACGACCTGCACTCGCTTTTCGGATACGAGACGTGACCAAGCAAGCCTACGCCGCAGAGTCGGCGGTAGAACACTGTCACGGCCATGATGCTCAAAATCACAAAATAACAGCTTTATTGCTCATTCACATTTCTAAGATTTATTGCAACAATTACAAGATTTGTATTGGAAAGAAAATACAATGTTCTTACACATTTAATGAAAATAATACCACTGCTATCTATTTCTAGGTTTATGTCTGCAAGTACATATGTATCTTCCGAAGCTAAGTGAATTCACGGCTAACCAGAAAAATGTTGATTTTCAGTCAGGAATGAACAATCACACAAACCGACGGCAAAGCAAAAACACAATAGAATTTACAAGACATGAAAATAACATATGAGAGATGAAAACTAGAAAGTACTGATGACATGGGACGGTGGAGAAGACAAGGAAAACAAATAAAATACAACTACCTACGTAATTTGAAATATCCGTTTCGACATGTGAAAGGCTAGGGGGTAAATCCGGCACCCTGCACATGTCATGTGCAGCTGCAATTATTCACAAATAGACATCATGGAGATTGTTCTGGGTAGTCCACATGTCTACTAAGATATTTCCCCTTCCGAATACTCCGTGTGACGAGCGTGTCAACATGCAGCAAGACATATGTATAAACATGAGATGAAAAGACTACTATGAATCGAAAAGCAATCAGAAAGTGTACTTGCCTGAGGTCCTTAGCTGGCGAAACTGATACTATCAATGCGTTCAGAATAGTCCAGTTGGCTAGGGTTGAGGTGAAATAGTCCGTATTGGCAAGGAAAAAATAAAAGTTCGATTAGTTGTGATTGAGGACTACTAAGATAGAAAGACGTTTTAGGAAAATTAATTCTTTATAATCCATAAGGTACATTTTATTTATGAACCGTTTTAAAAGCTTTCTAAACTAATACCTAAACACGCATGTTTAGAATTATTATTTGTATATATAAAACTTAGTGGAATATTAGATATATAGAGCCCAAACCATTAAGACAAACCCATATTTTTATGTAACCCCACTTTTAGTATATCAGCTAAATACTTTATTTTGAGAATAGTCGGAATTAATATATATTTATAATAGGCTCAAACATATTTAGTACCCTCAAGTTCAATACTACGAAAAGCCCAATATTATATTGGGAAAAATTATATTAGTCAAGTTGTATAAATCGTAAATTTGTGTCAAGCCTTAGTTTTAATTCAAAAACTATATAATATATTAATAATACTAATAAATTAAAAGAAATACTAACTAACCAGTCACTCATTTTAAATGTTAACAATGTACTAATTAATCAAAATAATTAAGCGAATAATGGAAACTTCATAAACTAAAATAACAAAATGGTGAAACTAGCCAGCCCATAGGCTCAAAAAATCCAACCCAGCCTTCATAACAATCCACACTTATGAAGCTTACAACACATAACCTTAATATATAGGATAGATTTGTTCTAAAGCCAATATATATATATATATATATGTATGAAGCTTAAATAATATAACTATAGTTATAACATTAAGTTTTTATGATCAGTTAATTAATCAAAATAATCTTTGAACCCAACATATATTATCAACCAAACTGACATAGGCCCAAGCCCACGGCTACCCTTCCTAAAACTCACACACTCACAGAAGAGAACACTGTTCTTCTCTAATAAATGAGAAAGGGAAGAACTCACCGAGCTTTTAGGGAAAACGAAATCAACACGCGGAGGAGGCTCCGGGCACGGTGGTCGACGCGGAGACGGCGCGGCTCGCTGATCACTGGCTCTCCGCGCCAGACCTGGGGAGGCGCTGCTGAGGAGAGACGTGAGGCGCGGTCGGCTAACGCGATGGATGCAGACACCAGTCGGCGCTGGTTGGGTCGGGCGCGGCCACCGGCGAGGTGTGGTACGGATCCGTGGGGACGGGCTCAGCGCTGGCCGAGCTGAAGACTGCGGTGGAGGTTCCTGCTATCGGCAAATAGGGAAGGCTGCGGGGATGCTCACCGAGAGGAAGATAGAGTCAGGAGGAGGACAGCGACCGAGTCGACCTTGGGAGTGGCCGACGTCGATCGAGAGGTGAGAGAAGGCGACCGCTGGTTCCCAGAGGTGTGGCACGGCAGAAGCTTCACCGCAGAGAAGATTCGCTCCTGTGGCGGCTCCGACTGCGGTTCGTCACCAGATCCGACGTACGCTGGAGTGCGAGGTGGAGGAGGGATGCTGTTGCCCAGTCTTCGTCGCTCCTAGGAGTTTCGTGCTTGCGGAGAGATACGAGGAGCACGATGACGACTTCGGAGGTAGGTCGGTCAACTTATGGCACGGCACCGGGTCGAGGACGGTTCGACGTCGAGAGAGGTGAAGGCGTAGCCTCGCCGAGTGGAGCGATGAGATTTGGTGCGTGCCACACGGTCGGTCTCCGGCATAGGCAGGGTGATTAGTATTGCGGTGGCCACGGCGTGAGGGGTTCTCTTCTCGCTCCATCGTGGCGTTGCCACTGATGTGATGATCGGTCGTATGACCGGGGACGATTTGCAAGGCGAGGCGACAATGGTCGTGGTGTGGTGTTTTGGAGACGGGGCTGATGGATGGTGGTGGTGATAGGGAGACGATAAAGGAGAGGAAAGAGGAGAAGACACTGGTGTGGCCACAGTTGGGCTATGGAGGAAGGAGTTGAACGTGGGGAAGGTTTAGCATGCGGCTAGGGTTTTTTTTTCTATTAGGGAAATGTTTGTAACTATATATATATATATATATATATATATATATATATATATATATATATATATATATATATATATATATATATATATATATATATACATACAATTGGTTTGCAGGCCGGGCTTGGATGAGGCTAAGAGGAATATGGCCTGTCCACATGGTTGCTAGGAATTAGTCCTGGCAAGGTCTCTTGAAATAAGACCCACCAAATTATTAGGTGACAAGCCGAGGTTTAATTAATAATCGTATTAGTAATTTTAATTTAACGATATTATCTAAATATATAGAACATATATATTTTCATATATATATATATATATATATATATATATATATATATATATATATATATATATATATATATATACATGAAAAATGGCCGGGTTTTGGGCGTGGATTCCGCTGCTTGGTGCTGGCCCGCTCTCCGAGGCCCACCCACCGGCGCCCAGGCGGTGGACGGCCGTCGTGCGTCATCCCCATCCCCGCCATGAGTCACCCCTCCTCCCCGGCCTCCTTGGCCCCGGCGGCTGGCCGGGCCTCCCTCGGCCTCTCTTCCAGTGGGGTGCGCCTTCTCCCTCGTCGCCGCCGACTGGCGCTTGCCAGGCGTGCGGAGGACCGCCCCCTTCCTATCGTCGCCTCGACGCTTTCGCCGTCCTCGACGTCGCAGGAGCCGCCGGGCTCAGTGCCCTCCGCCAGACCCGGTTCCCTCTCTTCTTGGCCCGGGCCCTCCCCTCAGTGGTCCTCCCCGGCGCCCAGGCCCTCCCCCCAGCGTTCTTCCTCCGGCGGTCGTCTCCTCCGCTGTGCCGCTCCTCCCAGTTGCCGCAGCCCCACTCACATTTCCTCTCCCCCCGAGGCCCCTCTCGTCTCCCCCAGCGCTTTGCGCCCCCGCGGAACCGGAGCCCAGCCCCGCCCCGCCGTGTTCGTCCCCTGTATTCCCTTCGGATCCTCCGTCGGTACAGGGGTTTGCGGCTCCTCCGGCCGAGGTGTACCCTGCCCAGCCTAACGCCCCCTCCAGGAGCCTCCTCCTCCAGCCTCTCTTCCTGCCTCAGCCGAAGGCCTCCCCATTGCCTCTGTTCCGCCCCCCACCGCTCCGGGCGCGGCCGCGCCTCCCTCGAGCTTCCTCCCCCACGCAGCCGCCGGCTCTGCCCCGGCACCCTCCTCTCATGCGGAGGCCTACTCGCAAGACCCCGTGTCACGCCCCAGTACCGAAATACGGAGACGGACTAGGCCAGCTACTCCATATGAGGTACGTAACGTCATACGGCGATCATGGCTGTCGATAGACTAGGGGGTACATGCTACAATCAAGTCTCCAATGGTCCCACAGAGTTCTATGTCTCAGTCAATCAAATCACATCAGCAAATAAATGAACATTAAAGATAAAGCAGTAAGGCGTCCCCAACGCTTCATCAAAATGATCATGAGAGACTAGCTTTAAAATTTAGCTATCTCAGAGAGTCAGGAGTACAAAATTATACACAGCTGCAGTCTGTTTAATTACAATTATGTACTGACACAAAATATCAAGTAATCCGGCTAACAGGTGCCGGTGGCTAAATGCCGCACAAAATATAAGCAGGAGTGGTGGAGAAGAAACCCACTCGAGTCCCCGAACCGCCATGCTCCTAGTATGCACCATGGATGTCAGGAAGGAAGATCGTGTCCTCTGGCTCTGCTACGAGATCTGGCCAAACAAAACCAGCGGGGTCAGCCCCGAATAGCAAGTACCGCCAAAGGGGCACAAGAGTTAAGATTAAAAAACCCAGTTAATAGAATGATTGATAATAGTAATACTTATGCAACTATTATAGGGTAGCGCAACATCCTCGAACCCATATGGCACCCTTACAACCAAACAAGGACAAAAGGTGCCGCATGGAGTCGGGACGTGTCGTACTCTATAACTTTCACATAAGTTAAAAGGTATAGACAATAAAGTCTCCTGATCGTGACTTCGGTCGATAGCCTATCGCAGCACAATAACCAACCCAACAATCAAACAAGAACATGGGTTGGATCATGTACCATAATAGACCATGTTCCTCAGTCATTCACAAAAGTAGCACTTCACAATCAGAATAAGTCTTCCGTTCATAACTTCGGTCCACAGCCTGTCATAGTACGATAACCAACCCAACAATCAAACAAGAACATGGGTTGGATCCCGTACCATGACAGTCCGCTTCCCTCAGTTATTCACGGAAGGTAATAAGATACATGCAAGTCATTTTCGCGGCCAATCAAGTCTACGAGTTTCTAGTGGGACGAGGTTATCCTCGCATCATGTTATTTCAAAATCCTCAGATGGTATCTTTCCAGCAAGGCTAGCCAACCCAGGGGTTCGCTTAGACAGGTGTCATTGAGCACAGGTCCCTCGTAAGGCCACCTTGCCAAGACATATAATATATGGCAGGAATTAATCGGATACAGTCATCCACTCGTTGCGGATGACACAGTATCCGTGGAGACCAGCCGGCGCGTCAAGACAATATCTCAAGGCGGCTGGTGTAACACGATCTCGGGATTCTGCCCTCCCCATGCATCTAGTATATTTAGTTGCCTAGTTTAACCCTAGGTGAAATCTTGGACTCACATGCTGTGGCCTGCTTGATTATCCTCCTAAATGTCGTACTCAAGTACGAGTACCCCAAAAGAGGATCCATGTCAATCAGTATGTCAACATGTTCTACCCTCCTTGGTGTAATGCATCATTGCAAATATGCCACGTGGAGTTATGAGTCATTTGTCGAGCATGAACGAGAACTGGGACATTCAGGTACAAGTATCAGGTAGGAACACTTTGTTCACCAGGGGCACATTAGTGCTCATATCATGCTCAGGACAAAAGGCGTAAGGATATATAGCATACACAAACATTTACATATATATATATACAATATAATATATACGTTTAAAAATATAAGGTATAGGGGAGTCCAGGTCAGAGCGCGCTCAAGTCAGGCTACGCTCAGGTTAGCCTACGCTCAGGTCAGCGTACGCTCAGGTCGGCCTACGCTCAGGTCAACCTACGCTCAGGTCGGCCTACGCTCAGGTCGGCGTACGCTCAGGTCGGCCTACGCTCAGGTCGACGTACGCTCAGGTCAGCGTATGGAAGACATACGCTCCCAAAAGGCAACGTATGGACTCCATACGACTCCTTGTCACACAAGTGAGCGTATGCAAGACATACGCTCCCAAAAGGCAGCGTCTGGACTCCATACGACACCTTGTCACATAAGTGAGCGTATGCAAGACATACGGTCCCAAAAGGCAGCGTATGGACTCCATACGACTCCTTGTCACACAAGTGAGCGTATGCAAGACATACGCTCCCAGAAGGCATTGTATGGACTATATACGACTCCTTGTCACATAAGTGAGCGTATGCAAGACATACGCTCCCAAAAGGCAGCGTATGGACTCCATACGACTCCTTATCATATAAGTGAGCGTATGCAAGACATACGCTCCCAAAAGGCAGCGTATGGACTCCATACGACTCCTTGTCACACAAGTGAGCGTATGCAAGACATACGCTCCCAAAAGGCAGCGTATAAGGACTGCGCTGCGCTAAAGAGCGCGTGCAACTCAGTGGCGCGAGCTAAAAAGCTCGCGCACTGCTCACTGTCTTCTCCAAACAGGAAGAACTCCATAGGTTGAACCCAAAGCTTCAAAAGTCAATAACTTGGTCAAAATAAGTCCAAATCTAACTTTTCAAAGGTCAAAATTGGGTAGAACAAAATTCTCTACAACATGGAACCATAAAAACTTGAAAATAATGAAGTTTGCTAGTTCAAAACCAAGAAGATCCAAAAATGGTTAAAACTTAGATCTACAAAAATTAAAGCTTCAAAATGAAAAATTTCAAGTTCTAAACTAGGATAGAATGAGGAGAAGAACATATTTTGACAAATAATTTTGTAAGAAAACATCAACAACATTTATGGATCCCTCTCTTGAGCAAGTTGGTACTTGCCTTGGTTGGTGGAGGAAAGTAAATGAGAGGAAATAAATGAGAGGAGAGAGAATGAGTTGAGTTATTATATAGAATCTTGAACCCATGGGTTCATGATGAACCATAGGTGAACCAAGAATAAGTTACCCAAATGAGCCAAAACTGTAGGCCCAAATACAGAAAATAAATTACGAAACAATATTTTGTCGAATATTTTGGAAAATGCATGAAGAAATACAGCATATAAATATCGTATAAATACAAGGTAAATACAATTTATCGGTTTTACATATTAAAATACGTATTCCAGGATCGGGGAGTGACATCTCTACCCTTCTTAGAAAAATTCCGTCGTCGGAATTCCAGCCAAGACAGGATAGTGAAATCAGGGCAAGCAAGGCACAATCATATACAAGTTAACTATCATAGCAGTCATTATCATACATCACAAAGTGCAAAACAAGTAGGTGCAGATAAGCATAGAATCGTGTCAATAAGGCGTAAAAATATACCTCATTAGTCAAACAAATGCAGATACCGAGATCTGATCTCGTCCTCGCGCTCCCAGGTTGACTCTTCCGAAGAGTGATGGTTCCAAGAAACACGGACAAGGCTTATCGTCCGATTCTTGAGTACCTTCTCTCGTCTGTCCAAAATAGACACAGGTTGTTCCTCGTAAGTTAGGTCGATACCAACGACTAACTCAGAATGATCGAGGACATGACTCGGATCCGGGACATACCCACGTAATTGGGACACATGAAACACATCATGTATGCCAGTTAACGAAGGCGGAAGGGCAAGTCGATAAGCCGCATCGCCTACCCGAGCGAGAATCTTAAAAGGACCAACGTATCTTGGACTAAGCTTTCCCCGGGTTCCAAATCTGATGATACCCCGAGTAGGCAAAATTTACAGAAACACTTGGTCGCCAACTCTGAACTCTAGAGGCCTACGATGCTGATCTGCCCAATGACAATGTCGGTCCTGTGCAACTCGAAGGCGCTCTCTGACCAACTTAACTATCTCCACCGTCTGCGTGATCATCTCTGGCCCCAACAACTTCCGTTCTCCGACGTCGTCCCATGCCAAAGGGGACCTGCACTTCCTTCCGTACAATACTTCAAACGGGGCCATCTGAATGCTAGCCTGATAGCTGTTGTTATAGGAGAACTCCACTAGATGAAGGTGATCCTCCCAAGATCCGCCAAAATTAAGGTACACGCCCATAGCATATCTTCTAAGGTCTGAATGGTTCTTTCTGATTGTCCGTCGGTTTGTGGATGATAAGCAGTACTGAATCTTAACTTGGTTCCCAAACTTTGGTGTAAGCTCCGCCAAAAATGGGAAGTAAACCGCGTATTCCGATCTGATACTATACTAACTGGAACACCGTGCTGCCTTACTATCTGCTTCATGTATATTTCTGCTAGCTGCTCAGTAGTCTGTCCAACTCGGAAGGGAAGGAAATGAGCGACCTTCGTGAGTCGATCTACTATTACCCAGACTGCATTCTTGCCAGCCGGGGATCTAGGTAAACCGGTCACAAAATCCATCGTAATGTGCTCCCATTTCCTTTCTGGGATAGGAAACGGCTGTAGCAATCCTGCTGGTCTCTGCTGCTCGGCTTTCACCTGCTGACATACCAGACACTTGGATACAAATCTCGCTATCTCTCTTTTAATGCCATTCTACCAAAAGAACTGCCTGATATCTCGATACATCTTCGTTCCTCCTGGATGAATGGAGTAAATAGAACTATGAGCTTCGGACATCACTTCTTGCCGAAGGTCTCCACTCGGTACACAGAGTCTGTTTCCAAACCTGAGCGTACCATCTTCATGAATCACTAACTCCTTCCTACGGCCTGATTCACACTCCGACCGTAACTTCTGAATCTTTGGATCTCCTGCTTGTGCTGCCCTTATCCTCTCTACTAAGGTTGACTGAATCTGCATACTGGTCATTCTTCCCATATCCCTTGGCAAAACTACTTTGATTCTCATACTCTGAAGGTCTTCTAGAATATGCTTCTGCGAGGTCAAGATAAAGGCACTGTCTCTCCTACTCAGTGCATCTGTAACTATATTAACCTTGCCTGGATGATACTGAAGATCTAAATCAAAATCCTTCAGCAGTTCTAACCATCTTCTTTGTCTCATGTTCAAATCTTGCTGCGTGAATACGTATTTCAAACTCTTATGATCAGTATAGATCTCTACCCGATCCCCGTATAAATAATGCCTCCACAACTTGAGTGAAAACACCACAGCTGCTAACTCCAAATCGTGAGTCGGGTAATTCTTCTCATGGTCTCGAAGCTGCCGAGACGCATATGCTATCACCTTTCCATGCTGCATCAATACACATCCAAGACCCTTCCCTGATGCGTCACAATATACTGTAAAGCCTCCCGCTCCTACTGGAAGCGTCAAGATCGGGGCTGAGACCAATCTCTTCTTCAATTCTTCAAATGATGCCTGACAGCTAGCTGACCAAACAAACTCTACGTCCTTGTGCGTCAAACGCGTTAAGGGCACAGAGATCCTGGCAAAGTCTGCCACGAACCTTCTGTAGTAACCAGCTAATCCTAAAAAACTTCACACTTCTACAACCGTTCTCGGGACCGGCCAATGCTCTACGGCCTCAATCTTCTTCGGATCCACTGACACTCCTGCTCCAGAAATTACATATCCCAGGAACGAAATATGGTCTAACCAGAATTCACACTTGTCAAGCTTCGCATAAAGTTGATGCTCCCTAAATGTCTGCAAGACAGTCCTAAGATATTTCTCATGCTCCTCTTCACTGCTGGAATAGACAAGAATGTCATCTGAACACCACCACAAATTTATCCAAATACGGCAGAAAGATGCGGTTCATTAAATCCATGAATACTGCGGGGGCGTTGGTTAGTCCAAAGGGCATTACTAAAAACTCATAATGCCCATATCTAGATCTGAATGCTGTCTTCGGTATGTCTTGCTCCCGGACTCTTACCTGATAGTATCTCGACCGAAGATCGATCTTGGAAAAGACACTGGCCTTGCTCAACTAGTCAAACAGGTCATCAATCCTTGGTAGCGGGTACTTATTCTTCACTGTTACTGCATTCAGCTTGCGGTAGTCGATGCACATCCTCGTCGACCCATCCTTCTTGGGAACTAGAATCACTGGCGTGGCCCAGGGTGATTTACTGTCTCGGATGAATCCCTTAGACTTCAACTCTTTCTCATGTTGATACAACTTATCCTGTTCTGACGGCGACATTCGATAAACTCTGTCGGCAATAGGCCTCGTTCCAGGGTTCAACTCAATGCTAAATTCTACCTCTCTGACTGACGGGATCCCTGGGAGCTCATCAGGGAAGACGTCGAGAAAATCATCGACCACTCTCGGAATCTGTCCTGGCTCTGACACTGCTGCTGAGATGACGCCTCCGGCCTGATTCTTCAAGGTTCGAGTAAAGATGAACTGTTCCATCCTAGGAACGCTGAATATGACCCTACCTCTTCTACAATCAATTGTCGTATGACTGTCTCTCAACCAGTCCATGCCAAGAACAACAACAAAATTCCCCAAAGGGAATTCAATCAATGATGCGGGCAGTAAATGCCCATACACCTCTGCCGGACATGAAAAGCGCACTCTGCTAACTTCTACGAGCCCATTGCCGGTAAGTATATCCATCCTCTCCGACAATGCCTCAAACACTAGTCCAATCCGTGTAGCATATTGTGCAGAGATGAATGAATGAGTAGCGCCTGAATCAAATAATGCTACAGCGGGAAATGAGGTGACGAGAATTTTACCTGCCACCACGTCACTAGACGCTAAAGCCTCTCCCAAGGATAATGTGAGAGCCTGGCCCTGGCCCCACGGAGCCCCTTGTTGTGGCCTTCCTCGACCATGCTATTGCTGCCTCTGAGGGCCTTCGGCTTCCTGTGCTTGGCGGAACATCTGAGCCTGCATTGGTAGACGCTGGACTAGGGGCCTCACTGCTAATACTGGCCCTCCACTCGGGGTTGCCACCGGAGCTGGCAACGCTGGAAACTGCTGAGCTGGCCCTCCTGGCCTCTGCATCACAGGACAAGTGGAGATACGGTGGTCTGAACTACCACACCTCAAGCATAAGCCATTCGCTGACCGACACACCTTCCTCGTGTGCCCTGCCTTCCCACAGAATGTACAGCCCTGGGGTGCTCCCTGACGCTGCTGTTGGTTCCTCGGCTGCTGATGCCGAACTGGCGCTGTATTAGTTGATACGGCCGTCCTCCATGGCGCTCCTGCATCATGAATACGTATACCGGGTGCTGGTGCCGATGTTTGCTGCATCACTCCTCCTCCAACCTGGGAATGAGATCTCTTCTGACCTCCTGTCCTCGATGCCAACCTCTGCTGGGTAAGCGCGTGCCTCCGAGCGGCCGTCAAAACAGCGTCAAACGTCTGGTAGTCGTGTCCCTCCACAAGCTGTAATAGTTCCAAATGAAGTCCATGCTGGAACCTCATAGCTTTCTCTGGCTCCGTTGCCACCATTGCTGGTGCGAAACGGCACAATCTGCAGAACTCTGCTGCATACCCATCTACGATCTTGCCTGCTTGCTTGAGACTAACAAACTTCTGCTGGAGCTCATATCGAGCTACTACGCCAAAATACTTGGCCTTGAATCGTTCACTGAAGGTGGTCCAACGAACAGGACGCCTTATACCAACTTCTTCTGATGCCCACCAGTCGCGGGCAAGATCCTGAAGTACTAATTTGACCTGATCAACCTTCTCATCATCTGGAACCTTGGCTGGCACAAGGATGGCTTCGATGTCTTGAATCCATGCATCCGCAGTGATGGCATCCTCCGTGCCATCAAAATACCTCGGGTTCAAGCGACGGAACCTTCCGGATGCTCCCGAGTCAACCCCGGCACTCCTCTCAAGAGCTAACTGAATCCCTTGGTTCAGTAACACGTTCTGCTCCTGCTGCTGAGTCTGTTGCTGTTGGTGAGTGACAAGAATCCCCCGGATGACCTCCAGGAGTGCTACGGCATCTGGGACTGCCGTTGCTGCTGGTGCTGCAGGAGTTTCAATAACTTGCGGCTGCACTGCCTCTGGTTCTATTTCTGCTCGTGTCCGCCCTGGGAAGGTTCTCTTCCCTGCTGATGCCCAGTCGAGCCATGCTCTCGCTGCTCTTCCTCTTGGGCCTCACCCGCTACTGAGAATGAAGCACCCCTATAGAGAAAGATATAAGATTATCAAGTCCGAACGAGGAAGATTTCGAGGATACAAGTCAGGTGAGAGATCAAGGCAAGGACATAGAATTTGAAACAGAATTTCAAGAAGAACAAGTTTTGATTGAGAATCCTAATAATTCGCAATACCCCACAAGTCTGAAAAACAGACCTGAATGGGCCACCACTAAAACCTTGTCACGCCCCAGTACCGAAATACGGAGACGGACTAGACCAGCTACTCCATATAAGGTACGTAACGTCATACGGCGATCATGGTTGTCGAGAGACTAGGGGGTACATGCTACAATCAAGTCTCCTATGGTCCCACAGAGTTCTATGTCTCAGTCAATCAAATCACATCAGCAAATAAATGAACATTAAAGATAAAGCAGTAAGGTGTATCCGACGCTTCATCAAAATGATCATGAGAGACTAGCTTTATAATTTAGCTATCTCAGAGAGTCAGGAGTACAAAATTATACATAGCTGCAGTCTGTTTAATTACAATTATGTACTGACACAAAATATCAAGTAATCCGGCTAACAGGTGCCGGTGGCTAAATGCCGCACAAAATATAAGCAGGAGTGGTGGAGAAGAAACCCACTCGAGTCCCCGAACCGCCATGCTCCTAGTATGCACCATGGATGTCAGGGAGGAAGATCGTGTCCTCTGGCTCTGCTACGAGATCTGGCCAAACAAAACCAGCGGGGTCAGCCCCGAATAGCAAGTACCGCCAAAGGGGCACAAGAGTTAAGATAAAAAATCCAGTTAATAGAATGACTGATAATAGTAATACTTATGCAACTATTATAGGATAGCGCAACATCCTCGAACCCATATGGCACCCTTACAACCAAATAAGGACAAAAGGTGCCGTATGGAGTCGGGACGTGTCGTACTCTATAACTTTCACATAAGTTAAAAGGTATAGACAATAAAGTCTCCTGATCGTGACTTCGGTCGATAGCCTATCGCAGCACAATAACCAACCCAACAATCAAACAAGAACATGGGTTGGATCATGTACCATGATAGACCATATTCCTCAGTCATTCACAGAAGTAGCACTTCACAATCAGAATAAGTCTTTCGTTCATAACTTCGCTCCACAGCCTGTCATAGTACGATAACCAACCCAACAATCAAATAAGAACATGGGTTGGATCCCGTACCATGACAGTCCGCTTCCCTCAGTTATTCACGGAAGGTAATAAGATACACGCAAGTCGTTTTCGCGGCCAATCAAGTCTACGAGTTTCTAGTGGGACGAGGTTATCCTCGCATCATGTTATTTCAAAATCCTTAGATCGTATCTTTCCAGCAAGGCAATCCAACCCAGGGGTTCGCATAGACAGGTGTCATTGAGCACAGGTCCCTCGTAAGGCCACCTTGCCAAGACATATAATATATGGCAGGAATTAATCGGATACAGTCATCCACTCGTTGCGGATGACACAGTATCCGTGGAGATCAGCCGGCGCGTCAAGACAATATCTCAAGGCGGCTGGTGTAACACGATCTCGGAATTCTGCCCTCCCCATGCATCTAGTATATTTAGTTGCCTAGTTTAACCCTAGGTGAAATCTTGGACTCACATGCTGTGGCCTGCATGATTATCCTTCTAAATGTCGTACTCAAGTACGAGTACCCCAAAAGAGGATCCATGTCAACATGTTCTACCCTCCTTGGTGTAATACATCATTGCAAATATGCCACGTGGAGTTATGAGTCATTTGTCGAGCATGAACGAGAACTGGGACATTCAGGTACAAGTATCAGGTAGGAACACTTTGTTCACCAGGGGCACATTAGTGCTCATATCATGCTCAGGACATAAGGCGTAAGGATATATAGCATACACAAACATTTACATATATATATATATATATAAAATATAATATATACGTTTAAAAATATAAGGTATAGGGGAGTCCAGGTCAGAGCACGCTCAAGTCAGGCTACGCTCAGGTTAGCCTACGCTCAGGTCAGCGTACGCTCAGGTCGGCCTACGCTCAGGTCAACCTACGCTCAGGTCGACCTACGCTCAGGTCGGCGTACGCTCAAGTCGGCCTACGCTCAGGTCAACCTACGCTCAGGTCGGCCTACGCTCAGGTCGGCGTACGCTTAGGTCAGCGTATGGAAGACATACGCTCCCAAAAGGCAGCGTATGGACTCCATACGACTCCTTGTCACACAAGTGAGCGTATGCAAGACATACGCTCCCAAAAGGCAGCGTATGGACTCCATACGACTCCTTGTCACATAAGTGAGCGTATGCAAGACATACGCTCCCAAAAGGCAGCGTATGGACTCCATACGACTCCTTGTCACATAAGTGAGCGTATGCAAGACATACGCTCCCAAAAGGCAACGTATGGTCTCCATACGACTCCTTGTCACACAAGTGAGCGTATGCAAGACTTACGCTCCCAAAAGGCAGCGTATGGACTCCATACGACTCCTTGTCACATAAGTGAGCGTATGCAAGACATACGCTCCCAAAAGGCAGCGTATGGACTCCATACGACTCCTTGTCACATAAGTGAGCGTATGCAAGACATACGCTCCCAAAAGGCAGCGTATGGACTCCATACGACTCCTTGTCACACAAGTGAGCGTATGCAAGACATACGCTCCCAAAAGGCAGCATATGAGGACTGTGCTGTGCTAAAGAGCGCGTGCAACTCAGTGGCGCAAGCTAAAAAGCTCACGCACTACTCATTGTCTTCTCCAAACAACAAGAACTCCATAGGTTGAACCCAAAGCTTCAAAAGTCCATAACTTGGTCAAAATAAGTCCAAATCTAACTTTTCAAAGGTCAAAATTAGGTAGAACAAAATTCTCTACAACATGGACCCATAAAAACTTGAAAATAATGAAGTTTGCTAGATCAAAACCAAGAAGATCCAAAAATAGTTAAAACTTAGATCTACAAAAATTAAAGCTTCAAAATGGAAAATTTCAAGTTCTAAACTAGGATAGAATGAGGAGAAGAACATATTTTGACAAATAATTTTGTAAGAAAACATCAATAACATTTATGGATCCCTCTCTTGAGCAAGTTGGTACTTGCCTTGGTTGGTGGAGGAAAGTAAATGAGAGGAAATAAATGAGAGGAGAGAGAATGAGTTGAGTTATTATATAGAATCTTGAACCCATGGGTTCATGATGAACCATAGGTGAACCAAGAATAGGTTACCCAAATGAGCCAAAACTGTAGGTCCAAATGAAGAAAATAAATTACGAAACAATATTTTGTCGAATATTTTGGGAAATGCATGAAGAAATACAGCATATAAATATCGTATAAATATAAGGTAAATACAATTTATCGGTTTTATATATTAAAATACGTATTCCAGGATCGGGGAGTGACACCCCGCCACCGCGCGCTGGTACTGGGTCCCCGCCCAGTCGGCCGCGTACCTCCAACAGGCCTCCGTCGCCGCGCAGTGGGTGGCGCATGCCCTCTCCCAGGGGCAGGGCCGCCTCCTCTAACCTTTGTTCGGCGTCCGCCTGCTCTCGCCCGCGCTCCTCCCTGGCTCCCCTGTCGTCGGGATCGCGCCTCGGGGTAGGCCCCTCCACCATCCTCCGCCTCCCCCCTCTCTGGCCCCCCGCCTCTGGCATCCCTCCTCGCCGTCGGGTTCTCGTCCCTTCGCCGTCGCCGCGGCTGCTCCCGGCGTCTCTCGCTGGCGTCGTGATCCCACCCGCTCGCGGCCCTGGCCGCCCGTGGCTGCCCGGCTGCCGACCGCCTGCAGCTTCCCTCTCAGCTTTCCGGTCGTGCCGTGCTGGCCCCCGCCTCGACTCTTTCTCTCGGTCGAGCCTCGCCGGTGCTCGATCCCTCCGATGTCCCCCCCCGGCGGGTCAGCGCCCCCCTCGGGCCCCCTCCACTTCTGCCGTGTCCCGAGGCCCCTCGGGCCCCCCCTCTTCGGGCCCCTCCCCCTTCCTCTCGGTGCCGGAGGCCCCTCCCCCGTCCCCGTCCTTGCTCTTCCTCCGGCGCTCCCGTGGCCCGCCGGCTCCCCAGTCCTCCATGGCCGCACCTCTTCCCTGAGGGTGCCCCCCCAGATCTCCCTCCCCCTGCCGTCGTGGCGTTGTCCCGTGCCGCTGTCGCGACATTTTTTGGCGTTCTCCCGGCGTCGTAGCACCGACGACGTGTTTCCCACGCTGGCTCGAGGCCCCCCTCGAGCGGGAGTACCGAGGCGCCCACTCGGTTTCTGCACTCACTCGGGCCCCACCCCCTGCCTCTTTGGTCCGTGCGCCCCCTTGGTCCGCATGGGGTTCTCGTTGGGTTGCGTGTTGCTTTTTTTCCTTTTTCCTTTTTGTCTGTTTTCTTGTCTGTTGTTGTAGTTCGAATTTTGTATCCGGGTCCCCCGTCTGTGGGACCCGGTTGTAGTTCTGTTCGTTGTTGGAATAAAATAGTTCAGCTTCCCAATATATATATATATATATATATATATATATATATATATATATATATATGTTATACGTATAAATAATCCAAAACCTCAAAGTCTTCATGTTATCCTCCTTCTGGTATAAGTACAAAGGTGTACAAATTATGCATATATGTAGATAACTTATCCTATATCCTAATAATGTACCATTAAGATAAATAATAAATAATGGTTTACCTTAAATATATATAATATTATTTATAGGGATACATAGTATTTCGTTAATTCGAGATAACAAAATTATGGGCATTAATGTAGCCATATCCCAACATTAATTATACTAATCTTTGTTTAGATGGAAAAGTAGTCCTAATAATTTTAAGGAAGGTTTCTCCACAGAAGAATATTTATTAAATATGAATAACATGTTATATACAATATAAAATTTATTTATAAAATGAGATAACGGATCATTAAAATAGATCACCAAAGCATACATACAATCTTACATCCGCATGGACCTTTTTGGATGCACTACTCGAACTACGTGGCCTGGGTTAGGTTCGGGTCAAGCCCGGCTAAATGGGTACAATCGGTTCTCCTAAATGTCATAAATAAGTAATTATTTATAGGGTTCAATTCACAAAGTCTAGTTTTCCTAATTAGAACACACTTATGGCTCGACCTTCCCTACCGTAACTAATACACTAGTCAAAGCATGCCACCGCGCTATCCGTGCCATGATTCCTAGTCGTCTTGTGCTCCAAAACTCAATCATGGCTAAGGTCATCTACCGTAATAATTAACTAATTAATTATTTATAAAAATTTCTAAAAATCCCATTTAAATCAAATAAATAATATAAAATATTAAAAAAAATTGGTGAGAGGTCGTAGAACTTTATGATAAAAGAAAATGATCAAATAAATAAATAAAATAGGAAGGAAAGGTTTGAAGCTCTAAAATGCTCTAATCTTCAATTTCGAAACAAGTTTACTAAGAAAAATAATCATAAACAAAGTATTGACGAAATCTGCCTTCAACCCTGACAAATAAAATATGTGGATAAATAAATGAATAAAAAATTTTTGAAACTCCAGAAAAAGAAAATCTAGGGGTTTAACCCAGTCATGCCCAAAATTATTCATAAAGAATTGTCTCAAATAGTACTTATTACTTTAAATAATCCTGGTATTGAAATCAATTGTCAAAATATTGATAAGAATAATTCAGATACTTATAGCTATATATTTTCCACAAATACAATATCCTCTAGAATAATATAGTAATAATTTGAACTTAATATAACTCTTGATAAAATAGTAATTCAAATAATCCTGGAATAAAATCTCTTCTAAAATTTTAAATAAATATTGGATTTATAAAATCAAAATCAATCCATAATGATTTTAAAATAATTCAAGATTTTATTAGAATGTTAAAATGCATTTGATCGAATCTAAATATAATACAATAATAATTTAAACGAATAATATGTTTGCCAAAGGACTTGGAAAATATTGTGTATATTATCTAAACAGTACATATCTTCGCTAGTCCAAGACTGAATCAACTAATTAAAATATAACAAAATGAATTTAATTGATAATTAATATTAGCAAATAATTTAAACGATATTTTATAAATTCTAAATCCAAAAATAGTTTGACAAAAATTCTGTTGTCATCCAAATATATTCTATAGTGGTTATAAATAAAATTCTATTTTCTAACCAAAATTTATTAAAATAAAACAAAATAAAACTTTTGAAAATAGGGATGTGGGTTTACAATTCTACCCACCTTAAAAATATTTTGTCTCCAAAATTTCAAAGAGCACGATTAGGCACGACTATGAAGAATGATCATGGAACCATTTTTTTTAATGATATGAATAAAACGACGAATGGTATAATCAAGGGAGTGATATGATTCATGATCTAATTAGTCACGCATAAAAATGACAATGATACTAAACAAAAGGAGAGTGTGATTTGGTACGACTAGTATTCGGTCAAATGGTCTAGTTGACAAGCAAATTTTTTAAGAATGATCTAAATTGAAATGATTGGGCATGACCGATCTATGATCAGCATGGTTGAGTCATTACTAGCTTTTTAAGGAATGACCAAAGTTCTCGATGAAATCTAAACGGGATGTTAGTCGCCTTTAAGAGGCAGTCACGATCAAGACTAATCGTGCAAGTCATCCAAGCAGGGAAAAAAATAAAAAGTTGGCACGAGCTTGATCATGATCAAAGTAGTCATGACCGTAGCTGGAACGAAGGTATAACCTTAGCTATGTTTTAGTTGAAATCATAGACACGGTTATGGTTTAGTCTTGATAAAAAAATGTGTAAGATCGATCAAAATTGAAATCATCTTGGTACGAACAACTAGTCGAACAAAATTATTTAGGCACGATCATGGAATTGAATTCTAGGATGACAAGCGAATTGGCACGATCGAAATACAATCGATTAGTTTGGTCGTGATCAAAAGTATTTAAGGATGATCCAATCGAAATCGTTCTAACACGAACGATTGTGTAGGCATGATCATAGAATCAAACCTAGGAAAGGATACAAATTGATTTGATCGATATATAGTAAAAGGAGTCTAGTCATGATCAAAATTGTTCAAGGAAGATCAAATCCAAAAATGTTTAAAATATTTATCTCCAATTATTTAGGCACGAGTTTAGAATCAAAATCTAGATAGGTTTAGGAATCCAGTCGAAAAATGTCAATCTAAAAAATAGAAGGGTAAGGAAGGAAGGGAGAATTACCAGTTTATTGAGAAGGTGGTGACTAGGGATAAGCACAAATCAATCTGAAAACTTATAGTTATATGCCAATAAGACGTAGTCTCTATGGTATTCGGAACTCGTAAACATAATCAAAGTCGTTTTACCGAGAATTTATGCCTCGCCAGTGTACATCTAGCTGCAATAAACTCTTGATTCCATGACTCAAGCAAGGATACGGTAACAAATACCCTATCAACTCTATCCAATCTGGACATAACAACTTAGAGACGAAGATAGGATGACCAAGATATAGTTTTGACCACGTTCGATAACTTATACTTACTCGAGATTACTTCAACTTAGGAATCATGCCTCGCCAGTGCGCTGCTGGCATCAGTGAACCCACAGTCTCCATAAGTCAAATAAGTGGCGACAGTGCGCGACTGCCTGCCATCATAAGTCACCGATCATCCTTTCAACTACATCCTTAAAATCTCTACGGAGGTTCAAAAATCCTGAAACAAATTGACTATGATGGAGAAAGCTAAAAATTTGAACCAATTGATCATTATTGGAAAGTGTACGTATCCATCCTTGAAGGGGAGGTATCAGTTTTGGAAAATTTAAACGATTGATTAGGAAGGACAGGGTCGGAGGCAAGATAAGTAGAAATCTTATAACCCTTTTTACGGATATTCAATATTCAACGTTTGAGAGGAAAAACTTTTGAATCCAAATTTAACTTGAGATTAATAGACAATTGAGTGAGAAGTTATTTAAAAATAATTCCTTTGGTCCAAGGAAAGAATATAAGTGATACGAACTTATGATATGGCGGTGTTTAGAAAAGAGTAAGATAAAGTTGTACAAATGATCATGATCAGAAAGAAAATGACAGAAGGCAAAAGAATTATAAACTTAAGTTTATATTTCTCTAATAGTCATGATCGAGGAAAAGTATGGATTAAGCACTATGTCTACCTATTATGAATATATTTATACACAAGTATATATGCATAGTCTAAGTAAAGCCCAAAAATCTCAAATTAACATTCCAAGAGGAGGTTACCCTATTTCCAAGAAAATTCAAATTTAAATAGCAATAAAACATATATTATATTCAATATATAATTTATAGAAATTATTCACAATACTAGAAATGGACTACCAATATATATACACATCTATATGTCTACATGGGCGACATTGGTCTCACTACATGACCATCAGGACTTGGGTTGAGTTTGGGCTAGTTCGGAACAACCAGGTCCTCTAAAAGTCAATAATCTAAATAATAAATAATTTAATTATTTCTAGGGTTATGTCGTAATTTGGCCTGATTTTCTTAGTTAGTGCACACCTATAAATCGGCCTCCTCTATAATGGCTAGGACACTAGTCAAGGCACTCGACCACACTCTCAGTGCCAAAATTCATGGTCATCTTGCACTCCAAAACTTAACCGTGACTAAGGCCTTCTATACTGAATATTTATAAAAATTCTAAAATCACACTTTAATTCAAACAATTAAATAAAATAATATTTTCCAAACTTTCCAAAAGAGGGAATATGAATCTACCTACTTTAGAAATACTATCGATTCAGAATACAATAGTGCATCTTTCTATGAAAATTATCTAACAGGATTTAGAATCCAATGAGGCCTATGTAGCAACCTTAACTACCCAATTGTCAATTTAAATTAGGGACTCCTAGTCCTAACCATTCTCTTAAGATTGATTTACTCCTAGTTGTGAATGAGCATTTCCTAGTCGCAGGCTCGCAGTGGTACGACTAATATGGTACCACCACAAGTTAACACAATTTGCAAAAATAGACCTGTATGGGACACCACAAAAACTTGTCACGACCCGCACCTGCTTTTCGGATACGAGACGTGTCCAAGCCAGTCTACGCCACAGAGTCGGCGGTAGAACGCTATCACGGCCATGATGCTCAAAATCACAAAATAACAGCTTTATTGCTTATTCACATTTCCAAGATTTATTACAACAATTATAAGATTTATATTAGAAAGAAAATAAAATGTTCTTACGCATTTAAAGAAAATAATACCACTGCTATCTATTTATAGGTTTATGTCTGCAAGTACACCCGTATCTCCCAAAGCTAAGTGAATATACGAATAACCTAAAAAATGTTGGTTTCCAGTCAGGAATGGAACAAGCACACAAACCGACGGCAAAGCAAAAATAAAATAGAATTTACAAGACATGAAAATAACATATGAGAGATGAAAACTAGAAAGTACTGATGACATGGCACAGTGGAGAAGACAAAAAAAAAATATATATAACTACCTATGTGATTTGAAATATTCGTTTCGACATGTGAACGGCTAGGGGGTAAATCCGGCACCGTACACGTGTCGTGTGCAGCTACTATTATTCACGAATAGACATCATGGGGATAGTTCTGGGTAGTCCACGTGTCTACTAAGATATTTCTCCTCCCGACTACTCCGTGTGACGAGCGTGTCAACAAGCAGCAAGACATATGTATAAACATGAAATAAAAAGACTACTATGAATCGAAAAGCAATCAGAAAGTGTACTTGCTTGAGGTCTTTAGCTTGTGAAACCGATACTATCAATGCGTTCAGAATAGTCCAGTTGGCTAGGGTTGAGGTGAAGTAGTCCGTATTGGCAAGGAAAAAAATAAAAGTTCGATTAGTTGTGATTGAGGACTACTAAGCGAGAAAGACGTTTTAGGAAAATTAATTCTTTATAATCCATAAGGTACATTTTATTTATAAACCGTTTTAAAAGTTTTTTAAACTAATACATAAACACGCATGTTTAGAATTATTATTTGTATATATAAAACTTAGTAGAATATTAGATATATAGAGCCCAAACCATTAAGACAAACCCATATTTTTATGTAACCCCACTTTTAGTATCTCAGCTAAATACTTTATTTTGAGAATAGTTGGAATTAATATATATATATAAAAGGCTCAAACATATTTAGTACCCTCAAGTTCAATACTACGAAAAGCCCAATATTATATTGGGAAAAATTATATTAGTCAAGTTGTATAAATCAAAAATTTGTGTCAAGCCTTAGTTTTAATTCAAAAACTATATAATAATAATAATAAATTGAAAGAAATACTAACTAACCAGTCACTCATTTTAAATATTAACAATGTACTAATTAATAAAAATAATTAAGCGAATAATGGAAACTTCATAAACTAAAATAACAAAATGGTGAAACTAGCCAGCCCATAGGCTCAAAGAATCCAACCCAACCTTCACAACAGTCCACACTTATGAAGCTTATAACACATAACCTTAATATATAGGATAGATTTGTTCTAAAGCCAATATATATGTATGAATCTTAAATAATATATAACTATAGTTATAACAGTAAGTTTTTATGATCAATTAATTAACCAAAATAATCTTTGAACCCAACATATATTAACCCAACAGACATAGGCCCAAGCCCACGGCTACCCTTCCTAAAACCACACACACTCACAGAAGACAACACTGTTCTTCTCTAATAAATGAGAAAGAGAAGAACTCACCGAGCTTTTAGGGAAAACAAAATCAACAAGCGGAGGAGGCACCGGGCACGGTGGTCGACACGGAGACGACGCGGCTCGCTGATTACTGGATCATCGTGCCAGACTTGGGGAGATGCTGCTGAAGAGAGGCCTGCAGTGCGATCGGCTAACGCGATGGATGCAGACACCAGGCAGTGCTGGCTGGGTCGGGCACGGCCGCCGACGAGGTGCGGTACGGATCCGTGGGGATGGGCTCAGCGCTGGCCGAGCTGAAGACTGCGACGGAGGTTCCCGTTGTCGGCGCATAGGAAAGGATATGGGGACGCTCACCGGGAGGGAGATGGAGTCAGGAGGAGGACAGCGGCCGAATCGACCTTGGGAGTGGCCGGCGTCGGTCGAGAAGTGTGAGGAGGCAGTCGTTGGTTCCCAAAGGTGGGGCAAGGTGGAAGCTTCACCGCAGAGGAGAGACGCTCCCGTGGCAGCTCCGACAGTGGTTCATCTCCAGATCCGACGTACCCTGGAGTACGAGGTGGAGGAGGGAGGCCACTGCCAGTCTTTGTCGCGCCTGGGAGTTCCGCGCTCGTAGAAAGATACGAGGACGATGGCGACGACTCCGGAGGTGGGTCGATCAACTTATGGCACGGCACTGGGTCGAGGACGGTTTGGCATCGAGAGAGGTGAGGGCATGGCCTCGCCGAGCGGACCAGTGCGATTTGGTGCGTGCCGTGCGGTCGGTCTCCGGCGCAGGCAGGGTGATTAGTATTACGGTGGCTACGGCTCAGGTGGGGGGTTCTCTTCTCGCTATATCGTGGCGTTGCCACTGATGTGATGATCAGTCGTATAACCGAGCACAATTTACAAGGCGAGGCGACAATGGTCATGGTGTGGTGTTTTGGATACGGGGCCGATGGATGGTGGTGGTGATGGAAAGACGATTGTCATTACCACATTTCTAGCTTGAGGGTATTTTGGTCTTTTGGTCAATTTTGGTGATTTTGAATTTTATTAGGAATTATTGGGATTATGAGAATTATGTGATTTTATTATTAAAGTATTGCCTTGTGTTGTGGTAGCCCTAACCTAGACTGGACCTAGCCCAGATTAGTCTTAGTCAGTCATGGTTAGTCTTAGCTAGCCATGGTTAGTTAGAGCTAACTAGGATGTATAAGTTAGGCTAGTGTGTAAACATATAATGTATTTGTACCCTTGATTTGACTTGATGATAGGAAAGACCATTGATGATCCCCAAAACCCTAGCCCTAGATTTTTAGGCCGACCACATAGGGATCCTCCCCCTATTTAATGTCTCTGCCTCTTTTGCATATCTTTCCATTTTCAAAGAGCAAAGGTTTGGTTCTTCCCTTAACCCTTCCTATTTTGATCATTTCTCATCCTTTTTCATTCAAATCTTTCGCATTGCAATCTGAATATTGTCCTCTTACTGTTGGTGGAGGTGAATCTCGGTTTTGTACCTATTTGAAGCGTTGAGCTAGCAAGGAGAGATCCTCATTTTGGTATTTTCTTGAGGAAGAACAACCTATAGGTAACACTCTCTTAACCCGTTAGATTTCTGATTCCTTTGCATATTTGCATAACCCTAGTGTCCCCTAGCTGTAGGTATTGGTTTTGTGTTGAATAGTGTCTATTTTATGTCCGTATCGGACACGTATCTGTCTATGTTTGATGTGTTCGATGAAATGCCACTGAGGGATTTTCATCACTGTTTTGAAAATATATTTGTAGAAATTCGTATTTTGATGTGGCTTATCACTTTCTTTTCGACTGAGCACAAATCGTGTCCAGTTCGTGTCGCTTTGGGGTCGTGGACACGCCCCACGCGCATGCAGCTAGGCTGCCCTGCTGCTCGTGTACTCGTGCATCATGATTAGGACATTTGGACACGTATCCTTGGACACGAAGGTAGGGGCAGTGTCTGACACGACACCCCCAAAGCCTCATGTCCAATAGATTTGTGTCGAGTGAGAAACTCGAGTTGCACTGGTCACGGGTTGCACTGTTTTACTGTGTCCAATTTTGGAGTGTTGGTTCGTGTGGGTTATGGGACACGTTGTGACCAGATTTTGGACACGAGACAACTTGTTGGACACGTTCACACTTGGCACTTAATTACTAACCATTAGTTTGTGATTTTATTAAGCATTTATCAATCTAACCTTTGTATCCTATTTACTGTCTGATACAAGTAGTGTATGGATGTTGTTCCCTATTTTTTCGAAACTTAATCCATGTTTAAAATGTTAAACTCATGTTACTTGCTATGTTAACATGCTATTATCCATCATAATCATAACTACTGTGCCATGGTTAGAATTGTGATGTTAATTTATGTGTTGGTAATTCGAATCCCCATTTTCCCAGTGCCTAGTTCAATTTCAGTGTTCTTCATTGTTCTGTTATTTGAGTTCAGTTTATGTTGAGCTATCAATTACTTGTTGTTGATGTAGGTTCAAGATTTATACTGCTGCATGTTTAGAACCCTGCTAGGATCTATATTGCTATGTTAGGGTTATATTGTGATGTTGATTTAGGAGTGTGCCCAATTTCAAGATTCCTGAACAGAGATTGTATTAGCCATTCTTTATTGTTCTAGTGATTGATAATTGCAGATTTTATATATATTCATGCTGAGCTCTATATAGATGTAGGTAGATGCTAGTGTATGCTAAGTTACACTACCAAAAAAACCAGCTTTAGCGACGGCCAGATCCGTCGCTTATCCGTCGGTAACATTTTTTACCGACGTAGTGGCGACGGATATTTGTTGAAAATGACCGTCGGGAAAAACGTCGTCGCTAAAAAATGTCCGTCGCTAAGCCGTCGGACAAATAATTATCCGACGGACTAGCGACTGGTTAGTGACGGTTGTCTTTCACCTACTTAGCGACGGATTAGCGACATGTTCCCGTCGGTTTACATGCCATATAATATTAAAATATCCGTCGCTAATCCGTCGTCAATAGGTCGGTAAAAGCGTATCAGAGAGGTTCCTGATACGCAAAATCAGTCGCTATTCCGTCGCCATTCCGTCGTTAACCTCGACGTTATAGCGACGTATTAGCGACGGGTAGGTCGTCGGCCTGGTTCTGGAAAGCTTCCATATTTCCAGAACCATGTCGACGGATAATTGGTCGCTCATCCGTCGCTAGTCCGTCGTCATCCTCGACAGATTAGCGACGGATTAGCGACCACCTATCCGTCGCTAAGTCTCTGGAAACCTACCATATTTCCAGAACCATGTCGACGGATTCGCCGTCGCTAGGTAGTCGCTCTTCCGTCGGTAACTGCAAAATATTTTATATCACCCAGTTAGCGACGGATATTCCGTCGCTCTTCCGTCGGTACCTGTAAAATATTTTTTACTACCCAGTTAGCGACGGATATTCCGTCGCCCTTCCGTCGGTAACTGCAAATATTTATATAATCCGTCGCTAGTTAGTCGCTAGTCCGTCGCTAAATGTAACATCAATTAAAAAAAATTACAGAAACATTCTATTTCCTTTTCGTAAATATTACACATTCATAATATCCAATATCCAAACATCCATTTACGATCAACAAATATCCAAATATCCATCCAAACATTACATGATCAACAAATATCCAAATTCATAATATCAAAAAATAGTACAAATATCATTTTCCCGGAGATGGATCGCGTGGTCGTCTCGACGCCGCCTCGGCTCTGCGGATGTACTCTTCCACCATGTACGCCGGCACCTGGGACAACACATGCTCTGGAAGGTTGCGGAGCTGCTCTGGCGACATCATGTCCATGAGCCCAATGAGCGCAGTATCCGGTACCAGGCGGACCTCGGCAGAACGGTCAAATGAATAACGTCCAGGGTCGGAAGGACCGGCAACCGCAGTAGACGGACCGGGAGCAGACGGATCTGGACCGGGAGCAGAAGAAGGACGCGGAAGGCGCTCCAGCACATCCGACATAAGACTCCGCATTTCCGACATATCGGAGGTGAGAGTCGCAAGCTGCGTCCTCATATCGTCCGACGGGGGCGCGGGAGGAGGCGGGGGCGGTGGATATCTCGGAGTCGCGCCCTGCAACGACGCCGCCAGGGAACCTACGCCGTAGACGCGCCCTTTATTAAAGCCGCCGACAGACTCTACGAACACGTCGTCGTAGCGAGCGGCCATAGAAGAGGGCGTCTGGGTGGGCATCGTTTCGCCGACAACCTCGGCAGGGGGCTCAATCTGACTAAGGGCCTCACGATATGCAGCCTATCCAATGAATGTGTTTATACTATAAGTTTTCCTAAGTTATAATCTAAATCCTATGTTTCCCTAAGTTATAATTTGAATCCTACGTTCACCTAATTAAGTTAACAATAATTATATTTCTAATATAAATCTCATAAACGTAATTACTTACATCAGTCGCCCTGGCCCTCGCGTCGACGAAGCTCCCGTCTGCCCGCCTCTTGTGTGTATGCAGGAATACATCGTAGGCGGTGACCGACTCCGGCTCTCTCCCCTCCTTTACCGCCCGTTTTGCCTGTATACGAAATATACGTCGAATTTAATTAACTACGTATATTAATAGTACCGAATTTAATAGTGAAATGAATTTGCGGTATCTCACCAAATCTGCACGCGTCGCTGCGTGGGGCTTTGAACCTCCCGTATGCAGACCAGCGGCCTGTCTGCTCGCCTTCGCTTTCTCTGATTTCTCCCTGTACTGAGCAGTATTCATCTTATCCAACATATGCTCGTAGTACTCCTCCCGGAGCCACTTCTTCCTCGAATGCGCCGTACGAACGTCGTACACCGCATCCCGTATTTTCTTTCTGGCGGCGGCTTTGTAGGCCTTGCGAATCAACTCATCGCGATGGGGGGGCCACCAGAACGTCGTCTGACATACAAATTAAATTATCACGTAATTAAAAAATTAGTGGATTAAAGAATAATTAATAATTAACCAAAAGATATATATACCTTCATCTCCTCGAGCCAGACGTACTGCATGTTCTGAGGCACCTCAGAAAAATTGAGGTAGGGGCCATGGTAGTTTTCCCGGATAATTTGCCCGAGTATCCGGGCAGCATCATACGGGAAAAACCTACAAAGAAGCAAAGACTGGATTATTAACTTGAATAAATGAAACAAATTTAATAAATTAACTTAAATTTACTTACGTATCACCCGCGGGCCATAGCTCTCGTCGGTTCTCGCCTATCGGCCTCTCTGGAGGCGTCGGAGGATCCGCGGGTCCGCGGATGTACTCACCGGTAGCAGGATGAAGCTGAATCCGGGGGTACTCCGGAGCCCATCCTGCAGTAACTGATGGTGTACCCGCTGGTGCATCCGGGGGCGGAACGGATCCACTAGCGGATGGAGTCTCAGGCCTCGATGAAGATGAAGGATGGGTCGCAGAGATAGATCGACGGCGGAAAGAGTCTGTGGCCGGGCTCTCCAGGTCGGGATCGGAGGACTCTATATCCGTTCGTCGCTAAACGTCCGTCGGTAAAGTTGGGTATTTTAGTAGTGTTAACTTTGCATGATTAGGCTTGTTTGGGAAGAGCTTTGATTGGTATTTCAGTTTTCTAAAACTGTGGATGTGAACCCTATTCCTTATGCCAGTTTTGTATAGTGCTAACATGTTTACATTGTTGGGATGAACCTTCATATGTAGTAGTTAACTGAGTGAGTTAGCTTTCAGTTTTGTATGCATAGAGTTGTATACACCTTGCCACATGCTAGAGGTAATGCTAGGTTTAAATCCCAGATTTATGTCATTGTTACCAAGCTGTATGCATAGCTATATTGAGAATTGATGTTAGTATATTAGGTTCACATGTTAACACTATCTATATGTGCAAGTATGCCCACTTTTCCTTTTTCCAATTACCAAGCCAAGTTCATTTGTATATAATTGAATGCCTGTATGTAATGCAACCCTTAACCCCTTAAATTGAAATGCAAGTTAATTTTAGATTTCATATGTAAACCACCATGCCATGTAACCCTCCTCTAATGATTGCCATGATGTATATAGATAATTGTAGAGTATAGATGCATGTTACATATATCATAACTAGTCTACTTATAAAATGTAAATATATGTAACCTTGTTAACTTGTGCCATGTTCTAGTGTAATCTATAACTAGTGTTTGATTTTCCCTTGTTGTGCACCTCCATGTTCACACACACACATAGCTATACATGCAATCCCTTCTCTCTCATTATATAATGTTGATTATAGCTCAATGTGAATGTACCCTTGATGTGTGGCTTGATGTGTTTGGCTTGTATAGCTTTGGTTGGTGTGTGCTTGCTAGGATAGACTGGTTAGGCTTAGTGAGACTTGATTGGGTCTAGGTTGACCTAGTTAACCTAACATTGACTAGTTAGTTGACTGAAGTTGACCAGGGTTGACTTTAGTCTAGAATTGACCTAACATCATGTAGAATGCATCATAGTAGCTTATTTTATTAGTTTGGATATGTTGTGACTTGTACTATTCTGATTAGGAGCCAAACACCACTCCTCAGGCAGTATTTCATTTAGACATTCAGAATATTAGGCGAGTACATTCTCTGACCGTTTCATACTTGCTAGGAGTATTTTCTTGCTCTAGATTATCTTACTTGACGCTGACACGATGGAAACACGGATTAGTACTATATGGATCTTTTTATACGATATTATCCCCCTCGGGACCATCAGATACATCATGTCATGTGCGTTTCACTTTCATCATGTATTCTTGTGCTTTCACCATTCATGTGCACTCTCGTGATTCATGTACTCTCATGTTCACGGAGCCCCTATGTTTATATTCATGTGCACCCATTTATGAGCCCCCATGTGAAATCATGTACAATAACATAACTTGAACGGATCCTTGTGTATTGATTGGGGTACGGAAGAGTATAAATAGTCATATGGACAATTTTCAAAGTAGTGTAGCCATGTACAACCTCTCATGTTTATTATCAAGCCGTTCACATGTTTAGCTTGTACTCTAAATCACTAGTTCACTGTAGCTCTTTACTTATAGTAGATATTTCATTACAGTCTTTTCTTTTACTCATGTATATTCTTCAGCGTTTCATGTATCTTACTCTATTGTATGTATTATATTCCTGTCATGGTATGAACTGCGTGAGATGTACTGTGCTCGCTCCAGTCCTGACTGGACCTGTTGAAATATTATAGATAATTTTGAGGAGCTGTGTCCCACTTATTACGGAGCAGGCTTAGACGACACATGCGAGCTGGACCCTCAGGAGGACCCAGCACTTGCTGATGATACTACCCCAGTAGACTAGGCTAGTTAGCTAGACTAGTTCTTTTATCATTATGTCTTTGGATACACTTGTATATATTTGGAGATTGTATTCTGGATTGTGGAGTTGTCTATCTTAGACTTTTAGCACTCTCTTATCTGTATTATTATCTGTGGTTTTTGTGTTATCATCTATTCTATCTTATCGTATTTTCTTCCTTAGTTGTGATTGAGTTGTACTTTATTATGTCACCTTCATTCGGAGTGTATAAAATATACATGTACCTTATAACTGTTAGATGTATGTGACCTAGGATAGCGTTCTACCGTCGATACTACGGCATAGGCTGGACGTACCCACGTCTCGTGCCCTTACTCTAGGGTACGGATCATGACACATTTTTAGTGGTGGCCCATGCAAGTCTAGTTTAGAAATGCAGTGGTATTCGAACTAGAGTATCACTGCAGCCTGCCGCAGGATTAGGATATTTGAAGGTACTCAATCACATTAGGAAAAACTCTTTATCAGATTTTGTATATCTATATTTTGCTGCTATTTGTCTTCTTTTGATATAAACTGTCCTCTTTTGCTATTTTGACTCATTTTCAGTAATTGTTTCTTGTTTGATCTGTGTCTCCGGGATGGTTGAGACGAGATCACATCGCCCGGGTCAAGGGGACACCGATGAGAGGTCTGCCACCTCTCGTCCTCAGCAGCCAGTCCCCGGTACCGCAGCTCCAGTCATACCAGCTGGGGTGGGCGTATCAGCTGTGTTCGAAGGAGCCCCTCCACCAGTAGCACACAGGCCGACTCCAATAATTCCGGAGGTACTCCAGCAGCAGTAGCCACCTTCGGGGACAGTTGACGTAGTTCATCTATTCTCGTTCTTTCAACAGTTCATGGAGGCCCAGCAGCAGAGGCAGACTGCAGAATTTAGTCGGGGCATTGATCTGGCCTTGACTACAGTAGAGAGGGCAGCAGCTCAGCCAGCGGAAGTTCAGCAAACGCACCCGCCGAGGGAGAAGGACATCCAAGACTTTCAAAAGATACACCCGAGGGATTTTCGGGGTACAGAGGGTATTCTGTACGCCGATGAGTGGATAGAGCATATAGAGGAGATTTTTAGACTTGCTGAGATTCCAGTGAGGATTCAGATCAAAGCGGCGGCCAGCATGATGCAGGATCTGGCCCGCACTTGGTACCAGACCGACCCAAAGGTTGGTACTCCAGGGAAGACTTGGGCAGCATTCTAAAAGCTGTTTAAGGAGAATTTTTTCCCAGATGTAGCGCTAGGAGCCCTCGAGACCCTGTTCGAGGCCTTAGTCCAGGGCAGTCAGTCCATGGAGGAGTATGCAGGGGAGTTCTGTCGTCTGGACAGATTTTTCGATGGGTTATCCGAGGCGACGAAGGCTCGGAGGTTCAGAAAAGGATTTGTAAAGGAGGTTAAGTCCTATACCAAGAGTGCTCGCAATGCTACCTTTGAGAAGATCTTGGTGGATGCCTTAGCCGCAGAGGATGTCTTGAGCTTAGGCGCAAGAGGGGGCGAGACACCCAGGGAGCTAGTGGTAGCGGAGGACCGGCCAAGAGGCCACACTTTCAGTAGCACCACCAGCAGTAGATGTTCCAACCGCAGCACTTTCAGCAGCCGAGGCATCAGCCAGTACAACATCAACAGCCGAGGTAGCAGCAGCAGGCCCCGAGGCAGCAGACTATCAGTTGCACTTTCTGCAAGAAGTCGGGACACGGATGGACTGAGTGTAGGAAGAGGCTGGGGAAGTGCCCCCTCTGTGGATCGTCAGAGCATTAGTTGAGGGACTGTTCCCTCTTTGCTGGCAGGGCAGCTCAGGGAGCCGGAGCCAAGGCTCCAGAGGGACCGCAGAAGGGACTGTTGTCGACTCAGCAGCAGCAGTTCGTACAGCACCAGCAGCAGGCCAGGGGAGGCCAACAGGGCTGAGCTTTCACCATGGCAGCCGAGGATGCAGAGGCCATTGGAGAGTTGATTACAGGTTCGGTTCTTCTCGACTCCATTCTAGCTTTCGGTCTATTTGATTCTGGGGCTTCCCACTGTTTCGTATCAGTATTATTTGCTATTAAACACTTCCTAGTATCTGAACCATTGCCTAAGACTTGCAAGATCACGACCGGGGGTGGTGTTATCCTCGTGAGTGATGTTTGCAGAGGACAGAGTGTCATTTTGGGAGGTCGAGAGTTGGAGGTGAGTTTGCTCGTCATGCCACTACCGAACTACGATATCGTATTAGGTATGGATTGGTTGAGCAGGCACCATGCTAGAATAGATTGCCGAAGGGGTAGAGTTCTATTTGGGGTGCCAAAAGAGCCAGAGTTCGAGTACATCCTACGACAGGCGGAGCATGACAGCAGACTTTTTTGCGGAGCTTCAGTTGAGGAGCAGGTGGCTCCACATCCTTTGATTACAGAGTTCATGGACGTCTTCCAGGAGGAGTTGCCAGGGCTTCCACCAGATAGGGATGTTGAGTTCTCAATAGACTTGGTTTTCGATGCAGAACCGATTTCTCAGCATGTCTATCGAGTGAACAACATTGAGTTGGTAGAGCTGAAGAAGCAAGTGGATAAGCTGCAGGACAAGGGCTTCATCCGATCGAGTTCTTCACCTTGGGGTGCACCGGTACTTTTGTTACCCAAGAATGATGGGTCGGTACGGATGTGTATCGACTACAGGGCACTCAACAACCTGACGATCAAGAATAGATACCCACTGCCGAAGATCGATGATCTCTTTGATCAGTTGAGCAGAGCTCAATTTTTCTCTAAGATTGATTTAAGGTCAGGTTATCACCAGGTGAAGGTGAAGAGGGAGGATATTCTGAAGACCGCTTTCAGGATGCGGTATAGACAGTTTGAGTTCTTGGTTATGCCGTTTGGGCTGACCAATGCCCCGGCGGTATTTATGAACTTGATGAACAAGGTGTTCCACCAGTAATTGGACAAGTTCGTGGTGGTGTTCATCGATGATATCCTGGTGTATTCCAAGACTGAGGAGGAGCACGAGGAGCACTTGAGAGTGGTTCTGGAGACACTCAGGAGGAAAAGGCTGTATGGCAAGCTCTCGAAGTACGAGTTCTTTCTGGACATAGTTGACTTCTTGGGTCATGTGATGACTGGAGATGGGATCTAAGTAGACCCGAAGAAGATCACAGCAGTTACGGCTTGGGCAGCGCCTGTTTGCAAAAACAAAAGTATTTTAGTTCACAAACTTTGTAAGAAGATTACAATTGAATTCTGAAAAACTACAACTATAGGAATCCGATCTGAAGACGATCGTTTTATCCCTTGGACGATGTGAACTTTGAAGATGATAGCCTCTGAAGAATACAGCAGCACTTGGACAAGAACTTCTGATCTCTGATGATGATAATGATCTGATCCCCTTAATGAAGGACTTGAAACTCTATTTATAGAGTTCTGAAAATAACCAATTTGTAGTTATTCTGGATTGCGCATGATAAACTGCACTAGCAATAGACTATGCAAGCAGCGAACTGCGCTGGCAGTTACTCGATCATGGGCCAACTGTATTAGACGCGTGACATTATTTGATTGAAATGTGCATGGTCGCGTACAGGCGGTTGCCACGTGGCGAAAAATTGATGGCATATAAGCCACGTTATAAATGTTAGTTATCCTGATGGATTGTGCCACTTGAAAAGCGCTAGCATCAGACTGTGCTGAGACTCGGGCTTGGTCCAACTGCGCTAAAGTTGAGCTGTCATCCTGCGCTGGCTGTACAGCTGTCCTCGAGCGCTGTGCTGCACAAGAAACGAAAGGACTCCTCATTTGTCGGGCTGTCAGCTGTCAGAAGATCGAATTTTTGTCAGGTAATGATGGCACTGCCACGTCAGCATAGCACGCTCGGGTGGTAGCACAATTCAGCTTGCGTATTTAAATTATGGCACAATCTGCCTCCTACGCAGTCTATCTGAAGTGTGCGCAATTTAATTTCCTCTGTTTATTTGATAAAGGTAACTTGATTTTTAGTACCTACAAGACCCCCTTCAAAGTTTTCGAAATTTGAAAATATTCAAAATTTCAAAATACTTTGAATTTCGTCAAAATCAAGTTACGCAAGTTGCGCTTTGACTGCGCGTTTGGAGGAATTAACTCCGACTTTTGTGGCGCAATCGGAGGTAGCCGTTACACTTAAAAAACTATAAATAGTTTCTTTTTTCCTTTCTTTCATCCTTTACTTGTTTTTCGACTGTTCAAGAGATAAAAGCTTCCATTCCTTCTCGGACTACTTCTTCTCCTTTCCGCCGACGATAGCGATGGCTCCCAATCGTACAGCCACTGAGAAGGGCAAGGCCTCCGTCGAGCCTTCGACTCGGGTTACGCCTCGAATTTTTCGGTATGAAACAGGGCATCCAGCATTGCAAGGTAAATGACGAACGAAGATTGAAACCCTTTTTAGGGTTCTTGATATTTTCAGACCTTCATACCTATCTCTTTTTAGAGATTGATGGTATTTGCGCCACCCTATATAGGGTTTCGGTTGCATTCACAATAGTTTTCATTTTTATGAAAACTATACTCTTGTGCAATCGGATGGAAAGTGCTGACAAAATGTTCGGCGCAATCTATCATTTTGTGCAAGTCAGTTGTGTCAGCGCAAACTGATGTCTTGCACAAGTTTGTTAGCGCAAACTGATAACATGTGCAAGCGGACTGTGCTGGCACAATCTAACAATTTGTGCAGGTTGTTTGTGCTGGCACAATCCGATCACTTGCGCGTATTGATTTTGTTGGCACAATCTGATAATTTACGTAAATTGATGATCTTTTGTAGAAACTTTTGATTTTGTACGTACTGATCCCTGTTTCTTTATTTGATGCAGTTAACCTCAGAGAAGACCCCAACTATGAGGTCTTTGCAGGATCCTTGGCTGAACCAGAATACAAAGAAGATCTATCTCATGTGACTTTTCCTCAGTACGCCTTATCGTCATCTCGGCAAGCCGTATTGATTGCACAGGACAATGAGACTTTGCTGTGTTTGATGAACGGGCAGCCTCTGCAAACTGCTAACACCGTCACTCATAAGAAGCCGTTGTTCTTGTCTGGTGAGGCCTTTGACAAGAACTCTCAGCCAAGACCTCGAATGGACAGAGACTTATCCATAGGGGCGAGAAGACAATCCTTATGCCGGAGATCTCTAGATGCTTTCCTCTATCTCGATATGCTTTTGCAAGCTATCCGAGAAGAATAGAATGGGATATAACCCCACTTCAGCAAGCCCAAATAGGGAACATCTGTGTCAAGAAGGGGTCTGGCAACAAAGACATATTCTACAGTTCCTCTGAGCGCTATAGCTCTTTGCTTAGAGGACTAAAGCCTGGCTGTATCCCGCCAGAAGATTCTTCCTTGCTGCTACCAGTAAGAACTTCGATATTCGCAAACGAGTTTGCGAAGGTAGAAGGAAGGTATCCGGATCAGGAGTTGTGGCTAACAGGCCTCATGAATCCAGATAATAAGAGATGGATCTGTATATCCAATTGGATATTGGTCCAATTTGAAGAGCGGCTTAAGGAGATTAATCTATACCAAGCAGTGTATGCCACTGTTTATGGTTTTCCCCAATCCTCATCTATTCTTCGCATTGGCCGAGAGATACAACTATAGAACCGGGACGTTCATGACGCCCCGCGGAGAGATCGGGTCAGCTTTGCATGAGATGAAGTACATCTCCAACCTGCCAATGGGGGATATCCCCAATGAAGAGTTTGTCCCAACAAACTATGAATTGGACAAACTGCGTGAGGAGAATGCTGAGATGGTATTTGTCTTTCAAGAACTCCTCTGCCACTAAAAGATTTGCTCTCTATATTACAAGAGTGGTACATCTGGCACATGCTACTCCACTAAATGATTGCCATATCTCTTCCTCAACCACATCATTGAGAAGAAGACCAAGGAGCACGAAAACTGCAATCCTAATTTTTTCGACCACTCAGCAATAGTGAAGTGATAGGGCTAATGGAAACACATGGAGATATGGATATCAAGATCGAGGATGATCTTCAATATCTCCCTCTTAAGAAAGATGACATTATTGAGAGTTACATGAGGATGGGCTATAGACCCATGTCGAAGGAGGCCCAGTTGGCGGGTTTTCTCACTTACTGGCTTCGACGATACGTCGTCCCTGGAGCCAGTGCAGTCGACTGCTTCCACCGCGGTGTACTTTTTGCTGTTGTTCGTCTGGTCTTTAGCTACCAGATGGATCTGCTGTCAGCAATGACATGCAGAGTGAACGACGGCCTTCGCCTCTTTGTCGATTCAATGATTAAAAGAAAAGGCGAGAAAGGACACTTCCCTCGGCTGGAACTACCATATACATACTTGTTCGGATGGCTACTTCTACACCATCCTTCACTAATGAATCTGGATATGGGGGCAGTGGGTGGCAGCTTTTTGAGAAGATTTTCTGGATGCAAGTGGATTTATACTACTTTGAGAGATTGCCGACGTGCACTGAATCTCGGTAGAGGATGGAGCTTCTACTGCGTTACCCCTCCTGTCGGTTATGAATAATATGTCTACAAACCTTGTGGACTCCGGGAGGATACAGCCTTTAGGCCACACAGCATTCGATTGGCTGAGGACAATCTGGCCGTCCCACCTGGTTTACCGATTTGAAGACGAATATTATCTGGAGCCTTACCTCCCCAGCCATTTTGTGCGCCAATTCGGTTATGACCAGTTCCATGTAGGTAATGCTATCACATGCCTACAAGGAAAAGGGTTTTTAATTGATGGAGCCCGAGCTTGGGCATATTACAATGCTCGGGACACAAGGACGACGTTCTCGATGCCGTCCAGAAATGATCGAGGTCCTCGTATGCTGTATACGTACTCAATCTTCTATACATCAGCAAACACTTTTGCTGAAAACTTCAATCTGGCAGACAGCTTCGCAACGGCGACTCAATTTAAAAAAGGAGCACCTGTTCTGATGCTTCCAGGCAATGATGAGGAGCACGAGCCGGCCGATGCACCATTAGAAGCTTCAAGGGAGGCTAACTTCCCTGAAGAAGTTTACGAGCCGTTGCGAGTCTCCTTGAAAGTTATAAGATCTCCGGCCAAGGAGAAAAAGAGGAAGGCCGAAGGACCTTCTTCTCTAATCTCTAAGAAGAAGCTTGTTTTAGAATCATCAGAAAGGGTCACTACCCAGTCGCAATCTCGGCAGCAGGTTGAGTCAATTCAGAGAGAAGATGCGACGACTCCAACCTCCATTCAAAGACAAGAACATGCTATAGACGTAGAGAGCCCGAAGAGACCTCTACACAGAAAGAAAATAGTCTTCAGAAGAAAGAAAGTAGTCACTCCTCTAAGACCTATCCTGGCATCGGTCCTGACAAGTGCGGTCGCCGGAGTTATGATGTCATCTCCTACACCTGCCTCTGAGCCCAGACCGAAATCTTCCAGTGCAGAGAAGAGGGACGAGGTAAGAGAGGAGATCGCGGAGACAGAGGATGAAGCGCGATCTCCTACACTTGTACCAGAAACTGCCCATCTTTCGGCTTCTCCAAGATCACTTCATGCTGAAGAAAATAAATTAATGATTGAGGCTCTAGAAGGCTGTGACTTCGGCTTCCGTGATGATATAGATCCGGTCGCCGCAAGTGATAGCGAGGAAGCCCGAGAAGAAGGTACGGATGTGTAACACCCACTTTTCTAAAATGAGGGTAATTTTGAACTTTTATAATTTTGATTAATCAATAATAAGATTTAACTCATGTTGCGATTTTTGGTAATTTTTTTATCAATTTTAAACTATTTAAAATGTTGAATTGTGATTTTGATGGTTAACTAGTTAAACCCTAGTTTTGCTAAGCTTAGAGACTAACCATGACCAAGGGAGCCTAACCATGTGATTAGGATGACTAATTGTGACTTTTTAGCCTAAGGGTATTTTGGTCATTTTTGACTTATTAATGAAAATGAATTTTGATTAATTAGTATTGTGCTAATTGAATTGTTAGAGACTAACCTAGTTTTGACTAAACCTAGATGTTAATGATGCTCATGGAGGTTTAGTTATAAGGTTAGAGACTTAATGGTTAAGTTAGATTAATAATATCTAGATATTTTATAGTAGGATATTTATCCCTTAGGATATTTATGAAAAAGAAAGCCTTATGACTAGTTGAACCAATAGGAAGGCTTAGAATTGGGTGGACAACTCCTAGCCACTCATCTACATGAAAATTTAACCATAATTCATCTAATGACCAGGCATCAAGTGCCCCCTCCCTTCCTATAAAGAATCCTTAAGAAAACTCTTGCCTCTTTTTACCTCTACATAGAACCCTAAGAGTTTTTCCCCAAATTAGAGAGCTTTCCTCTTTGATTTGATTTTTTTTCCCTCACATTCCTTCATCCAAACTTCTCCTAATCCATCCCACACCATCAAGGAAGGATTCTATCCAAGGATTTGGACAAGTTGCAAAGGGAGGTATCCTTTTGGATAGATCTTCGTATCGGAGCCTTGTCCTAAAGATTTTTATTGGGATTCCACTCCCAATAGGTACAATCTATCCTCTAACTTGATTTTCTTTGTATATTAATTAGTTTTGAATCCAAAGGATCCACCCTCATGCATGTGTCCCCTTTAGATTCAATTTTGAGACCATTTGGAGTCAATTTGAGGATGTTATAGGTGTGTCTTATGTCCTACTTGATAGATACCAAATTAGGACACCCTATGTGTTTGTATATATGATAATAGTTTAAATAGATATTTAAATTCGGTTTAGAATGGTTAGAGAGTGGATTGATCTTAGTTAGGATGGTTAGAATGAGTTTCATTTGGATACATATGTTGGTATCCAAGTATCTTGGCCAACCCAAATTCGTCATAATATTTATCCACGTTTTTATTAACCAAACCAACTTAGAAATGTCATAACTTTTAGCTTAGGACTCCGATTTATCTTCTTCTTTTTTAAAGAACCGTATCGAAGTTAGATTTCCAAATATATATTTTAATAAGCCAAATTCGTTCTGGAACTTTCTGTAAAATTATTTGAGCGTCAATTGTACGAAAAACGAACGTGTTTCGGTGTTTTCGCGATTTCGGGAGCTTTCGGACACAAAAATGTGATCCGTTTGAAGTTTCGGAAAGCTAACACGAAGGGCTACAACATACTTTAATCCTACAATTTAGTATAGGCCCAATTGGTACAGTATTAGTTTTAAGTAGAAGAGTGACTATACGATATATGCGTTTTGTGTAACCTATGAGCCTATGTAGTATGTTAAATGAATATAGAGTATGTAATGCATGATATGTTAAATGAATAAAATGACATATATATGATATGTATCCTCTTTACATTAATATATATATGGTTGAATACAAGCATATAGGAATGCAATCAATGTAATATTTGTAAGCAATGCATAAATACATAAATGAAAGAATGATATACAATGTATGCATGAAAGTATATAATGAATGCTAGATATGAATGCAAGATATACATATAATGATAGATATGAATGCATAATGTATAAATAATGTAATGCAATATATAATGATAGCATGTATGGTAATGTAGAATATATGATGCAAGCATGAATGAATGGAGGAAATACATGTATATAGGTAATATAGAATGTAATATATGAAAGAAATAAATGATAATATATAACATGATATGTAAGGTAATATAAGGTATGAAATATATGATCTGTGCATGTTTGTATGCCTCTAAGTTAATGTATGAAATGATATGAATATACAATGTATGCATATGTATAAAACATGTAGGTAATGCATAGATGCATGAATGAAATGAATGTATGCAATATGTTAATATAAATAAAAGTATCTAATATGTATGAATGTAAATATAATGTAATACAAGTATACATATATGTATCATGTAATGTAATATACATGATATATATGTATGCATGTATGCAGGAATAAATGTAATATAATGTAGAGTATGCATATATGAATATAATGTATGCAAGTATATAATATATTCAAATATGTATGTATGCATCTATGTATTTATGTATAAGTGCATGAATGAATGCAAGTATGCATATGTGATATGTATGTAGGCATGTATGTAATATATGTATGTATACATGATATGTATGTATACATGTATGCAATGTATGTATGTATACATGATATATATGTATGCATGTATGCAATGTAAGTATGTATGTATGCATTTCTATAAACTGAGTTAACCTATAACCTTTTACACACATGCATTCATACATCCTTTGACACCATGTATCCCATGTCACATACACCTACCTATCACTAAATTTAAGAGCATTAATACATACCCTTTCACACACATGCCAAACACACACACACTCACTTACTCTTTTACCTCTTTTTCTCTCTCTATATATATGTATGTGCCTATATATATAGCTTTCCTATATATATCTATGTATATGAATAAGTGAATGTGAATAATATATATACATTATATGACTAAGTTTGTGTGCCTTGTTAGCTTATGGTTTAGTTTTGTGCTTGGTTTAATAAGTGACTTAGGCTATGAGTTAGTAGCTATCTTGGATACTTGATTTGCATATACTTAGTTTGTTTATACCTAGAATTGACTAACCTAGACTAGTTGACCATTGTTGACCCAACCCTAGCTAGTTTGACCATAGTTGACTAGAGTTGACCTAGTTTGACTTTATAGTTAACCAGAGTTGACCAAGAGTTAACTTTGACCTAGATTGACTTAGACTCATGTAGATTATATTATAATTTCAATTACCATATAAATTGAACTCTTTATAACCTATATTGCTATAACTAGGACTTTGTGACTCCAGTTGGCCATCTTTTCATATCAGCTGTTCAGGGTATCAGGCGAGTACATTCTCTGATCATTTCATATCCTGTTTAGGAGTATATTTCCTGCTTTACATTACTTTACTTGATGCTGACACGTTGGTAACACAGATTAGTACTATATGGATCTTGTTGTGCGATGTTATCCCCTTAGCGGATACATCGGATATTTCGTATTCGTGTACTTTATTATGAGCATTGTGTACTCCTTGTGTTCGTGCTTTTCGTGTACAAATCGTATGAAATCGTGTATACTCATGTGCTCACATGATCTTCGTGTGCGACTATACTTCGTGTGCAATAACATAACTTGGCTAGATCCTTGTGTATTGATTGGGACGGGGGAGTAGAAGTGGTTATGTAATCAATCCAGTAGATTACTCGTGTACAACCTCTGTAGATTACTCGTGTACAACATCGTGCCGTTTACATAACCATCTTGTACTCTAAATCACTAGCACTGATAGTTCTCGTATATATTGTATCTATTTACTTATAGTCACTCTCTTTTTACATCACGTTGTTCTTCAGTTTCCTGTATCTTACTCTCTAGCATGTTTTTATTTCCTAACCTGTTATGATTTGTTGAGATGCACTGTACTCGCTTCTGTCCTGACTGGACCGGTTGATAAATTTTACAGATAGCTTGGAGGTTGTCTGCTAGCCTAGAGGAGACACAGTAGAGGTTGTATAGATAGCTAGGATTTTCTTACATTTTTTCAGTTGTCTTGAGCTGTATTTACTCTATGGATTACTGTATTTGAGATTTGAGATATTTTCTGGATTTGTGTATCTTAGACACTTAGACTTCTATCTGCTGTATCTCTTTGTGGATTTTATGTTTTACCTATCTTTTATCATGCTCTACCTTAGATGTGATTGAGACTGTATTTGCTATGTCACCTCCATTCGGAGTGTATATACTGTACAAGTACCTTTATATTGTTAGATGTTTGACCTAGGATAGCGTTCTACCGTCAACACTGCAGCGTAGGCTGGACGTACCCACGTCTCGTGCCCTTACTCTAGGGTGCGGGTCGTGACACATTTTTAGTGGTGGCCCACGCCGGTCGAGTTTGTGTAGTGGTATTCGAACTAGAGTACCACTACAGCCTGCAGTAGGATTAGGATATATTTTTGAAGGTACTCAATCACAGTTAGGATCCCTTGAGAGATTTCTGGAATGACCCTTGAGAATCTCATTATAAAATATCTCAAAATTTGATTCTAATAGTTTATATTTATCTTTCTTGGTTAGTTAATGAATTTGATTTTTGGGTATCTATTGTTGATTTAATTTAAATTTTGTCAAGATGAAATTATATGGGCTAGGTAATCTAAGTTATGGAATCTAGTCTTCTACAGTCACATTAGCCAGCATAGTGAGGACATATAGTCTGATTTTGGATGTATTTCTCGGGTGTGGGAATTTAAGGTTTTCGCAGCCAAGCTAGCGGCATCGCAAAAATTTTAAATACCATGATTCTAGAGGTATGTGCCTTAGTCGAGGACTCTGTGATTATCGTAGCCTTGCTTACTAGTATGATGAGGATTTAGAGCACCATAATTTTGGATAGACGCATATGATTATCAGATTGTACCTTAAATGCTTTTGAACATGTTTTCTCTACTTTTGTTTCAGTTCTTCTCAAAAAAAAAATTATTGTTGTTTTGTTTTGTTTTGCTTCTCATTATTTAACTTAGGAGTAGCTTTAGCTGTTATTATAAAACTTGTGTAACTTCTTGCTATGAGTTCTTCATAATACAATGAATCGATAATTTTGCTAGACCTTATCTTGGATTTGATATTATAGCTCTGGTTTCAAAATGGTTCCTTCTTTTAAACAGATAAGCAGAACAAATTTTATTGTTATTTCCTTCTTGCTATTATTCTTGTATTAAATAATAATAATAATAATAAAACTGTCTTGATTACATCAATCACCTACTTTGCAATCTTGGTAGGAATCTAAATGTTGGTCTTGATATAGAATTTGATTTGTATATTGGAACATGAGAATATATATAGTGGACACAGACACTTGCCTGATACGTATGCATGCTACACTTTGATTACCAACCTATCTAAATACATATTAATATGTTGTTGATGTTTAAATTCTCAAAACCCCAATATTTCGGATATAGTACAGTATCAGAGACTGGTTCTCTGCTTTTTCCAGTTTAAATTCGTAATTTAAATATAAATTTCATGTTATTAGTTTTGTTTACATCACTACACATGTATGTTATACACATGGTTTCATTTCTTAAAGAAATTGGTTGAGTTTTGTGTTTGAACTTGTCAAATATGAGACTGTGTGCATATTAACCCTTAATACTGGATTCCAAATATTTAGTTCAATTTGTTATTTTTTTTATGTAATATTTTAAGCTATATACATTGTTGTATGTAGGGATATAATGTTAGGTTTTACATTCTTACCTGTTAGGTTGTGATAAATATTGGGTTGGTTTGATGTTCGAATTTCTCTAAAATCTTGAAACTGAATACATGTTAACATTTTTACATTGATTTTAAATGTTTAGTTCAATTTCAGATTTAATATGTAATATTGAACTGTATGCATAGCTAAATGTATTGATAGTATGTTAGGGTTTTTTCTCCATCATGTTAGGATGTATTGGGAGCATTGAGTTGGTTGTGATGTTTCAAACCCCTAAAATTTGAAACTGCAATATGTTAATATTACACTGGTTTAAATGTTAGCTTATTTTCAGATTTTGTATGTAAATGCTGAACTAAAATTGGGTTTAATCTTTCAATACTAAAGCAATAACCATGTACAAGGACACACACACCCTAACTTAGTATACACTGCCATGTAAACCTAACCCTTCCTCGCTAAGTTATGTTCATATATCTAAATAGATATATATAGAGTTTATGTATACATGTTATAATGTATATAGATACATAACTAAATCTCTACCTCTTTATATATATATATATATATATATATATATATATATATATATTTATATATATATATATATATATATATATATATATATATATATATATATATATATATATCTATATGGTTAGCCATGCATGTTATGAATAAATAGGTTATGTATTGTAGATTGTTTAACCAATATGCCATGAGTAGTGTAACTTGATAGCTATTGTTTTGAAACCCAAATCCTCCTATACACTTTCATGTATATTTCACATACACACATGCCTACTATCTAACCATATGAACATGTCCACATACACCCATACACACACGAACCACATAACCTTTAGAACTTACAATTTAGTCTTAACAGGATTAAGAGAATCCTATATATTGTGATTGGATTTCAATGCAATTGACTTTCATTCTTTAACTTTTGATTTTGATTTTTCTGTACCCCTTTATAGATAATTGGTAGTTATCTTTATTTTATATTTTGATAAGTACCAGTTTTCATATAGGATGGTAGATTGTCTAACAGTTTTGATGATTTGTTATTTCTGTATCTTTTCCAGTTTAACACCCCTGATTGCTTGTATGTTTGATACCCTATGACTGTTTTGGTTAGCATGACTAGTATACCTAGATGAGACTTTCACTACCACCATATGCCATGACCATGTATGCCGTTCTTTTTAATCGTATGATTTAGGTAAGTTCTGAGATCATAATTGTTGGGGACGAGACTCTAGAAGAAGTACGATCATCTTAATTTCGAGGACGAAATTCTTCTAAGGAGGGTAGACTTGTAATACCCACTTTTCTAAAATGAGGGTAATTTTGAACTTTTATAATTTTGATTAATCAATAATAAGATTTAAGTCATGTTGCGATTTTTGGTAATTTTTTTTATCAATTTTAAACTATTTAAAATGTTGAATTGTGATTTTGATGGTTAACTAGTTAAACCCTAGTTTTGCTAAGCTTAGAGACTAACCATGATCAAGGGAGCCTAACCATGTGATTAGGATGACTAATTGTGACTTTTTAGCCTAAGGGTATTTTGGTCATTTTTGACTTATTAATGAAAAAGAATTTTGATTAATTAGTATTGTGCTAATTGAATTGTTAGAGACTAACCTAGTTTTGACTAAACCTAGATGTTAATGATGCTCATGGAGGTTTAGTTAGAAGATTAGAGACTTAATGGTTAAGTTAGATTAACAATATCTAGATATTTTATAGTAGGATATTTATCCCTTAGGATATTTGTTAAAAAGAAAGCGTTATGACTAGTTGAACCAAGAGGAAGGCTTAGAATTGGGTGGACAACTCCTAGCCACCCATCTACATGAAAAATTAACCATAATTCATCTAATGACCAGCCATCAAGTGCCCCCTCCCTTCCTATAAAGAATCCTTAAGAAAACCCTTGGCTCTTTTTACCTCTACATAGAACCCTAAGTGTTCTTCCCCAAATTAGAGAGCTTTCCTCTTTGATTTGATTTCCTTTCCCTCACATTCCTCCATCCAAACTTCTCCTAATCCATCCCACACCATCAAGGAAGGATTTTATCCAAAAATTTGGACAAGGTGCAAAGGGAGGTGTCCTTTTGGATAGATCTTCGTATCGGAGCCTTGTCCTAAAGATTTTCATTGGGATTCCACTCCCAATAGGTAAAATCTATCCTCTAAGTTGATTTTCTTTGTATATTAATTAGTTTTGAATCTAAAGGATCCACCTTCATGCATGTGTCCCCTTTAGATTCAATTTTGAGACCATTTGGAGTCCATTTGAGGATGTTATATGTGTGTCTTGTGTCCTACTTGATAGATACCAAATTAGGACACCCTATGTGTATGTATGTATGATAATAGTTTAAATAGATATTTAAATTCGGTTTAGAATGGTTAGAGAGTGGATTGATCTTAGTTAGGATGGTTAGAATGAGTTTTATTTGGATACCTATGTTGGTATCCAAGTATCTTGGCCAACCCAAATTCGTCATAATATTTATCCACGTTTTTATTAACCAAACTAACTTAGAAATGTCATAACTTTTAGCTTAGAACTCCGATTTATCTTTCGTTTTTTTTAAAAGAACCGTATCGAAGTTAGCTTTCCAAATGTATATTTTAATAAGCCAAATTCGTTCTGAAACTTTCTGTAAAATTATTTGAGTGTCAGTTGTATGAAAAACGAACGCGTTTCGGTGTTTTCGTGATTCCGGGAGCTTTCGGACACGAAAATGTGATCCGTTTGAAGTTTCGGAAAGCTAACACGAAGGGCTACAACTTACTTTAATCCTAAAATTTAGTAGAGGCCTAATTGGTACAGTATTAGTTTTAAGTAGAAGAGTGACTATACGATATATGCGTTTTGTGTAACCTATGAGCCTATTTAGTATGGATATTAAATGAATATAGAGTATGTAATGCATGATATGTTAAATGAATAAAATGATATATATATGATATGTATCCTCTTTACATTAATATATATATATGGTTGAATACAAGCATGTAGGAATGCAACCAATGTAATATTTGTAAGCAATGCATAAATGCATGAAAGAAAGAATGGTATACAATGTATGCATGAAAGTATATAATGAATGCTAGATATGAATGCAAGATGTACATGTAATGATAGATATGAATGCATAATGTATAAATAATGTAATGCAATATATAATGATAGCATGTATGGTAATGTAGAATATATGATGCAAGCATGAATGAATGGAGAAAATACATGTATATAGGTAATATAGAATGTAATATATGAAAGAAATGAATGATAATATATAACATGATATGTAAGGTAATGCAAGGTATGAAATATATGATGTGTGCATGTTTGTATGCCTCTAAGTTAATGTATGAAATGATATGAATATACAATGTATGCATATGTATAAAACATGTAGGTAATGCATAGATGCATGAATGAAATGAATGTATGCAATATGTTAATATAAATACAAGTATCTAATATGTATGAATGTAAGTATAATGTAATGTGTAACACCCAATTTTTCAGATGAGGGTAATTTTAAAATTTTGTAACTATAATTATTATTTATTGATAATTATTTCATATTATAATTTTTGGTGATTTTTAATTATTTTAAAACTATTTAAAATTATGACTTGTGATTTTGATATTTTACTATTGTTTGGTTTTAATTTTGAGGAATTTGTCATCCCCAGTTTTCAGAAACATGGGTATTTTTGTCATTTTATATTTTTAAATATTTTTAAAATTTATTTTATTATTTATGATATTATTTTGGGGTTGAAATTTCTTTTATTATTTATGATATTGTTTTGGGGTTATTTGAGTCGGGTTCGAATTTTAGCTCAATCCGACTTGAAACGGGGATCCGGGGGTAGTGTTGACTTTAGTGGACCCACACATTAGTTAGCCATGGCCCACATGATAGAAATATTTTAGTTAGAGGTTAGACTAATTATTATGGATAAGGTTAGTGTGATTAGAGACTTTAGAATGACTAATTTAGCCCCAACCAATTAGCCCTTTCCTAATACTAATAGAATAGGTTAGTGGGGGCATTTTGGACCTTACCATAATAGGACAAATAGCCCCATATGGCCAGCCACTTTGGGAGAGGATAGGCTCAAGTTTATTTCATTATTCTCATCCACACTCTCTCTCTTATTCTTCCCCAAATTCCTAGAGAGCAATCCCTAGCAATTTCTCCACCAAATCCTTCCATTTTGCCACCAAAACTTTTTCTTTTTTCTCCATTCTAGCCAAGGAGGAAGTTACCCAAGTTTGGGAGGATTCGGAGCTCGTTCGTGTCCTTTTGGAATCTCTACGTGTCGGTGTCGCTCCAGGAAGGCTTTTCTTCGATTCGATCTACCGGGAGGTATAAATCCCTTCTCCTTTTTTATTTTCTTATGCATATAGGTCTATTTTGAACCCATAGGAATGATCTCCATGGTTGTATCTCCATTTGTGTCCATTTCGTGTCCATTTGGAGGTCATAGGAGTGTCCTTTGTGTTGTGGATGTGTCCATGTGAGAAAATCCCAAATTTGGACACACTATGTGTTGTTGTTATGTATGAATGAATTATTACATGTTTAATCTCATATTTTTGTATTGGAGATGTGTTCTATAGTGTCTCATATATATATATTAGTGTAGAGAGTGAGTTCTTGATATATTATGTTATATACTTGTGTTCTTTTGTCTCAAACTATCCAAATTCGTCATAATTTTTATCCACGTTTTTAGTAGCAATAGCAACTTAGAAATGCCATAACTTTTAGCTCATAACTCCGATTTATCTCCCATTTTTCTAAAAGAACCGTATCAAAGTTAGCTTTCCAAATATATATTTTAATAAGCCAAATTCTTTCTGTAACTTTCTGTAGATTTATTTGAGTGTCAGCTGTACGAAAGACGAACGCGTTTCAGTGTTTTCGCGATTTCAGGAGCTTCCAGGCATGAAAATGCGATCCGTTTGAAGTTTCGGAAAGCTAACATGAAGTACTACAACATACTTTAATCCTAGAATTTAGTGATTGCCCATTTGGTACAGTATTAGTTTTAAGTAAAAGGGTGACTATACGATATATGCATTTTGTGTAACCTATGAGCCTATGTAGTATGGATATTAAATGAATATAGAGTATGTAATGCATGATATGTTAGATGAATGAAATAATATATATATGATATATATCCCATTTACATTAATGTATATATATGGTTGAATGCAAACATGTAGGAATACAATTAATGTAATATATGTAAGCAATGCATAAATGCATGAATGAAAGAATGATATACAATGCATGCATAAAAGTATATAATGAATGCTAGATATAAATGCAAGGTATATATGTAATGATAGAGATGAATGCATAATGTATAAATATTGTAAATGCAATATCAGATTTTATATGTAGATATAGAACCAATGCATAGCTGATATTTAGATTGAATGTTAGTTCATTTTAGGTTGTTCGAACACTGAACTGTCCATGTAAGCATATATACCTTCCTTTTCCTATTGCCAAGCCAATTTTAGTTTTAAATATAGTAGAATGTCTATGAATGCAATGTTAACCTTCAACCCCTTAATTCGAAATGTTAGTTAATTTTAGTATTAGACAATGCATGAGCTGTATGCATATGGGATGTTGGCTTAATGGCAGATTTCATATAACATGGTTAATTTTATGTGGTTAGTTACACCAGTTTATGGGATAGCTCACTTTAGTTTATATGTAAATGTGGAACTAAACTGAGAATGAACTTCACCCTCTGCACAAGGACACCCCACTCTATATCAACCACCATGCCATGTAACCCTTCTCTAAATGATTGCTATAATATATATAGATTTATGTAAAGTATAGATGCATGTTAGTTATAACTTAAATAGTCTCTACTCTAATGTATATAGATGTATACTTGTAGCCATGCATGTTAAGTATAATACATGTGTAATGTAGATGGGTTAGCTTTGTGCCATGTGTAGTGTAAACTCATAACTAGTATTGATTTCTCTTTTCATGTACACCTCCATGTTCACACACACACACATAGGTTTACATGTTAGTTCTTTTCTCATATATATATATATATATATAATATATATATATATATAATGTTGAATATGCATGACTGTGATGTATCTTGATATGTGACTTGTGTTGGCTTGTATAGCCTTGGATTTGTATGGTGTGTACTGGCTAGGGCAGACTGGTTAGGCCTAGTGAGACTTTATTGAGTCTATGTTGACCTAGCTTTGACTAAATAGTTGACTAGAGTTGACTAAGTGTTGACTTTAGCCTAGTTTGACCTAGACAGCATGTAGATGCATTATAGCAGTCTATTTCCTTATTTTAGACATGTTGTAACTTGTGTTGCTCTGGTTAGGAGACAAACACCTCTCCTCAGGCAGTACACCATCTTCGAACATTCAGTTATCAGGCGAGTACATTCTCTGACCGTTTCATACTTGTCTGGATTTACATTCTTGCTCTAGATTAGTGTACTTGATGCTGACACGTTGTTATCACGGATTGGTACTATACGGATCTTCTTTTTGGGATGTTATCCCCTTGTATTCACTAGATACATATTGTGATGTGCGTTTCACTTCCATATTGTATTTATTGAATACCTATATCCTTGTATACTCCTTGTGCATATTCTACTCTCTGTATCACATGAGTCCCAAGAATAGACCATTGTACACTATTGTATAACATTGTACAACTATTGTATAACATTGTACATCTATTGTATAATATTGTACATCCATTATATAACATTGCACACTATTGTGCAAGATAACGTAACTAGAGTGGATCTTTGTCTATTGATTGGAGAGGGGGAGTAGAATTGGTTATGTAATCAAATCCTATTGTATAAGATTGTATAACTATTGTATATATCTATTGTACACCCACGTACAATGGAGTTACCATTGCATTTTCCTAGACCGTTTACATAACCATATTGTACTCTAAATCACAGTAGGCTTACAGTTCTTACTTATCATATTTAGATATTTTATGTTATCAAATCTCTACTGTTTTTTATATACTTCTTTCTTTCAGCGTTTCATGTACCTTACTCTATTGTATGCTTTATATTTCCTAACATGATATGAACTGCGTGAGATATTTTGTGCTTGCTCCCGTCCTGACTGGACCTGTTGAAAATTTTACAGAGGATGATGAGGAACCCTGTACCCTTACTTGGAGTTTGCCTAGTTGACACTCGCGACCTGGACCCCTGGGGAGGTTCAGGCAGCTGCTCAGGATGATACCTTGTATAGTGTAGATAGCTTAGACTGTCCTCTCTTTTCATGTTTAAACTGTTGTCTTTATTTTCAGAGTTGTATATTTTATAGATGTTGAGACTTGTTATTTATTTCTGTTGTACCTCAGTTGAGGATTTCTTATCTATTTCCATCGTGCTACATTCTGCCTTAGATTGTGATTGAGTTCTACCACTGTGTTGGCCTCCTTTTGGAGAGTATATTCATGTTATGTAGTTATAGTTCATGACCTAGAATAGCGTTCTACCGCCGACACTGCGGCGTAGGCTGGGCGCTGTTACGTACTCGTACCCTCCCGGTAGGTGCGGATCGTGACACGTTTTTAGTGGTGGCCCATGCATGTCGAGTTTATGTAGTGGTATTCAAACTAGAGTATCACTACAGCCTGCAGTAGGATTAGGATATTTTTGGAGGTACTCAATCACATTAGGAAAAACTCTTAATCCGATTCCTTTTGTCTAAAATTGTTGCATATTGACTTCCCTTGAATATAAACTGTTCTCCTTTGAATTTTTGCTTCATTCTCAGAAATTGCTTCTTGTTTTGATCTGTCTTCATGTTGGTTATGAAGACACGATCTCATCGCTTCGGTTCGAGGGATACTATCGAGAGGCTGGCCACCTCTCGTCCTGTTCATCAGGGCCTCGAGACCGCAGCTTCTGTTGTGCCGACTCAGGTTGGCGTTTCTGCTACATTGGAGGTGCACCTCCGTCTGTACAGAGACTTTTCCTTTTATTTCTGGTTTCTCTCAGCAGCAGCGATTCATGCAGCATCAGCAGCAGAGATTTGTGTAGTATCAGCATCAGGCTGGAGAAAACCAGTAGGGCAAGCTATCGTCAGGACAGTCGAGGATACACAGACCGTTGGAGATCTTGCTGCAAGTTCCGTTCTTCTCAATTCCATTCCCGCAATTGTCTTTTATAATTACTTTGAAATCCGATTCCATCTGTTCCTTGTTGATTGATTAATTTGTCATGTTACTCTTTTGTTGTGTTTGTTTTTTTCTTCTGAGAAAATCATATGGGCTAGGTCGCCTAAATCATGGGATCTAGAATACTCGATAGTCATGTTAGTTGGCATAGTGAGGACATGTTGTCAGATTTTGGATGTATTCTCGGGTATGGGAATTTAAGGTTTTCGCCATCACATATGGCAGTGCAAAAATTTTAAATACCATGAACCTAGAGGTACGTACCTTAGTCAAGGACTCTGTGATTATCGTAGCCTTGCTCACTAGCATGATGAAGACTCTGGACAATATGATTTTGGACAGACGCATATGATTAACAGATTGTATCTTGAGAAGGTTTAAACATCATACCCTTTTGATTGTTATAAATGACTTAGGAGTAGGGATATTTAGTTTTGTAGAGCTTATTCATAGGTAGTTCCTTCATAGTATAATGGTATGATGACTTGTAGAGTGTCTGTATCCTAGAGGTGATAGTTAGCATTGGTGTTAGAATAGTAACCCATTGCAGATAATTCTCCTGTTATCCATAATACCAACCAGTTACACATAGGATGTTAGTATGCCTTACATCCTTGATGATTATTACTACTTTCCCTTACCTTTTTCGTGAGGCACCCATGACCAGAGCCTGCCTTTGAGTATAGTTGTAGTTTCACCTAAGACCGAGAGGTCTATTTGCATAGATAGATTGCAGATTATATTGGCATATGGGATATAGGTTAGTTGGTATCTATAGGCCATTGTTGTATAGGATTATAAACATGTTGTTTAGCCTATGTTTGGTTCAGTTTTCCATTTTAGTTAAGTTCCCTTCGTGTTGAGTTCCTTTGTGTTGATCACCTTTATAGGCAGTGTGCATACCCTTCACTAGATACCATGTCCCCTTGATTCAGACCATTCATCCTTAGCCTAGTTCTAAGCATTGTTTCAAACCCTTATAAGTTTAGTCTGCCTTAACCCTTGGTTGATCAGTCTTGTATATATATATATAGATGATATACTTAGGATATATGTGATGGGTTGTTGTTCTTGAGCATATATATATATGTGGTATTTGGTATTCATGTGCTTAGCTTGTTGGTATTTAGTTATAGGTGACTTGATAGGATTGGGATGTTAAGAGCTAGTCTATTATAGAGTTTCTCTTTTGCTAAATTCTAGTTGCCAACACCTAGATAGCTAGCATAGGTAAAACCCTAAGAAGTTGACCAGTTGATGACCAAGTACTTGGATGTTGAGAAATTGACTAGTGATTGACCCTTGACTATGTTTGACCTAGAAGGGGGTACGATCATCTTAATTTTGAGGACGAAATTTTTATAAGGTGGGTAGGATTGTAACACCCAATTTTCCAGATGAGGGTAATTTTGAAATTTTGTAACTATAATTATTATTTATTGATAATTATTTTATATTATAATTTTTGGTGATTTTTAATCATTTTAAAACTATTTAAAATTATGACTTGTGATTTTGATATTTTACTATTGTTTGGTTTTAATTTTGAGGAATTTGTCATCCCCAGTTTTCAGAAACATGGATATTTTGTCATTTTATATTTTTGAATATTTTTAAAATTTATTTTATTATTTATGATATTATTTTCGGGTTGAAATTTATTTTATTATTTATGATATTGTTTTGGGGTTATTTGAGTCGGGTTCGAATTTTAGCTCAATCCGACTTGAAACGGGGATCCGGGGGTAGTGTTGACTTTAGTGGACCCACACATTAGTTAGCCATGGCCCACATGATAGAAATATTTTAGTTAGAGGTTAGACTAATTATTATGGATAAGGTTAGTGTGATTAGAGACTTTAGAATGACTAATTTAGCCCCAACAAATTAGCCCTTTCCTAATACTAATAGAATAGGTTAGTGGGGGCATTTTGGACCTTACCATAATAGGACAAATAGCCCCATATGGCCAGCCACTTTGGGAGAGGATAGGCTCAAGTTCATTTTATTATTCTCATCCACACTCTCTCTCTTGTTCTTCCCCAAATTCCTAGAGAGCAATCCCTAGCAATTTTTCTACCAAATCCTTCCATTTCGTCACCAAATCTTTTTTTTCTCCATTCTAGCCAAGGAGGAAGCTACCCAAGTTTGGAAGGATTCGGAGCTCGTTCGTGTCCTTTTGGAATCTCTACGTGTCGGTGTCGCTCCGGGAAGGCTTTTCTTCGATTCGATCTACCGGGAGGTATAAATCCCTTCTCCTTTTATTTTCTCATACATATAGGTCTATTTTGAACCCATAGGAATGATCTCCATGGTTGTATCTCCATTTGTGTCCATTTTGTGTCCATTTGGAGGTCATAGGAGTGTCCTTTGTGTTGTGGTTGTGGTTGTGTCCATGTGGGAAAACCCCAAATTTGGACACACTATGTGTTGTTGTTATGTATGAATGAATTATTACATGTTTAATCTCATATTTTTGTATTGGAGATGTGTTCTATAGTGTCTCATATATATATATTAGTGTAGAGAGTGAGTTCTTGATATATTATGTTATATACTTGTGTTCTTTTGTCTCAAACTACCCAAATTCGTCATAATTTTTATCCACGTTTTTAGTAGCAATAGCAACTTAGAAATACCATAACTTTTAGCTCATACTTCGATTTATCTCTCGTTTTTTTTAAAAGAACCGTATCGAAGTTAGCTTTCGAAATATATATTTTAATAACCAAATTCTTTATGTACCTTTCTATAGATTTATTTGAGTGTCAGCTGTACGAAAGACAAACGCGTTTCAGTATTTTCGCGTTTCCAGGAGCTTCCGGACATGAAAATGCGATCCGTTTGAAGTTTCGGAAAGCTAACATGAAGTACTAGAACATACTTTAATCCTAGAATTTAGTGAATGCCCATTTGGTACAGTATTGGTTTTAAGTAAAAGGGTGACTATACGATATATGCATTTTGTGTAACCTATGAGCCTATGTAGTATGGATATTAAATGAATATAGAGTATGTAATACATGATATGTTAGATGAATGAAATGATATATATATGATATATATCCTATTTACATTAATGTATATATATGGTTGAATGCAAGCATGTAGGAATGCAATTAATGTAATATATGTAAGCAATGCATAAATGCATGAATGAAAGAATGATATACAATGCATGCATAAAAGTATATAATGAATGCTAGAAATAAATGCAAGGTATATATGTAATGATAGATATGAATGCATAATGTATAAATATTGTAAATGCAATATCAGATTTCATATGTAGACATAGAACCAATGCATAGCTGATATTTAGATTGAATGTTAGTTCATTTTAGGTTGTTCGAACACTGAACTGTCCATTAAGCATATATACCTTCCTTTTCCTATTGCCAAGCCAATTTTAGTTTTCAATATAGTGGAATGTCTATGAATTCAATGTTAACCTTCAACCCCTTAATTCGAAATATTAGTTTATTTCAGTATTAGACAATGCATGAGCTGTATGCATATGGGATGTTGGCTTAATGGCAGATTTCATATAACATGGTTTATTTTTGTGGTTAGTTACACCAGTTTATGGGATAGCTCACTTTAGTTTATATGTAAATGTGGAACTAAACTGAGAATGAACTTCACCCTCTGCACAAGGACACCCCACTCTATATCAACCACCATGCCATGTAATCCTTCTCTAAATGATTGCTATAATATATATAGATTTATGTAAAGTATAGATGCATGTTAGTTATAACTTAAATAGTCTCTACTCTAATGTATATAGATGTATACTTGTAGCCATGTATGTTAAGTATAATACATGTGTAATGTAGATGGGTTAGCTTTGTTCCATGTGTAGTGTAAACTCATAACTAGTGTTGATTTCTCTTTTCATGTACACCTCCATGTTCACACACACACACACATAGCTTTATATGTTAGTTATTTTCTCATATATATATATATATATATATATATATATATATATATATATATATATATATATATATATATATATATATATATATAATGTTGAATATGCATGAATGTGATGTATCTTGATATGTGACTTGTGTTGGCTTGTATAGCCTTGGATTTATATGGTGTGTACTTGCTAGGGTAGACTGGTTAGGCCTAGTGAGACTTCATTGAGTCTATGTTGACCCAGTTGACCTAGCTTTGACTAGATAGTTGACTAGAGTTGACCAAGTGTTGACTTTAGCCTAGTTTGACCTAGACAGCATGTAGATGCATTGTAGCAGTCTATTTCCTTATTTTAGAAATGTTGTAACTTGTGTTGCTCTGGTTAGGAGACAAACACCTCTCCTCAGGAAGTACACCCTCTTCAAACATTCAGTTATCAGGCTAGTACATTCTCTGACCATTTCATACTTGTCTGGATTTATATTCTTGCTCTAGATTACTGTACTTGATGCTGACACATTGTTATCACGGATTGGTACTATACGGATCTTCTTTTTGGGATGTTATTCCCTTGTATTCACTAGATACATATTGTGATGTGCGTTTCACTTCCATATTGTATTTATTGAATGCCTATATCCTTGTATACTCCTTGTGCATATTGTACTCTCAGTATCACATGAGTCCCAAGGATAGACCATTGTACACTATTGTATAACATTGTACAACTATTATATAACATTGTACATCTATTGTATAATATTGTACATCCATTGTATAACATTGTACACTATTGTGCAAGATAACGTAACTAGAGTGGATCCTTGTGTATTGATTGGGGAGGGAGAGTAGAATTGGTTATGTAATCAAATCCTATTGTACAAGATTGTATAACTATTGTATATGTCTATTGTACACCCACGTACAATGGAGTTACCATTGCATTTTTCTAGACCGTTTACATAACCATATTGTACTCTAAATCACAGTAGGCTTACAGTTCTTACTTATCATATTTAGATATTTCCTGTTATCAAATCTCTACTGTTTTTCATATACTTCTTTCTTTCAGCGTTTCATGTACCTTACTCTATTGCATGCTTTATATTTCCTAACATGATATAAACTGCGTGAGATGTTTTGTGCTCGCTCCCGTCCTGACTGGACCTGTTAAAAATTTTACAGAGGATGATGAGGAACCCTGCACCCTTACTTGGAGTTTGCCTAGTTGACACTCGCGACCTGGACCCCTGGGGAGGTTCAGGCAGCTGCTCAGGATGATACCTTGTATAGTGTAGATAGCTTAGACTGTCCTCTCTTTTCGTGTTTAAACTGTTGTCTTTATTTTCAGAGTTGTATATTTTATAGATGTTGAGACTTGTTATTTATTTCTGCTGTACCTCAGTTAAGGATTTCTAATCTATTTCCATCGTGCTACATTCTGTCTTAGATTGTGATTGAGTTGTACCACTGTGTTGGCCTCCTTTTGGAGAGTATATTTATGTTATGTAGTTATAGTTCATGACCTAGAATAGCGTTCTAACTGTCGACACTGCGGCGTAGGCTGGGCGCTGTTACGTACTCGTACCCTCCCGGTGGGTGCGGATCGTGACATAATGTAAGTATACATATATTTATCATGTAATATAATATACATGATATGTATGTATGCATGTATACAGGAATAAATGTAATATAATATAGAGTATGCATATATGAATATAATATATGCAAGTATATAATGTATTCAAATATATATATGTATGCATCTATGTATGTATGTATAGGTGCATGAATGAATGCAAGTATGCATATGTGATATGTATGTAGGCATGTATGCAATGTATGTATGTATACATGATATGTATGTATGCATGTATACAATGTATGTATGTATACATGATATGTATGTATGCATGTATGCAATGTAAGTATGTATGTATGTATTTCTATAAACTGAGTTAACCTATAACCTTTTACACATGCATTCATACACCCTTTGACACCATGTATCCCATGTCACATACACGTACCTATCACTAATTTGAGAGCATTAATACATACCCTTTCACACACATGCCAAACACACACACACTCACTTACTCTTTTACCTCTCTTTCTATATATATATATATATATGTATGTGCATATATATATAGCTTTCCTATATATATCTATGTATATTAATAAGTGAATGTGAATAATATATATACATTATATGACTAAGTTTGTGTGCCTTGTTAGCTTATGGTTTAGTTTTGTGCTTGGTTTAACAAGCGACTTAGGCTATGAGTTAGTAGCTATCTTGGATACTTGATTTGCATATACTTAGTTTGTTTATACCTAGAATTGACTAACCTAGACTAGTTGACCATTGTTGACCCAACCCTAGCTAGTTTGACCGTAGTTGACTAGAGTTGACCTACTTTGACTTTATAGTTGACCAGAGTTGACCAAGAGTTAATTTTGACCTAGATTGACTTAGACTCATGTAGATTGTATTATAATTTCAATTACCATATAAATTGAACTCTTTATAACCTATGTTGCTATAACTAGGACTCTGTGACTCCAGTTGGCCATCTTTTCATATCAGCTGTTCAGGGTATCAGGCGAGTACATTCTCTGATCATTTCATATCCTGTTTAGGAGTATATTTCCTACTTTAGATTACTTTACTTGATGCTGACACGTTGGTAACACGGATTAGTACTATATGGATCTTGTCGAGCGATGTTATCCCCTTAGCGAATACATCGGGTATTTCATGTTCGTGTACTTTATCATGAGCATCGTGTACTCCTTGTGTTCGTGCTTTTCGTGTGCAAATCGTGTAAAATCGTGTATACTCATGTGCTCACATGATCTTCGTGTGCGACTATACTTCGTGTGCAATAACATAATTTGGCTAGATCCTTGTGTATTGATTGGGGCGAGGGAGTAGAAGTGGTTATGTAATCAATCCATTAGATTACTCGTGTACAACCTCTGTAGATTACTCGTGTACAATATCGTGCCGTTTACATAACCGTCTTGTACTCTGAATCACTAGTACTGATAGTTCTCGTATATTTTGTATCTATTTACTTACAGTCTCTCTCTTTTACATCATATTGTTCTTCAGTTTCCTGTATCTTACTTTCTAGCATATTTATATTTCCTAACCTGTTATGATTTGTTGAGATGTACTGTACTCGCTCCTGTACTGACTGGACCTGTTGATAAATTTTACAGATAGCTTGGAGGTTGTCTGCTAGCCTAGAGGAGACACAGTAGAGGTTGTATAGATAGCTAGGATTTTCTTACATTTTTTCAGTTGTCTTGAGCTGTATTTACTCTATGGATTACTGTATTTGAGATTTGAGATATTTTCTGGATTTGTGTATCTTAGACACTTAGACTTCTATCTGCTGTATCTTTTTATGGATTTTATGTTTTACCTATATTTTATCATGCTCTACCTTAGATGTGATTGAGACTGTATTTGCTATGTCACCTCCATTCGGAGTGTATATACTGTACAAGTACCTTTATATTGTTAAATGTTTGACCTAGGATAGCATTCTACCGCCGACACTGTGGTGTTGGCTGGACGTACCCACGTCTTGTGCCCTTACTCTAGGGTGCGGGTCGTGACAGGATGATGAGAGACATCAGCAGAGACTGTTGATGATACTCCGAATCCGGAAGAGGATGCTGATGCTCATGCATCCCGAGAAAGAATGATTTAATAACATAGCACCGGAGGACGCTACTGTCACTGATCCGAGAGGTATTAAATGCTATTGACAATTTTCTTTTACAGATCAAATGACTAATCATCTTAACTTTCATTTATGCAGAAATTCAATCTTCTTCAATTCCTCCAGTATGCACTGATATAGTGCCAATAACGGCGATAGCTAGCAGCGGCCGACATTTTTCAGGCGGCTCCGAAGCAGGAAGTAGTCAGGCAGTATGTCTGAAGCTACCTCTGCTAGCTGCAACCTATGTCAACAGACGACAAACTTGTCACTAGACCCAGCAATGTAAGTTTGTCCTTATTTTTTATCCTTTTTATAGTTGCTAATGACAGCAAACTGATGTGTTTATTTGATTTCACAGAGGAACATCTGGGAGGGTCGACTAGCTCCACCATGGCTCCCTTGTCTAGAGAGACCTCAATTCATGTTCAAGAAGCTGAACGTCTACCTGTACAAGCATCTGCTGTTTCGACTTCCACAGAGTAGTTGCTACATCTGGCGCAGCGGCTACTAACAGATTTATAATTGGTTCCTTTACCAACCTCTTCTTCACTTTGTTAGGACCTTTAGTAGAAAGGGTAATGGAGAGAGAGAATGTTGGTTTCATCACCGTTAGAACCCCAACTACTTATCTGATAGGTTATCCGAAGTCAAGGTGATGAAGCTCAAGCTGCCTATCTTGAGCACATATTGGTTGAGCCGGAGTCATCAATTAAGATCTGCAAAGATCTTAATCGGGGGAAGTAGAGCCCCTAGTAAATGCTGAGTTTGAACGGATGACTCGCGAAGCTAAAGTCACAAAAGCTGCTTTCCAGACTATTTTGGACACTTATGTACAAAGGCTTCAGAGTATGATTCCCGAATGGAGGCATTGGCGTCTGCTGCTGGGGAAAAAGAAAAGGTTGCTAAGCTGAAGCAGAGTTTGCTCGACTTCAGGAAGAGTTGAGAATCGTTCAGCTTGCTCTTGAGGAAGAGACGACACAGCAAGAAGCTGTTATTCAGCAACTAGACATTCTTACCCACGAGAAAGATGAGTTTGTCACTTCCCATCAAGATGAAATCGCTCGCCGCCTAGTGACCTTGCCATCCTTTGATGATGAATCTGGAATGGCGGAAGCTAGAAGGCGGGTGTTGGATTCGCGTGAGGAACGACTTCAAGCATTGAAGCAGCAGATAGCTAGTTTGATGATACCTCCAGCTGAATAAGGAAATTTTGTATTTTTTTCTTTTATGATATGTCTTTTTGTAATGCCTTTTTTTTGATTAATGAAAAGATATTATTTTGTGGCTCTATTATTTTTTGCATATCTCATTAAGGATATAAAAATAGCGAGGGAAAATATATTCAGAGGTTCAGGACATGACATATTTCTTGATTTAGAAAATAATTATATTTATTTATCTGCTCAGAGGTAATGTGGACATGGCAGAGTATAATTCGTTGAATATCATTATTTCGGTAGACAACTTAATGAGAAATAAAAATGTGACAAGTTGCTGATATGGGTGGATGGATGAATTGTCAGGATGTTTGAACGAAATGAATCGTCGGAATGAACGGATGAACCGTCAAAGAATGGATGAACGGTTGAACCGTCAGATGAATGTAATGAACGGGTGAACCGTCAATGGATGGAATGAACGAATGAACCGTCAAATGAATGTAATGAACGGTGAACCGTCAGATAAATGTAATGAACGGTGAACCATTAAATGAATTAATGAACGGGTGAACCGTCAAATGAATGTAATGAACGGGTGAACCGTCAGATGATGTAATGAACGGGTGAAGCATCGATGAATGTAATGAATGTTGCGAAAAATGCGTCGCTTTGATGTTTTAAGAATTTATGCCTATAAATAGAATAGAAATTGAAATAGAATGATCACTTTCACTCTTCAACAAAAAATATCGTCTGAAGATGCATCCAAGAAGGCCGAAATTATCCTGAAGGCAAGGGAACCTCCAGCCGAAGTAAACCAGCCAAAGCAGATGAAAGCGGGCGAAGGTTCGTCTGCACCCAAGCTACCGCGGGATATCTTGGACTTCCTACTTGAACCAGGAACGACGGACGAGGAGGAAGCCATGAGGATGGCCGCTTGCAAATTTCTGGTGGGTTCGAGCAAGGATGTTCTCGGCTCTTTTGCCGATTACATTTTTGAAAAGGACGGTAGTGGCTCGTCCTGTCTTCAAGAAGGACGATAGTGATGCTCGTCCATGATATCTTGTAACACCATTTATGATGAAATAAAATAAAATTTTATTTATGAACTGTTTTGTCATATTTACAAGAAATTCCTTTTATATTCATACATAATACTTTTTAGGAATTTGCCATTGATAGGCATCATTGTAACTCGACCGTCCAACTCTGTAAGTTGATAGGCTCCATTTGAGAAGACTTTACTCATGATATATGGACCTTTCCACTTCGTATCGAATTTGCCCTTGCTCATATGAGTCATGGTCATAGGACGTCTGACTATAAGAACGAGTTCTCCTTTCTGAAAGGCTCTGACTTTAGCTTTGCGATTAAAAGCTTTTGAGATTCGGGCTTGATATAACTCAATATGCTGTTGAACCAATAACTGTTTCTCGTTGAGCGCTTCTAATTCTTAAAGTCGAAGGAGGTCGTTGTTCTCTGTAGTGAGCTCATTGAGCTCATTGGCAATGGCAATGGAAATCCGCAGGAATGGGATCTGAAGTTCCAAAGGTAGAACTGCTTCACAACCATACATAAGAGAAAAAGGTGTACAGCCTGTAGGCTTACAGACCGTAGTGCGGTAGGCCCATAAATATTTCCAAGTTTCTCGCTCCAATTCCGTTTGTTAGTAGATACAAACTTCTTAAGGAGTATGATAATAGTCTTTTTAAATGCTTCAGCTAAACTATTAGCAGCAGGATTGTACGCTGTCGAAGCGACATTGTCAATCCGATGATCGTCACAAAACCTAGTAAACTTCTGGCTAATGAACTGTGGTCCATTGTCGTGAATGATTCTTCGAGGTACACCAAATCTATAGATGACATGGTGTTTGACAAAATTGATGATGCTACTAGTCTTAACTTCAGCCAGAGGTATAGCTTCAGCCCATTTGGAGAAGTAGTCGGTTATAGCTAGTATGAACCGATGTCCTTTAGAAGAAGGAAGATTGATATGACCTATAATATCCATGCCCCAAGCTTCAAAAGGCCAGGAAGCAGCAGTTGGATACAGAAATTCTGACGATTGGTGAATAAAATCTACATAGATTTGACAAGCTCGATATTTCTTTCATATTCGATGGCATCTGATACCATAGAGGGCCAGTAGTAACCCATACGTCGGATACGGTCTTGTAATTTAGGGCCGGGTTGATGTGCTCCGCAAACACCATCATGAGCTTCATGTAATACTCTGCTTCGCTTCATCACCAGCAAGACAGCGCAAGAGTAGGCCGTCATAAGTCCGTCGATAGAGAGTCTTGGTAGTCTGATTATAGTAGAATCGTAAAGACCGTCGACGAATACTCGTAGCCTCCTTGGGATCTTCAGGAAGTATATCATGGACCACGAAGTCGATGAAGGGAGCTCTCCAATCTTCACTGATAACATTGGCCTCAGTAAAATTACTGAATTCAATATTACGATTGTTTTCGATGCAAATAATTCCCGATTAGAGACAACCACCACCTGTTGTCTTTTGACAGGTATGGCTAAGACTGCTGCAAGATTGGCCAAAGCATCTACCTCAGTGTTGCAAGCTCGACGGACATATTCTATGAAAAAAGCTTTAAATGATATAGCTATATTGATTACTGCTTCATGATAAGGCACTAGATCTTGATGACGAACTTCATAGGTTCCTCTAACCTGGTTAACAACCAGCTTGGAGTCGCCATAGACTTCAAGATATTCGACGTCTAGTTGTTTAGCTAATTGAAGGCCAATTTGTAGAGCATTGTATTCTGCTACGTTTTGGAGCAAGGTTCATCTAGGGAGTAGGCTCTTTGGATAGTTGAACCGTCTGGAGAAACAAGAACAACCCCAACTCCTGCGATGATGGCACCATTCGGCCCGATCCTGGATGCATCGTCAAAGAATATATGCCAGGTAGAAAATTCTTCAGAGATCATGTTTGATTCCAATATCTCGTCTGGAATTTCATCGTAAAGTTTAGATGTTTCTGGAATAGGATGAGCCGCTAAGAAATCTGCTAGTGCTTGACCCTTAACAGACTTTTGTGGAACATATAACATGTCATATTGGGCTAACAGAATGGCCCATGTAGCTAACCGAGAATTGAGTGTGCTGGGTTTCTTCATTAATATCCGATGAGGATTAACTCGGGATATGACATGAATAGTTTATCCAATGATGTAATGCCTTGTCTTTTGAACAGCAAACATAAGAGCTAAGTATTCTTTTTCAACCGGACTATAACGGTGTTCAGCACCAATCATAGTGCAACTAAGATAGTAGATGGCTTGTTCATGTCCTTCTTTGTTCTTCTGGGCAAGTAAAGCACCCAATGAATGGTCCATAGCACGGATATACATTAAGAATGGTATGCCCGAGATTGGTGGCACCAAGACTGGTGGGTTCATAAGATATTATTTTATGTCGTCAAATGTTCGTTAACATTCTTCAGTCCAAATAAAAGATACGCCTTTCTTCATTAACTGGGTAAATGGTCTGCAGCGTCCAGACAGAGTTGAAATGAATCTTCTGATGTACGCAAGTCGACTTTGGAATCCTCGTAGCTCTTTTAGGTTGCGTGGAGGATGTATCTCTTGAATGGCTTTGATCTTCTCGGGATCCACGTGTATACCCTTAGAGGTAATGACGAAGCCGAGAAATTTACCACTAGAGACACCCAAGAATGACTTGGTGGGATTCATTTTCAACTGATGTTGGCGTATTAGATTGAAGATAGTTCTTAAATCTTGGATGTGATCTTCCTTTAGACGGCCCTTGACAGCATTATCGTCGACATAGCATTCGACAGTCTTGCGCAGATGATCTCGAAAGATGGTACTCATAGCTCGTTGGTAAGTCGCACCAGCGTTCTTGGGACCAAATGGCATCACTGTATAGCAGTAGACTCCACGAGGAGTACGGAAAGAAGTGTATTTTTTATCTTCAGGATTCATCCGAATCTGATTGTATCCGGAGAATCCGTCCATGAAGGATATCCTTTCGAACCCACAAGTGTTGTCGATCATGACATCTTGATAGGGAGGGGAAACTCATCTTTTGGACAGGCTTCATTAAGATCCCGAAAGTCAATACAAACTCAAACTTTGTCAGTTTTCTTCAAGACTGGAACAACGTTAGCTGCCCAATCAGGATGTTGTTCTTCTCGAATAAAGCCATAAGCTATGAGCTTTTTGACTTCATCATCAATTGCATCTATCTTTTCTGGCTTAAACTGCCTCTGTTGCTGTTTAACTGGCTTTGTATTAGGCAAAATATTCAATTTATGAGTAGCAATTTTGGGATCCAGACCTGGCATGTCTTAATAACTCCAGGCAAAGACATCAATGTATTCTCGAATAAGAAGAATTAACTCATGCTTATCTGCCTCTGGAAGGTTCTTGCTGATGAATATTGGACGAGGTGACCCGTTTTCTTCTACGTCAATTTGGACCAATTGATCTTCGGTAGGAGGTTCTCGTTGTTCGAATCGGAGTTCCCATTGGATGTCCATTCGTTGAGCCCAAGGATCTGTTTTGGGATTTTCTTCGATATCTTCGTCATAACCTTCTGGAAGTTCAGCGGAGACCATGTTAGAAGATACAATCAATCGATGAACTTGGCCAATACTGGTATCAGAATCCCAAGATCTGGAATCAGAAGAGTTAGAGCGCTCCTCACTATCAGACTCGGAGGCTGTTGGAGATAAGACCAGAGGTGAAGTATATCCGAGACCTCTTTTCGTCCTGGTGTAGTACATCTCTGATTTTCCTTTTGGAACGGCCGTATGGATAGGAGTTCGTCTATCCTTACCATAGTTGAGGCCATTCTTGAAGTCATAACCCATCTTTCGGATGATATCTTTTGATTGTTGACTATAACGACGTAGTTGGAGATGTCCTATATCGTTATTTTTGTTATCTTCCGTATAGTTGAATTTTTGTTCTGGCCCTTTATTAAAAAGTATTAGATTTTCACCTCTCTTTCAAGAGGGGACAACAAAACATGAGTCATCTGGGTGTTCGAGTAAGACCTCTGTTTGAAAAGACTGTACAACTCCTATTGTAAATGACTGAAAGCTATCTAACATATCCAAATAGCATTTAGTATGATAAATGACATCAGTATACTGGAAAGGAGATGCTTTTTCATTGATTTGTACATCTGTATTTACAACAGGACCTTTAGCCTAAGCAGGCTTGGTCAGATTGATTACAAGAAGGGGAGAAGAAGATCGTGGAGGAGGCTTGCTACGACGAAGGTCAATAACAAGTGGCTCAGAGGAGATGAGCTCCCTTTTATCCTTGTTATGAGATAAATCAATAACAAGTGGCTCAAAGAGGTGAGCTGCCTTTTATCCTTGTTACGACGTAGGTCGATAACAAGTGGCTCAGAAGAAGTGAGCTCTCCTTGATTTTGACCACCATCAGTTGGTTGCTTCCGGACTGGCAAGTGAATAGCCAGTGGTTTGGAGGACTGAGGATAAGAAATACGCCCTTTAATAGGTATGATGAGGGTGTCATTGGGCCCTGCTTCTTGGTCTTCTTCAGTATCTAAAGCCAGCACTACCTTTATGAACTCATCTTTATACATGCGAGCATCGTTACAATATGCTTCGACACCTTTAAAAGGGTAGAGATCCGCCACCTCTTTTTGAACCTCTCTATTGTCATCAACGTACTTAAAACATTAATGGAGAGTTGAAGGAATAATGTTGTGTTCATGAAGGAATGGTCTCCCCAAAAGAGCATTGTAAGAGCAACCATGGTTATCTATGATATAGAAGGTCACCTTTGTGCGAAGATTGCCTATTTGGAGTTTTAGGCGAATCTTGTCCAGAGGCTCACTTTTCCCTGGTTGAACCCCAAGATGGTGGTGATTGTGCTAGAATAACTATGTACTGGGATCTTTAGTGCGTCTAGCATTGTCTTCGGCATGATGCTGAGTGCTAACCCGAAATCTATCAGAATACGATCGACTTTTATCGTGTCGATGTATCCTGTATAGTATAGAGGACGGTCATGCCTATTGTCTTCTACCATCATATCATCCTGCGTGAAGGTGATGTTTGGAATTAACTCCAACATACTGTGACATTGGAGGGAAGAGACAGGCTCTGATTCTGGCTTCTTTAGAAAAGTTAGACAGGTTTTTGCCTGCATAAGAGCTTCACTCAGAGTTTCTCGAGTCTCTTTGAAGAGGCATAAGAGCTCAAAGATCGACAGCCTAGCTGGTGTATTGGCTAGTTGAGCCAAGATATCAAAGTTATGTGGCTTCTCAAGTCCAGAAGGAGATGACTTCTTCAAAGGCTTGTCAAAGCGGACTTGTTGTTTGACTTTGTCGGCTGCCGTCGGCTTAGGGGGAATGGGTTCTACAACCGGTAAAGACACAGCAGGGATGCCTTTAGTAGAAATAGGTTGTACTGGAGCAGATTCAGAAGATGAGGCAGGGTTTTCTCGAGTTTCAGGAAATTCCCGTAAATAGGCTTTTTCTGACCTGGTGCCCAGCAGGATTTCCTCTTCAACTATGGGGTCAAAAGACACCATATTGCAGATCTTTGTTCTGCCCTTGGAGCGGACTTTCTGTTTAGACAAAGAAGGAGCCTCAAAATCTGCAACAAGGTCTGGGTGGATCCACATAATCTCACCGTTATCAAGGGACAAGGGGACGAGACCTTCACTCCGTGGAGGAGGGAGATTCTCAATCTTTAGTGGCCTTGGGGATTGGAATGACACCATGTTGTATCATATGTGGAGGAAAGTTACCGAACTGTACGGAAACCATGTTCGTGGTAGCAGTCTTCTCATCTTGTTGAAGTGTGACAACACCAGCATTGACTAACTCTTGAATCTTGTCTTTGAGCACATAACATGCTCGAGTGGGATGACCAATGAACCTGTGATAAACATAATATTTGGGATGATCTGTCTTACCGACCTCGTCAGGCTTCTTCGGGTCTGGAAGTTGGAGCTTATTGCTTTTGATCAAGCAATCAAAGATGCTCACGGTGTCGTTCTCGTCAAAAGAATATTCTACTTTCGGACGAGGTTCTCTTGGTAGAGGAGCAGAAGGAGTAGAAGTAGACGTAGGTGGAGCTACGTTGACAGCCAGAGATTCTTTGTTCTTCAAATTGATGTTCAAAGTTTTTTACCTTTGCGGTTGTTCTGGCGATTATCGCTACTAGCTGTCGGATGTTCATCCCGGTCGGGGTTAGACATGTGTACCCCCAACTGCTTGAACTTATCAGTGCTAACTTCGACTACTTTAGCATTGACAATGAATGATGGCCAGTCTTGAAATTGAGTTGACCCCATCCACATGCTGATGATAGGCAAAAGATTTGCCTTGCAAGTATCTATAGTGACAGCGGCTGGAGTTCCAGGAGGCATCTTTAATGCTTCTCGACGGAATCTTTCAATGAAACTCTCAGCGGTTTTATTATGTCTTTGTTTGATCTTGTTGAGGGCCGACATGGTCATGTCGTTGATTTCCTCGTAGAATCTCTCCAAGAAGATTTGTTTAAGACCCGAGAAAGAAGTGATACAGCCATCAGGCAAGCTCCTGTACCAATTGTATGCTACACCGGCTAAGCAACCGACGAATACCCTGGTAAGAAGAGCGTCATTTGGCTGAAGTTGAACAGTCATTACCTCAAAGTGGTTAATGAACTGACTCGGGGAAGTGCTGCCGTCAAACAGTGAAATTGTAGAAATCTTGTACTTTGGAGGAAATGGGAGTTCCTTTCATTCCATCGGATAGGGTTGTTTGATCCCCAATCTTTGTAAATTGTCCTTCTCTTTAAAAGCCTCAAATTAAGTGCACAATAGTTTAACAGCTTCATTAGCATCCTCCAATGATGAAGAAGAAGCAGGCTGAGTGTTAGGAGAAGGAACAGCATGGTAAGTGCTACCCCCAGCTCCTAACTGACTGGGTGTGAGTTGAATTTGTACATGGGGTATTTGAGGAGATACTACCCCCAGACTTGCATTAACAGGCATCGACGATGCTATAATCTCAGGGTTTATAGCAGGTGCGGTCGGTGATACTGTGTGTTGGGCCACGATGATAGAATACATACTTGCAACCATTTCAGCCATGGTCTTCAGCTTATCCTCCAGTGCAGCTATTCATTGTTCTTGATTTGCTGAACTAGAAGCATCTGGGTCTTCAATGACAACATAAGCCGTCACTTTTCTAGGTACAGTAGAAGACACTGTCTGTTTAGAACTTTTGCTGTATGCATCATAATCAGAGAAGGAATCATCTCCTGAATAAGAAATAGGGAGATGACCAGAGGGATCTTGGAGAAGATTCCCATTCCCCGTTGTATCTCGACTTCGGGATTGGGTATGTCGAAATACTCCTTCAGAAGATTCTTGGAGTAAATCTAAGTACCGCTGGCTGGGCCTGCGAGGCTTGCCGTGTTTGGAGCACTTTCTACCCCCAGTGTCTCGAGAAGCCAGGTTGACGGAAGCATACAACACTTCGTCTTCATCTTCTGACATTGGTTCAGAGGTTGCAAAATTTAGACGATCGAAGACAGATCGTTTTGTTGTTTGGCAACAGCACTTGATGACAATCTTATGATTACAATGATGTTCAAGTGGTTGAACTGGAGGTGTTGATATATTGTCCCGTTTTTGCTTGAGGTGCTCTCGGAGGTCAGGAACAATAACGGGACGAGAAGAAGTCTGAGGGATATGTTCTTTGACCACATTCAGAACATGGTTTCCGTTCTTCAGATGTTTTGTCCCGTGAGTATATAGAGAAGTACTCACTTCATTAGCATAGGTCTCAAGATTTTTCATCCTGGAAATTCGCCTCTGATGCAGGTTGATCTTCGGCATTGGCTGCTTATGTTTCATAGAAGTTGGTCTGTTGAGATAAGTCCGTAGATCAACAAATTCACCCCCAGGGGTGTCTGTCTGAGACACCAGTAATTTTCCCTATTTTGAGCGGGATATCCGAAGAGTTGGGAGATCTTGGAGTTCCGCTACCGGAGTAGGCAGAATACCTCTTCGATTAGTACATTTCCCTTTGGCAGTGAAAGAAGAGCTCTTGTTTGAGAGAGTGCTTGTACTGGTTGGTGCCGAGGTACGTTCAGATGGATCTTCTACGGTAAAAATCGGAGAAGACTGAAAAAAGACCAAAGGACCTTTTCCCTTGTTTTGTGAAGAAGGATTGGCTAAAAAGCATTTCCCTCTGTTATCTTCCAAGTCGTGGAACGAGAAAGTTCGAGAAAAGACCAACGGGCCTTTTCTTTTGTTCTGAGGAGGATGAGGAACAGTCAACAGACTACCTCCAGTGGATTCTGCTAGAGCAACAGGGTGCTTGGGGAAAGGAGCAGAGTTTTTCCCCTTGCTGTGAGAAGAAGGGAGATTAGCCAAAGGGCTATCCCTATTAGACTGCGCTGAAACAGCTTGCGCAGAGGTTGAAGTGGCAATAGGCGCATTGGCAGATTGCGCTTGGGAAACTTTGACAGATGACCCTTTGGCCACAGAAACTGCAGTTTGTGCAGCAGAAGTCCTGGCTTCAGAATGTTTAAGTTGTACTCTAGTTGTAGGAGTAGTGGATTGTGCAGGAGTAAAGGAGGTCGCCAACTGCGCCAGGGGGAGGGGTCTTGCACTTTGCTAGAGTAGCATAGGAAGTAGATTGTGCTGTGGCAGAAAGAGCAGTGTGTTGCACAAGGGCAGCAGTTGCTATTGGTTCCTTGGCAGCAGAGGCAGCAGGTTGCGCAGATGATTGCGCAGAGGACTGCACAGAGGACTGCGTAGAGGTCTTTGGAGTCCATACTGAACGAACCTTGCTCTTGGCAGAGGTTACAGTACGACGAGTAGCCCCAGAGTTGATCATCGCCTCGTAGGCAGTCTGGTTGACCTTCACAACCAGCGTCTTCTACGTCTTTTCGATAGACACAACGTCACATTGAGTTGTCACTTCCTCGTCGGAGGAGAAAGTTGTCCCCAGCAGAGTCGCCATTTTGTTTGTAAAAATAAAACTATTTTATTTCACAAACTTTGTAAGAAGATTATAATTGAATTATGGGAAAGTACAACTATAGGAATCCGATCTGAAGACGATCGCTTTATTCCTTGGACGATGTAAACTTTGAAGAGGATAGCCTCTGAAGAATGCAGCAGCATTTGGATAAGAACTCCTGATCTCTGATGATGATAATGATCTGATCCCCTTAATAAAGGACCTGAAACTCTATTTATAGAGTTCTGAAAATAACCAATTTGTAGTTATTCTGGATTACGCATGATAAATTGTGCTAGCAACAGACTGCGCAAGCAGCGAACTGCGCTAGCAGTTACTCGATCGTGGGCCAACTGTATTAGACGCATGGCATTATTTGATTGAAATGTGCATGGTCGCGTACAGGCGGTTGCCACGTGGCGAGCAATTGATGGCATGTAAGCCACATTATAAATGTTAGTTATCCTGGTGGATTGTACCACTTGAAAAGCGCTAGCATCAGACTGTGCTGAGACTCGAGCTTGGTCCAACTGCGCTGAAGTTGAGCTGTCATCCTGCGCTGGCTGTACAGCTGTCCTCGAGCGCTGTGCTGCACAAGAAATGAAAGGACTCCTCGTTTGTCGGGCTGTCAGCTGTCAGAAGATCGGATTTTTGTCAGGTAATGATGGCACTGCCACGTCAGCATAGCGCGCTCGGGTGGTAGCGCAATTCAGCTTCCGCGTTTGAATTATGGCACAATCTGCCTCATGCGCAGTCTATCTGAAGTGTGCGCAATTTAATTTCCTCTGTTTATTTAATAAAGACAACTTGATTTTTAGTACCTACAACGCCGAGTTCAGTGGCAGAGATCAGGAGATTCTTAGGGCTGGCAGGATATTACAGGAGGTTCGTGCAGGATTTCTTTCAGACTGCAGAGCCGTTGACTAGGCTGACCCGGAAGGATGTTGAGTTTGTTTGGTCAGAGGAGTGTCAGACAGATTTTGATGAGTTGAAGAAGCGACTTACGACAGCTCTGATTCTGACTTTGCCATCAGGTTCAGGAGGGTTCACTATCTATAGTGATGCTTCAGTGAAGGGGTTGGGTTGTGTCTAGCAGCAGCATGGGAAGGTGATTGCCTATGCTTCCAGGCAGTTACGTCCTCATGAGAACAACTACCCTACCCATGACCTGGAGTTGGCAGCAGTGATTTTTGCTCTGAAGTTGTGGAAGCACTACTTGTATGGAGAGAGGGTGGAGATCTTCACAGATCATAAGAGCTTGAAGTATGTGTTTACACAGAAAGAGCTCAACATGAGGCAGCACAGATGGTTAGAGCTGATGAAGGACTTCGACATCTCACTTCAGTATTACCCAGGGAAGGCCAACGTGGTTGCCGATGCCTTGACTAGGTATCCGACAGCCATGTGTTTGACTATGGACCGTCACTTGCTTGCTGATTTGGAGAGCCTGGGGATTGAGATAATTGTGTCTGGAGTTCAGATACAGATGTGGGGCCTTCAGATACAGTCGGACTTGATGAAGAGGATCAAGTCGACACAGTTCGAGGATATTGCTCTGCGGTGTATCCGAGAGCAGGTTTGAGCAGGACTAGTGGATGGCGAGTTTTCTCTTACAGAGGATAGTGCCTTGAGGCACAGTTCCAGGTTATGTGTGCCCAGTGGAGAGCTCAGGGAGCAGGTCATGCAGGAGGCCCACAGATCTCAGTACTTTATACATCCTGGTGCCAATAAGATGTACAAGGATCTGAGGGAGTATGTCTGGTGGTACGGGATGAAGCGGAAGGTAGCTCGCTTCGTAGCTAGATGCTTGGTTTGTCAGCAGGTCAAGGCAGAGAGGCAGAGGCCCGAAGGATTATTGCAGCCATCGCCCATTCCAGAGTGGAAGTGGGAACATATCACTATAGATTTTGTATCTGGGTTGCCGCGTACACCAGGAGGGAAAGACACGATTTGGGTCATCGTTGACAGGTTGACCAAATCGGCCCACTTCTTGCCATTCAAGGTGGGTACGTCTACAGAGAGGCTTGCAGAGATGTACATGCGACAGATAGTCAGGATTCATCGGGTTCCGATCAGCATTGTCTCGGATCGGGATAGTCGCTTTACTTCCCATTTCTGGAGGAGTCTGCAGACTAGTATGGGCACTCAGCTCAAGTTTAGTACTGCATACCACCCCCAGACGGACGGATAGTCAGAAAGGACTATTCAGACGCTTGAGGATATGCTATGGACGTGCGTCTTGGATTTTGGAGGTTCCTGGAAGGATCACCTATATTTGGTTGAGTTTGCTTACAACAACAGTTTCCAGGCCAGCATTGAGATGTCACCTTTCGAGGCTCTATACGGGTGTAGGTGTCGTACACCCTTATCTTGGGATGATGTTGGTGAGCGAGCTTTACTGGGACCAGAGATAGTTGTTGACACAGCCGAGAAGGTGAAGCTCATCAGGGATAGACTTCGCATGGCGCAGGACAGACATCGGCACTGGGCTGATAGCCACCGAAGGCCATTAGAGTTTGAGGTACAGATTAGAGATAGGATTAGAAGTAGGTTGCTTGTTGTTTTGTTTGTTTGATCATGTTTGATTATTTAGTAACATGAGACCTTGTTTGTGTTTAAGTCGGAGACATGGTTTTTCTGCGGATATCTCCGACTCATGGTACCATACATTTTGGTGGAGGTGGGAAGCTTAGCCCGCGCTTCATCGAAACTTTCGTGATCAACGGGAGAGTCGGTGACGTGGAATACAGGCTAGACTTGCCACCTGCACTAGTGGGTGTCCACAACGTTTCCACGTATCACAGTTGAGACTGTACGTAGCTGACCCTAGCCATGTACTCGATCACTCGGAGACTGAGGTGGGACATACTCTCAGTTATCCAGAGCAGCCAGTGGAGATTCTGGATAGCCGAGGAAGGTACTGAGGAACCAGGTCATACCCTTGGTTCGCGTCGCATGGAGGTATCATTCTCCAGGAAAGTCTACCTGGGAGTGGGAGGATGAGATGCGCAAGCGATATCCTTATCTTTTTGGACCTTGAGGTATGATTGTCTATCCTTCTCATCCGTTTAGTTTCACCTTTTAATTGCAAGGACGAAATTCTTTTAAAGAGGGTAGATTTGTCACTACCACATTTCTAGCTTGAGGGTATTTTGGTCTTTTGGTCAATTTTGGTGATTTTGAATTTTATTAGGAATTATTGGGATTATGTTATGTGATTTTATATTAAAGTATTGCCTTGTGTTGTGGTAGCCCAAACCAAGACTGGACCTAGCCCAGATTAGGCTTAGTTAGTCATGGTTAGTCTTAGCTAGCCATGGTTTGTTAGAGCTAACTAGGATGCATAAGTTAGGCTAGTGTGTAAACGTAGAATGTATTTGGACCCTTGATTTGACTTGATGATAGGAGAGACCCTTGATTATATTAGTAATTTTAATTTAACAATATTATCTAAATATATAGAACATATATATATATATATATTTTATATATATATATATATATATATATATATATTTTATATATATATTTTATATATATATATATATATATATATATATATATATATATATATATATATATTATACGTATAAATAATCCAAAACCTCAAAGTCTTCTTGTTATCCTCCTTCTGGTATAGGTAGAAAGGTGTACAAATTATGCATATATGTAGATACCTTATCCTATATCCTAATAATGTACCTTTAAGATAAATAATAAATAATGGTTTACCTTAAATATATATATAAATATTATTTATAGGGATACATAGTATTTCGTTAATTCGAGATAACAAAATTATAGGCATTAATGTAGCCATATCCTAACATTAATTATACTAATCTTTGTTTAGATGGAAAAATAGTCCTAATAATTTCAAGGAAGGTTTCTCCACAAAAGAATATTTATTAAATATGAATAACATGTTATATACAATATAACATTTATTTATAAAATGAGATAATGGATCATTAAAATAGATCACCAAAGCATGCATACAATCTTACATCCGCATGGACCTTTTTGGACGCACTACTCGAACTACGTGGCCTGGGTCAAGCCCGGCTAAATGGGTACAATCGGTTCTCCTAAATGTCATAATCTTAATAAATAATAAATAAATTATTTATAGGGTTCAATTCACAAGTATGGTTTTCCTAATTAGAACACACTTATGGCTCAACATTCCCTACCGTAACTAATACACTAGTCAAAGCATGCTACCGCGCTATCCGTGCCATGATTTTTAGTCGTCTTGTACTCCAAAACTCAACTATGGCTAAGGTCGTCTACCGTAATAATTAACTAATTAATTATTTATAAAATTTCTAAAAATCTCATTTAAATCAAATAAATAATATAAAATATTTCAAAAAATTTAGGAAGGGGAGCTACACATGTGCAAGCCAAGTTCGTGTTACAGCCAAGTCAAGTCATGCTCAGGTCGGGTCAAAGCTCAAGGTACATGCATATAACCAAACACATAAATAAATTCAAGAACAAGGAAGGTGCATGGAGATAGGCGCATCACAAGGGGCACCTAAACATAGATGGGCGCCTAGGACACCAAGAGGGCGCCTAGGCAAGCATGGGCGCACGGGCATGAATGGACACCAGGACATGAATGGACACCAGGGTCAAGATGGTGCTCAAGGTCAAGATGTCGCCCAAGACTCGCAGGGGCACCTGGACACCAATCGACACCAGGGCCAAAATGGCGCATGACCGAGTTTAGGCGCATGGCCAGACTGGGCAAATGGCCAGGGGGTCCTGGATCATCGTGGACGCCAGGGCCAATATGGGCGCTTGGGCCTTGATGACCAGAGGGGAGGGGCACATCACACTGGGCGCCTAACTACCTGTAAGCGCAAGGGACAGGGGGCGCCAGGGCGTACAGGACGCCTTGGCCAGACTGGGTGCATCACATTGGTGCCTGAGCACCGTGAGCGCAAGGGGCAGAGGGCGCCAGGGCGCACAGGGCGCCTGGGCCAAACTAGACGCATCACATTGGCGCCTAAGTACCGTGAGCGCAAGGGCATGGAGCGCCAGGGCGTGCAGTCTAAGGTCAGACTGGGCGCATTATATTGGCGCCTAAGCACCGTGAGCACAAGGGGTGGGGGCACCAGCACTGTTCTTCTTTCCCAAACAGTAAAGAAGAACTCATGGGAAACCAAAACTTCAAATGAGCATAACTTGCTCAAAATAAGTCCGAATTGAGACTTCCAAGGGTCTAAACTACACAGAACGAGATTTCCTACAGCTTGGGATAAGTGGTTTTAGGAAATACCAAGATTTACTAGATCAAAACCAAGAAAAACAATAAAAACTCATAACTTAGATCTACACAAATCCATCCACCAAAATCAAAAATGCTAAGATCTAAAGAGGCTTAGAATCTAGTAGAGAAGAGAATGGAACAATAAAATGGGAGATCCATCATGAAGCAAGTTGCACTTGCCTAAGGATTCTTGGTGGCTGGAAGGAGTTATGAGGAGAAGAAGAAGAAGAAAGAAATAAATGAGAAGAGTTACGAAGAGAGAGAAAGGGGTTGACTTATATAGCAATCCTTCTCTTCTCAAACCATAATAAACCAAGCCAAGCCAAGAGTGCCATGATGAACCAAACCAAATAAACCAAGATAAACCAAGTCAAGCTAAGACTAAACCAGGGTTAGGCTAAACATGACAAGTCAAAACATGGGTCACCTGACAAACGTCAGAATTCGTACACGTATACTGAAAACACGTATAACGGGAAACGGGAAACCCTTCTCTGGAAATCTTCTACTGACCGTTCCCGAAGAGATTAAAGAAACCCCGTCATCAAACATTTCAACCAACACCAGGCTGAAAAGCATATCAGGGACATGACAGACATCTTTGAGAACAAGAACTGCACCCATCTTTATCCTCAAATCACATCTCCAATGACGCATTTGACACATCTCTGTTTTCCATCTTCGACACTCCAAAGTCGCCTATCTTGTAAGTGGCAAATAGTGTCCTATTGTGAGATACATGCCCTAAAGCACATGAGTCCATCAACCAAAAATTATTATCGCAGGAGAGGTTCATGACAACCCCATCACCTACGACGATCACATCACCTCTATGTGTCGAGGTCGTCACTGTAGTATTATCACTTTGCTTTCCCTTGTCGCCCTTCTTCTCTCTCTTTCTAGCAAAATAGCTCTACTTAATGTGGCCTTTCTTGCCACAATGGTAACACTCCGAGTCCTCGTACCGACTCTTGGACTTGCCCCTGCTCCTGTCTCTACTACCGTCTAGATCCCTGCTTTTGCTCCTTCTGCGGCTATCTAAAACTAGCGCCTCTGAGTGGGATGTGTATGAAGTTTCCTAAGAACGTCTCTGTATCTCTTTATTTAGTATCCCGCTTTTGGCAAACTCCATACTGACCACGCCTTCCGGAGCAGAAGCGATATAGACACTCACATGGTTTCCCACGTGTCTGACAATGTATACAGCAACCAAAGTCCCTGAATCTTGTCGTCGAACTTGACTCCCATTGAGGATAGCTGGTCAACCACGTCCCGGAACTCACTCAAGTGATCCGTAATGGATGCACCATCTTTGTACCGCAAATCCATCATCATCCAGATAACGAACAATTTATTCACCCCGGTCTTCTTCGCACACAAAGATTCTAGCTTATCCCACAGTGTCCTCGCGTGCTCAATGTTGGCAATGTGGTTGTACATGTTCTCGTCAATAAACTGCCGTATGTACCCTCACACCTGTATATTCGAAGTACCAGTCCTCATCGAATTTGTCAGTGGGCTTCTTGGACACAAATACTAGAAGATGCAGCTTCTTGACGAACAACAAATCCTTCATCTTACTCCACCAATCATGATAGCTGGTACCGTTCAGGTTCACCATGCGCACTGACTTCGTGCCTATCTCTACTTTCTGATTTGACTGCCAACTTCTGACACCTCTCTGAAACCTTGCTCTGATACCACTCTGTTGGAAATGAAGTACGAAAACCGTTCCCCTAAATCAGAAAGTCTTGAGAGAGAACCGAGTAAAAAACACACAAACAAAAAATGCCAATATAATCGCAGACACAGAGATTTTTACGTGAAAAATTATTGCAAAAAAAACTACGGGACGATCGGAGTCCAACCTTGAAGAACCTCCACTAATGGGATAAAAGACACCCTTTACAAGCTCCTCCCGATCTAACACAGATCACCACAACTCACTGGGACAGAAAATAGATTATAACCACGAAGATGGAAGACAACGAAAATATTCAAAATTGATCTCCTTCTTCGAAACGTCCTCTAATCCTTCTTTCTCCTTTTCAAAGTTGCACAAGCACTCTTGCCACTGTAACGCCTCAGTCCCAAAATAAATGGGACCAGTTACGTATCATGCCAGTTGTATACATACGAGCATAAGAGATGTTTGTATGTATACAATAGCTGTGAAATGTAGAAAGCCATGACAAACTAAATAAATCTCATCCACAATTACTAAGATTTAATGATATGATCAAATAGTCATTTGTACAAACGTTGGACGGAGACATATCCGCTACCAACAAATTTAAATAAGAAGAAATATAAAAATAAATGATTTGGTCGAGCGAAGCAAATGACGAGTCCAAGAGCAATCATCACGAAAGAAAGAATGGCCTTAGCTAGAGCACCTACAAGAAACCACGAAACACACCTGGAGAAATCATCAGGTCCTCAGAGGGACGTAACAAGACACATAATATCATGCCAATAAACTGAATAATAAAAGCTCAACAGAAAATATGCATGAGTAAAGGTTCATAACCATTCTATGTGGAATACACTTTAGAGGACAACGTTCTACGCATGGGCTGTAACGGATTCACGCAAGCAAATAATAAAGAGTGGCCAACAAGTAGCGCTCATCCGAGACACTATCGGTCGGGTAACACGTAGCGCTCCGAGACACTATCTGCCAAATGTGTGTAAAAATAAATGTAGCCCCTACGCTAGTAGCTGTCCCCTCCCCCAATGATACTACACATGTGTCGTAACCTCAACACACAAACACGTGTCGTTTCTACCACACTGTTTATAATAGATAATTGTCAAGTCTTCTAACATGCATCTATTGACAGTTATTCCTACGCATGCACATATGAGATCAGCCCACACGCAAGTGACCTCTATGATACTCACAACTCTCACACACAACTCGTGTACAATCGTGACAAGTCAACGAGACACACTAAATTTGACGGTAGTCTCTTAACTCTAAGCCAATTGGATAAAATATAATTTGTATCTACATATAAATTAGAAAGAAACAACTTGAAATTAAACAAAACATGCATGATATTGAGCAGAAAATTTAAACAATAAAGGCAAGGTGTCTTGCCTGGTGTGTCGCCTGGTGTGGTGTAATGATCCGACAAGTTCTGAATAGTCCGATGGCCGGGGTTGTGTGAACATGGTCCGAATAGGAGTATATGATTAGTAATGATAAATGATGATAATCGGGAGAATTATTGGAATATACGTCCATAGACTATTTTGAAAATATATTAATATTTTATAACTATATTTTCGTTACTCACAACTTTTTTTTTGAAATCTAAAAATCATCTATACTAAAACTCTATGTTTGTAATATAATATTTTAGATCAAAAATATAGATATAGTTTTTATGAATCAAAAATACCTTTTTTTTAAAAAAAATAATTCTAGAAACTTATGTAAGGCTGGAACCCCCATTTTGTAAATCTATAATTTTTATTTATAAAAAAAAATTACGGCAATCTATCACAGTTCCCTAACATCTTTTCTTCAAAATAGTTTTTAGCAAATTATTTTCTTTAGTTAATTAAATAATTAGTATAAATAATTTGTGCTAATAATACCTTAATAATAAGAATAAAAATAATAATTATAATAATAACAGTAATAATAATACTAATATAATAACATAATACTAATACTAATAATAATAATAAGCAGTAATAATAATACTAATAATAATAATCAGCAGTAATAATAATACTAATAATAATAATATATCAATATAAGTTAAACTTTACTCCTCCTTCCCCAAATATTCACAGAGAGGGAGAGAGAGATGGAGAAGAGTGAGCGGAGGGTTTACCGGAGACTCGGCGGCAAAGGGCGGCGCCGGCGGCGGACGGGGAAGAAGGGAGCTCGGACGGCCATGGCGGTTGGATTAGGCTAGCGCCGACACAGCGTGGAGAAACTTGCGCGCATCTGCGCGTCGGGGCGTCGGCGGAGGCCATAGGCGCCGTACACAGGCGGAGGTGACGAGGGAGGTTGCCGGCGTGGTCGAGGAGACTCCACGCAGCGGTGCTTGACTCCGAGCATGGCCGGGTTGGGGTTCGGCGGTGATTACGGGCTATGTTTACGGTGGACGATGACGCAGAGTGGCAGCATACGGGCTCAGCGTGGATGGTTATTCGAGGCGGAGAGGGGCTTCGGTGCTCCGCCCTGGATCTGGTGGAGGCACGTCGAGACCACGGAAGAGTAGGTCGGACTTCGCTGAACGCGACGGCTCAGCGAAGGGTGGCGGCTGCGTCCTGTTGTAGGGGCACGGCTGATGGGTTCCGATCGCCGGACGTGGACACCGAAGACGGCAGCGGTGGTCGGGCCGGATGCCTGCTCCGCGGCGGTGAGGAGTCGAAGAGGGGAAGAGGTCGGGTTTTCACAGCGGGTGCAGTCTACTTGTCATATGCGACGACGACTACGGTGAGGTAAGGGATTTTGCCCAATTTTCTTTCTTGGTCGATTTCATGGTGTTTTGTTGCGGTGTCGGATGTCCCTGGTGGTTAGGGCGATAGAATTTTCGGGTAGTGATGGGGATGGTGTTGTTGTTGGCGTGGCCGGGTCTGCATTTTGGCCGGAGTCTTTGGTCGTCGGAAGGCAATGGTGGGGGCGATGGTGATGATGAAGGTGGGTTCGCCGGTAATGGCGAGGCTGGAAGAAGTGGTGGTGGTTGTGATGAGGTTGGGTCGGAGAACGGGTTAGAGTGGCGACACAAGGGAGGCAGGGTGTTGCGGCTGGCGGATGTAGGCTTAGATGGGGTGTGTTGGGGTTTTGTATCGTCGTGTCGGGGATTGTCCGACACGACAGAGAAGGGATCGGGTGGTCTGTCCTACGTGACGCGAATGGCGTCGAGGCCCGGGTTTGTCGGACGGAACGAAAATATTGTATATGTAAAAATAATTAGAGGATGGGATGGTGACACGGACACGGACCACGGTGCACGGGCACGAGTAGGATGATGGTTGTGGTATTTTTGGCTGTGGAAGAAAACATGGAGAAACTCCCCTATTTAAAGGGTTGAGGAGATCCTGGTTGGATAAGGAGTAGGGGAAATTTAAACCCCATTTTAGATAAATCCCGTACTTAATTTAAATCAAATTAGAAGACCATTTAAATCCAAATCCGAATTTAAATCATAGATAAACTCTCTATTAAATTTAAACTCCAATTAGAATAAAATATTTCCAATATAATTTATCCAAATTAATTAAATTTAAACCAAAACAATATTTTTAAATAGTTTTTCGAATAATAAAATTAATATTAAATAAATTTCGAAAATATAATTATTTTCATGAATTTAAAGTCATGTATCTCGTATGCAAAAGATTATTTATGTAAAACATCATTTTGAAATTATCAATTATATTTGTATAATAAAAGTAAATAGCTCTTTTTAGATTAAATCAATACAGTTTGTAAATTGATTAATAAAGGTAATATAAGTAAATAAATAAAATATTTACCATATGAAATTTGAATTACATAATAAAATATTTTCATACCTCGCACATATTCGTACTCGACGAGCAAATACGAAAAATGCGAACTCGTACGCGACGTATAAATACGAAAAACAAAATTAACACCAAAATAAAAATTATAGTAAAAATTTAGGAGGGTTTACATCCTACCCAACTTACAAGAATTTTGTCCTCGAAATTTAGGAGTAGGTAGGGTTTGAGGGAAACACAAGAGTTTATCGATAAAGTTTAAGCAACGATTCGGAATCCAGCAAGCAATTTGAACAATAATGATCTAGATAAAAATTTTGGTATAGTTTAGGAGATATCTCATGGCATCCCAATCAGTGTCTAAATTAAAAATGACTATCATTTATCCAAGAAGTGCAAGCTCACAAAATGCAACAATTTTTCCATCTCAAAAATTTACTCGCTCGATACTCTTGATTCAAGATTTCATCGTCATATCTCGAATCATTTTATCTATAGTAACTTTATACAGTCTCTTCAAATTTCATAATCCACAAGAATCATTTTTCCTTAAAAATTTTTTTCTCTCAAATTGGGGTTTCTCCTCAATTTTAACTCATAAAATTTTTGGTTCCTCCAAACATATTCTCAAATCATAACTCTCGTAACCTTAGTTTTAGTCTTGATTATAACATTTTAAAAATCACGTACCTCATATAAGTCTCAAACTTTTGGGATTTAGTAAATTCCCCAATCAAATTTCCCTCTTTTTTAGCCTTGTAACGTATTTTCATTCCTTTATAACTATCCTCAAAATAAATCTCATAAACTATTAGAAATTCTTCGAGGCATACTTACGTATATATCCGACCTTCAAACCGATATTTATTCCCAAAAATCCAATTCACAAAATTTGATTCCTTAGGGAGATGTTTAAATCCTATAGCTCACAATAGAAATTTTGATAAGTTAAAACCTTCGATTCAATAATCTCTACTCATATCTATTTTTATACCCCATTTTTCCTCAAGCTAAATTTGTCTTTCGTAATCCTCTTGAATTTGAAATTCAATAAACCCTCAATGAATTTAGTCTAAGTAAAAATCACTCTTCACATACTCATTTAACAACGTAAAAAATTTATCTTTAAGGTACCATCATAGAAATCCATCTTCATATTCTTGATTACTCTTGAACCTGTTTGTCACTTACAAGTATACCATCTACTTAAACATAATACCTTTTTCAATTCCAAAGAAAAAAAAAATTAACTTATGTCAAATCTTATATACCTTGTAAATGCCTACTCATCTTAACCAACTATACCATTGGTCTCCTCTATAGAATTTTTAATCTAGTCCCGTGTGACTGAAAGGGGTATTGATCTAGTCTCCATCTCTGCACAAAATCATATACGAACCAAGGCTACATGAATCATAAAGGAGTTTAATGTAATCCTCGAGAGGAAGCTAGCCAAAAGGAAAGAAAAGAAAAATATATGGTTAGGTTCAAGGGTCGTGGTGAGGGTTATGAAGATGTTATGGGTCTGAGTAACCAAGATAAATAAAGGATAAGCAACCAAGGATAAACACAAAGTTAAGCATTTATGGAATTAAGTAGATCATAATCATATATGGGGTCGAAAGAATTGAGTCAAGATTTGCTCTCTAACTGAAGATAGAAATAATGGTATTATGGTAGGGTTTATAGCTAACCATTTTGACTTGAAAGTCGCATCATAAAAATGAGTACAAGAGGGCGTGTTTTAGTGGCACATGGTATACCTACATGAAGGTGGACTCGTCTAGGTCTTGCATATGGAATTTGTTGGATGGAAAAATCGAGTGTTGTGCTCCAAATATCCAAGTCACGGTAAAGGACACAAAGAAATTAAAATAAAGTGGGAGTTCATGAGACAATGATCAACGCACAAATAAATGACCAAGCATGATAATGATAATTCAAATTCTAGTAAATCAAGGTAAAATAAGTTAGAAATACAGTTTCTAAAGATATGATAACCACTTAGATGGAGTATGATTAAGGAACAATCTAATCATTTCTCAAGTCACGATAAATCTAGATTTGAGGGAATGTCGAGTATGTCAAGATTGAGATATCTTCACATAGTTTGGCAGATGACTTAACTACACTCGAGTATACAACTATCATGGCAATTAATGAGGAACACTTGTATTCCATTAGGTGACTTGCTTGCTTCTTGGTCCTCTACCAATATGATCTAATTTCAAGTTCCTTAACAGTTTCGAAATAAAATCTCAAGATACTCCATCAAGTATTTAATCATAACTTAAAGTTTAATTTCCTTTAAATAAATTCCAAATAACCTTCATCATATTTAATGCAGCACAACTAAACTTTCATAACAAGCCATCACTTTTAAAATTTCCAATTCTCAAATGTACCTCGAGATAAACTCTTAGCCTATTTCATCAATCGTAAATCATGTAACTCAAATTAAATCTTTTTTTTACCAAAATTTAAATATCCATAATCAAGGCGTTAAACTTGAAATCTAATTAACTTTATAAATCATAGATCATATGACACAATTTAAAATTTGAATTTTTTTCCTTCAAAGCCGCTTTCATATCCTCCAAATATTTAAACAAAATTTTACAATCATCTCTTCAAACTCAAAATTAAATAAACTTATAAATCGTACGACTCAATTTAAAATCTCAAGCTCTCTCAAACTAAACTTTCTCTTCTTTAGTTGTCTAAGAATCATAATTAAAACTTCTTAAATAATCTCGAGATAAACTTTATAATATTACAATCCAAACTTTTAAAGTTAACCATAAATCATGCGTCACAATATAAAACTTAAGTTATTTCTCAATCGATTTCATATCCCTAATCATAACTATTTCACCATTTCAAAAAAAATCGTAATCAAAAATTTGTTTTCTCGATCTAGTTATCCTCTTGTGTATACCACCTTGTAATAACAAAATAAATTCTAACTATCCTTTGAAGGCGGTAATATGCTACTACCCAATTTGGAATTAACTAATCCTTAAGATCATATCTTTAGGAAAAATAATGCCTTTACTCAAATATAACCTCAATGGATATTAATTGTCAACATAATCCTTCTAGCCATGTGTTTACCCCATAAGCATATACTAGTGTAGTCATCTTCCTAGTTGTCGCTAAGCATGAAACTAAGAATATACGGTAGAAGGAGTCAAGCAAGATGGAAATCAAGGAGGTCGAACGAGAGTTCGAAATTTGAAGTCAAGAAATGACGTCAAGTAAGTGGATGAGATTCTAGACTCTAATTCTATATTGCAGGTCCGTTCGGTACATTAATATAACCGAAATGGCAATCTCGACCTATATGGGCCACCACAAAAATATGTAATACCCCAGTCCCAAAATACATGGGACCAGTTACGTATCATGCCAGCTGTATACATACGAGCATAAGAGATGTTCGTATGTATACAATAGCTGTGAAATGTAGAAAGCCATGACAAACTAAATAAATCTCATCCACAATTACTACGTGTCACGACCCGTACCCTAGAGTTAGGGCACGAGAACGTAACAACGCCCAGCCTACGCCGCAGTGTCGGCGGTAGAACGCTGTCCTAGGTCTCAATGCATCTAACAGTATAAGACTAAACAGTTTATACTCCCTGAATGGGGGTGACATAGCAGATACAACTCAATCACATCTAAGGTAGAGCATGATACGAATAGATAAAACATGAAATCCAAAAGAGATACAGGAGATAGAAGTCTAAGTGTCTAAGGTACATGAATCCAGAAATACATCTCAAAACTCAATAAAGATACAGTAATCCACAAAGTAAATACAACTCCAGACAAAAAGAAATAACTACCTAAACAACCTCTAATGTCTCCTCTAGGCTAGCAGACACCTCCAGGCTATCTGTAAAATTTATCAACAGGTCCAGTCAGGACTGGAGCGAGCACAGTACATCTCAACAGATCATAGCAGGTTAGAAAACATATAACATGCAGTAAAGTAAGATACCAGTACTGAAGAAAAACAGTATGTAAACAGAGAAAGAACTGTAATAGAAATATCTACTATACATAGAGAACTAGCAGTGACTAGTGAGTCAGAGTACATCATGAACATGTAAATGGCCTGGGATGATTCTGATAAGACACTAAGGAATGATTCTGATAAAAAACTACTGGTGTATTATTCACATGCCCACTTATACTCTCCCGTACCCCCAATCAATACACAAGGATCCAGCCAGGTTATGTTATGATGCTATGTAACAGACCCCGAAGGTAATAGACCCCGAAGGTGATAGACCCCGAAGGTGATAGACCCCGAAGGTAATAGACCCCGAAGGTGATACATAGTAGTCCCATAAATGGGATAAGGATTCTAGGAAGACTCTACGATCATAAGAGTATATGTCGTAAGTGATCAAAGAACCAATGAAGCATATGATATGCCATGTAAGTGAAACGCACAGATCATGTAGTACCCGATGCTCCCTAAGGATAACATCTCAAGAAGGGATCCATATAGTACCAATCCGTGTGACCAACGTGACAGTACAAGTAAAGTAATCTACTGCAGGAAATAATTCTAAGCAGGATATGAAATGATCAGAGAATGTACTCGCCTCGATAACCTGAACAGCTGATAAGTAAAGGAGGGTCCCACTGAAGCCACAGAGTCCTATTTAAAGCAACACAGGTTACAAGGTGTTCAAGTTAAAATAAATGAATCTCTACAGGCAATCTATATTATTCTAGGTTCTTCTAAGTCAAAACAACTCTAGGTCGACTCCGGTCAATAATCTAGTCAACTAGGTCAAGTGTTGACTTACAATTGACTTTGGGTCAACTGGTCAACTCTGGTCAAACAGGGTCAATTCTAGTCTAATATAAAGTGTACTTCGTTATTTGTACGTCGAAACTTACGACACGCAAATCGAGATAAGAAGATTATCGGTAAGGTTGATAATCTCATTATAGTGATCCACGTGTCCAACTTGTCAATTTTGGCGATGTGAGATCACTGGAATTGGCTGATCTCAGTTTCGTTGTACTAATCCCGAAATACGAACATTATATGGATTAATTATTAATTAATTATAAAAAGGTTAAACTCAGAGAAATTATCAACAAACATTGTCGGACGATGAAATGAACATCGTCAACGTGTCCAGAATGGTCAATTTAGCTAGGATAGCCTACCCAACGGTCTAATTTGGACACAAGGGCAAAAAGGTAATTTCGGGTCAAACGGTGTCCGTGTCGGAGCCGTTTTGCACCGAAAAACGTACAAGAAAACAAGTCTACAAAATATAACAAATTTTATGTCCACGAAACCAGAATGTCGATACGAACCCAACGGTATCTCCAGAATTGGATTCCGTTGACCCGATCTCCATTTGGCCCGTTGACCAGAACTTGGGATTCCGGTTTGCACGGAAATGCGTGTCGGAGCCAAAGTTCTCAAAACTCAGCAAACTACCTGTCAACGAGTCCAGAATGATGATACGAACTCAACGGTATCTCTGGAATTGGATTTCAATGAGCCGATCTCAAAATGACCCGTTGACCCGGATATTGGTATCCGACTTGCACCGAAATGCGTGCCAGACCCAATGTCCACCAAAACCTAGCATATTATATGTCAACGAGTCCAGAATGACGATACAAACTCATCGATATATCCGGAATTGGATTCCGATGAGCCGGCGTCAAAAAGTCCCATTGACCCAGAATGTGGGACCCGTTTTGCACCGAAAAACGTGCCCGGGCCCACGTTCTCCAAATCTAACAAATTTTATATGAAAAAATGCCAGAACGACGCCATAAGTCTAATGGTGGTGTCAGAAATGAAATCTGGAGTCCCGTGTTCAAAAATGGAATTTTACAAGTTAGAAATTACGAATTCGGACGACAAACTTTGGCGTCGAATTCAACCAATCAAACAAGCTCACAATGAAACAAAACTGGAGGGGTAGTAAGAGGGTTATACCAGCTTCGCACCGGAACTGGTAGCACGCCAAACGGAGCTGCGGTGGAGGAGATACAAGCTGACGAAGTTGGCTCCACGAAACTGTCTAAATTTAATATAATTTAAACGGTCAACTTGGTGGACGGTTTTCATGTACCAAACGATAAAATTAACGGACAAAAATTGACATGAGCGAAGGTGGATATACCGAGATTGCGACGGAGCGAAGAAATCGCTGATCCAACGGTCGGATCTCCGGAAAAACGTGCGCGAAGTCGCTGCGACGGAGCACCAAAACGGACTCAATCTCGCGCGCGTCACGACGGGACGTCGTGCAAAACGCACGAATCGCCTCGACGGCGCGTCCCGGAGGACGGTGGCCATCAGGACTGATCGCCGGAGTTCGCGCGCATGGCCAGGGGGCCACGGCGGCGTGGCAGCGCACGACGACGGCCCACGCGCGTGCGTGCGTGCGCGCCTGTGCACGCATGTGCTGCACTGTCGAAGGTTGCTGCTGCAGCTGGTGGCCGCGACGGCGCGCTGCCTGGCCGACGACGGCGTTGGCCGTGCGGCCAAGGGGCGACGGCGCCCTCGACGAGGGAGGTGGTGGTGGCTCGAGCTTGGAGGAATGGTGAAGGTGGCGGAAATGGAGTGAGGAGGAGGAGATGAAGAGGAGTTGCTGCGGTGGAGTGGGTGGCCAGGCTGAGCTCGCCGGGGTGGTGGCCGGCGGCGCTCGACCGAGGAGGAGGTGGTCGGGCCAGTGTAGGGGTGGTGGTGAGGATGTATGCTGCTGTTGTGTTTTGTTGGTTTTGTGTAGGAAAAGAATAGTGAGAGAGAGAGAGAGATGTTAATTAATGAATGAGAGGGAGAGAGAGAGAGAGAAAAAGATTCCCCCCCCTTATTTTAGGGCCGGCCAATACATATTGGCTGAGTGTGGGAATTCCATGGGGGAAATCAATGGAGGGGATTAATTGAGGGAATCAATGGCTAGGAACAATAGGTTGGAAAAATGGTCATTCCAAAGGAGATTTAAAATCAATAGAAAATTTCTATTAAATATAGAAAAATAGGCAAATGAGTACTAACATTTTTGGGCAAGAAAAATATGAGGGCGTCATGAGAGAGGAAAAATGAAGCTGGGGTTGGGTTCAGTGGAGAATCCAAGGGCTAGAAATAATTTGTAGGAAATGGGTCATTCCAATGGATTAAATTCAAGAAAAGTTTCCCATTAAATAATAAAAATAGATAAAATGAGAAATTGATATTTTTGGGCAATAAATATGAGGGTGTCCCGATGGAGGGCAACATGAAGCTGGACTGGGCTCGGTGGAGCCGGATTGGGTCAAAACTGGACATCGTGCAAAAATAGAATTAAAATTAGACGTTGATGATCATGTGTAAATAAGTAGCACATGGGGATTCCAAATAATGGGACACAAGTGGCGGACGGATAGTAGGCTCAAAGTGGGCCATGTCCATAGTTGGGGCAGACAGGTTTTGGTCGACAGGGGACCCACAAATCAAGTTGGAAAATGAATGTGACACCGTGGAGTGAAATAAAATCGGGTCACGTGTCGGGAAAGTTGTGCGAATCAAATGGATCACAAAATGACATGAATGAGTGGGAAACGAAGGTCATGGGTGACGAGCGTCTCGAGTAGATCATCAATGAGGAGTTGGTTTCAAGAAACTGACTGGTCTTGCGCTCCCAATTTAAATGTCATGGTAACGCGCTGAAAATGATCAAGAAAAAGAGTGGGAAAATAAATAACAATCAAATGGTCTAAACCGACCCAAAGTTCAGCGAAGTAGAAAGAGTACAAGGGAACAAGTTTGGATGGGACACTATATACCGTCATGAAGGTAATCGTGTCCACTCCAAAACTCGTGAAGAAGATTTCCAGAGTTGAACATCCCTGATACTCCAAATATCAAAGGCATGGAAAAGTACACTTAAGGGAAAAATAACAAAATAAATTATCTATCAAAACCAATCAATCAGGAAATAAAATAAAATGAAAAAAAATCAACCCGAAATTCAGGGTGCTAACATCCTACCCACCTTATAAAAATTTCGTCCTCGAAATTAAAATATCCCTACTCCCTCTAGGTCAAACCCCCACAATCAAAGTCCCAGAACTTAAACAAATCATACCATCAAATAAAAGACAATATCCAGGGTCATGGCATACGGTGACAGTGAAGTCTCATCTAGGTTTACTAGTCATGCTAACCAACGGTCATAGGGTATTAAACACACAAGCAAATCCAGGGTGCTAAACGAGAAGGATGCAGAAATATCAAATCATCAAACTGTAAGACAGTCTACCATCCCATGTGAAAACTGGTACTCATCAAAAAAAATAAAGAAAGGTAACCACCAATCATCTAAAAGGGTACAGAAAATCAAATTGAAAATTAAGGAATTGAAAATCACTTGCATTAAAATCCAATCACAATATATATATACATAGAGAGCGTTATAGAGGAAAAACTAGCATCATGTGTATGGGGACATGTTCATACGGTTAGATAGTAGGCGTGTGTGTACGTGAATACATATGAAATTGTATATGAGAAATTGAGTTCCAAATCAACAGCTATCAAGTTACACTAATCATGGCATATTGGTTAACAATCTACAATACGCAACCTATTTAATCATAACATGCATGGCTAACCATATATATATATATATATAAAATAGAGACTTAGCCATGTATCTATATATGTTATAACATATATGCATAAACTCTATATATATCCTTATAGATATATAATCCTAACATAGAGGGGAGGGTAAGGTTAAATGACAGTATAAACTATGTTAGAGTGTGTGTGTGTGTATCCTTGTACAGGGTTATAGCTTAGTATTGAAAGGTTAAATCCAGTTTTAGTTCAGCATTTACATACAAAATCTAAAATAAGCTAACATTTAAACCAATGTAATATTAACATAATGCAGACTCAGATTTTAGGGTTTGAAACATCACAACAAATCTCGACGCTCCCAATATCCTAACATGATAGAGAAGAAACCCTAACACACTATCCATACATTTATCTACGCATACAGTTCAATATTACATATTAAATCTGAACAGAACTAAACATGGAAATCAATATGAAAATGTTAACATGTATACAGTTTTTAGGATATTAGAGAAATTTGAACATCAAACCCAACTCAATGTTTATCACAAACTAACATGTAAGAATATGGAACCTAAATTTATATCCCTACAAACAACAATATACACAGCTCTAAATATTACATTTAAGAAATAAAACAGCAATTTGAACTAACATTTGGAATCCCGCATCAAGGGTTAACATGCACAAAAGTCTCAGATTTTGCAATTTTAACATAACTTAACCAATTTTTTTTTGAATTGAAACTCTATGTATAACATACATGTGCAGTGATGTAAACCTAAATAATAACATGAAATTTATATTTAAATTACGACTTTAACTGGAAAAGCAGGAAACCATAAATATCGTGGTTTTGAAAATTTAGCATCAACTACATATTAATAGTATCTAGATATGTGAGAATCAAGTGTAGCATGCATACGTGTTAGGCAAGTGTCTGATATATATATTCACATACATATTCTCATGTCCCAATAAAAATTTAATTCTACGTTAAGACTAACATTTAGATTCCTACCAAGATTGCAAGCAGGTGATTGACGAAATCAAGACAGTTTTATTATCATTATTATTTAATACAAGAATAATAGCAAAAAAAAAAATAACGAGAAAATCTGTTCTGCTTATCAGTTTAAAGAAGGAACCGTTTTGAAATCCAGACTTAAATATCAAATTCAAGATAAAATCTAGCAAAATCATCGATTCATTGTATTAAGAAAAACTCATAGCAAGAAGTTACACAAGGTTTATGAAAACAACTAAACATACTCTTAAGTTAAATGACAAGAAACTAGGCAAAACAACAAACAATAATTCTCTTTTTTTTTTGAATGACTGAGAAAAAGTAAGAAAACATGTTCAAAATATTTTAAGCACAATCTGATAATCATATGCGTCTATCCAAAATCATGGTACTCTAAATCCTCGTCATACTAGTAAGCAAGGCTACGATAATCACAGAGCCCTTGACTTATGCACATATCTCTAGAATCATGGTATTTAACATTTTTGCGGTGTCGCATACTTGGCTGCAAAAATTTTAAATTCCCACACCCGAGAAATACATCCAGAGTCAGACTATATGTCCTCACCATGCTGGCTAATGTGACTATAGAAGACTAGATTCCATAACATAGATGACCTAGCTCATATAATTTCATCTTGCCAAAAATCAAATTAAATCAACAATGAATACTCAAAAATCAAATCAAAATTTATTAACGAACATCAAAATTCAAAAGTGAACACAATCCATCAAAATGCAACTCGAATGCAACAGCTATCATCAAAATTCAAAATTCAAAAATCTTCCATCAAAATAAATACAAACTCAAATTCAACAATAATCCGTAAAAATTAAATTTAACAACAAAAGTAAAATAAATTAAATCAAGGGAAAAAGAGAGTCTTCAAATCGAAGTTAAATAAGATTCTCCAGGGTCGTCCCAGGAATCTCTCAAGGGGTCCTAATTGTGATTGAGTACCTTCAAAAATATATCCTATTCCTAGTGCAGGCTGTAGTGGCACTCTAGTTCGAATACCACTACACTTTAGTCTCGACCTGCATGGGCCACCACTAAAAACGTGTAACGACCCGCACCCTAGAGTTAGGGCACGAGAACGTAACAACGCCCAGCCTACGGTGCAGTGTCGGCGGTAGAACGCTGTCCTAGGTCTCAATGCATCTAACAGTATAAGACTAAACAGTTTATACTCCCCGAATGGGGGTGACATAGCAGATACAACTCAATCACATCTAAGGTAGAGCATGATACGAATAGATAAAACATGAAATCCAAAAGAGATACAGGAGATAGAAGTCTAAGTGTCTAAGGTACATGAATCCAGAAATATATCTCAAAACTCAATAAAGATACAGTAATCCACAAAGTAAATACAACTCCAGACAAAAAGAAATAACTACCTAAACAACCTCTAATGTCTCCTCTAGGCTAGCAGGCACCTCCAGGCTATCTGTAAAATTTATCAACAGGTCCAGTCAGGACTGGAGCGAGCACAGTACATTTTAACAGATCATAGCAGGTTAGAAAACATATAACATGCAGTAAAGTAAGATACCAGTACTGAAGAAAAACAGTATGTAAATAGAGAGAGAACTGTAATAGAAATATCTACTATACATAGAGAACTAGCAGTGACTAGTGAGTCAGAGTACAATCATGAACATGTAAATGGCCTGGGATGATTCTGATAAGACACTAAGGAATGATTCTGATAAGAAACTACTGGTGTATTATTCACATGCCCACTTATACTCCCCCGTACCCCCAATCAATACACAAGGATCCAGCCAGGTTATGTTATGATGCTATGTAACAGACCCCGAAGGTAATAGACCCCGAAGGTGATAGACCCCGAAGGTGATACATAGTAGTCCCATAAATGGGATAAGGATTCTAGGAAGACTCTACGATCATAAGAGTATATGTCGTAAGTGATCAAAGAACCAATGAAGCATATGATACGCCATGTAAGTGAAACGCACAGATCATGTAGTACCCGATGCTCCCTAAGGATAACATCTCAAGAAGGGATCCATATAGTACCAATCCGTGTGACCAACGTGACAGTACAAGTAAAGTAATCTACTGCAGGAAATAATTCTAAGCAGGATATGAAATGATCAGAGAATGTACTCGCCTCGATAACCTGAACAGCTGATAAGTAAAGGAGGGTCCCACTGAAGCCACAGAGTCCTATTTAAAGCAACACAGGTTACAAGGTGTTCAAGTTAAAATAAATGAATCTCTACAGGCAATCTATATTATTCTAGGTTCTTCTAAGTCAAAACAACTCTAGGTCGACTCCGGTCAATAATCTAGTCAACTAGGTCAAGTGTTGACTTACAATTGACTTTGGGTCAACTGGTCAACTCTGGTCAAACAGGGTCAATTCTAGTCTAATATAAAGTGTACTTCGTTATTTGTACGTCGAAACTTACGACACGCAAATCGAGATAAGAAGATTATCGGTAAGGTTGATAATCTTATTATAGTGATCCACGTGTCCAACTTGTCAATTTCAGCGATATGAGATCACTGGAATTGGCTGATCTCAGTTTCGTTGTACTAATCCCGAAATACGAACATTATATGGATTAATTATTAATTAATTATAAAAAGGTTAAACTCAGAGAAATTATCAACAAACATTGTCGGACGATGAAATGAACATCGCCAACGTGTCCAGAATGGTCAATTTAGCTAGGATAGCCTACTCAACGGTCCAATTTGGACACAAGGGCAAAAAGATAATTTCGGGTTAAACGGTGTCCGTGTCGGAGCCGTTTTACACCGAAAAATGTGCAAGAAAATAAGTCTACAAAATATAACAAATTATATGTCCACGAAACCAGAATGTCGATACAAACCCAATGGTATCTCCAGAATTGGATTCCGTTGACCCGATCTCCATTTGGCCCGTTGACCAGAACTTGGGATTTCGGTTTGCACGAAAATGCGTGCCGAAGCCAAAGTTTTCAAAACTCAGCAAACTACCTGTCAACGAGTCCAGAATGATGATACGAACTCAACGGTATCTCCGAAATTAGATTTCGATGAGCCGATCTCAAAATGACCCGTTGACCCAGATATTGGTATCCGACTTACACCGAAATGCGTGCCAGACCCAATGTCCACCAAAACCTAGCATATTATATGTCAACGAGTCCAGAATGACGATACGAACTCATCGGTATATCCAGAATTGGATTCCGATGAGCCGGCGTCAAAAAGTTCCGTTGACCCAGAATGTGGGACCCGCTTTGCACCGAAAAACGTGCCCGGGCCCACATTTTCTAAATCTAACAAATTTTATATGAAAACATGCCAGAACGACGCCAAAAGTCTAATGGTGGTGTCAGAAATGAAATCTGGAGTCTCGTGTTCAAAAATGAAATTTTACAAGTTGGAAATTACGAATTCGGACGACCAACTTTGGCGTCGAATTCAACCAATCAAACAAGCTCACAATGAAACGAAACTGGAGGGGTAGTAAGGGAGTTATACCAGCTTCGCACCGGAACTGGTAGCACGCCAAACGGAGCTGCGGTGGAGGAGATACAAGCTGACGAAGTTGGCTCCACGAAACTGTCCAAATTTAATATAATTTAAACGGTCAAATTGGTGGACGGTTTTCATGTACCAAACGATAAAATTAACGGACGAAAATTGACGTGAGCGAAGGTGGATATACCGAGATTGCGACGGAGTGAAGAAATTGCCGATCCAACGGTCGGATCTCCGGGAAAACGTGTGCGAAGTCGCTGCGACGGAGCGCCAAAACGGACTCAATCTCGCGCGCGTCACGACGGGACGTCGTGCAAAACGCACGAATCGCCTCGACGGCGCATCCCGGAGGACGGTGGCCGTCAAGGACTGATCGTCGGAGTTCGCGCGCATGGCCAGGGGGCCACGGCGGCGTGGCAGCACACGACGGCGGCCCACGCGTGCGCGTGCGTGCGCGCCTGTGCACGCATGTGCTGCGCTGTCGAAGGTTGCTGCTGCAGCTGGTGGCCGCAGCGGCACGCTGCCTGGCCGGCGACGGTGTTGGCCGTGCGGCCAAGGGGCGACGGCGCCCTCGACGAGGGAGGTGGTGGTGGCTCGGGCTTGGAGGAATGGTGAAGGTGGCGGAAATAGAGTGAGGAGGAGGAGATGAAGAGGAGTTGCTGCGGTGGAGTGGGTGGCCAGGCTGAGCTCGCCGGGGTGATGGCCGGCGGCGCTCGGCCGAGGAGGAGGTGGTCGGGCCAGTGTAGGGGTGGTGGTGAGGATGTATGCTGCTGTTGTGTTTTGTTGGTTTTGTGTAGGAAAAGAATAGTGAGAGAGAGAGAGAGATGTTAATTAATGAATGAGACGGAGAGAGAGAGAGAAAAAGATTCTCCCCCTTATTTTAGGGCCGGCCAATACATGTTGGCTGAGTGTGGGAATTCCATGGGGGAAATCAATGGAGGGGATTAATTGAGGGAATCAATGGCTAGGAACAATAGGTTGGAAAAATGGTCATTCCAAAGGAGATTTAAAATCAATAGAAAATTTCTATTAAATATAGAAAAATAGGCAAATGAGTACTAACATTTTTGGGCAAGAAAAATATGAGGGCGTCATGAGAGAGGAAAAATGAAGCTGGGGTTGGGTTCAGTGGAGAATCCAAGGGCTAGAAATAATTTGTAGGAAATGGGTCATTCCAATGGATTAAATTCAAGGAAAGTTTCCCATTAGATAATAAAAATAGATAAAATGAGAAATTGATATTTTTGGGCAATAAATATGAGGGTGTCCCGATGGAGGGCAACATGAAGCTGGACTGGGCTCGGTGGAGCCGGATTGGGTCAAAACTGGACATCGTGCAAAAATAGAATTAAAATTAGACGTTGATGATCATGTGTAAATAAGTAGCACATGGGGATTCCAAATAATGGGACACAAGTGGCGGACGGATAGTAGGCTCAAAGTGGGTCATGTCCATAGTTGGGGCAGACAGGTTTTGGTCGATAGGGGACCCACAAATCACGTTAGAAAATGAATGTGACGCCGTGGAGTGAATTAAAATTGGGTCACGTGTCGGGAAAGTTGTGCGAATCAAATGGAGCACAAAATGACATGAATGAGTGGAAAACGAAGGTCATGGGTGACGAGCGTCTCGAGTAGATCATCAATGAGGAGTTGGTTTCAAGAAACTGACTGGTCTTGCGCTCCCAATTTAAATGTCATAGTAACGCGCTGAAAATGATCAAGAAAAAGAGTAGGAAAATAAATAACAATCAAATGGTCTAAACCGACCCAAAGTTCAGCGAAGTAGAAAGAGTACAAGGGAACAAGTTTGGATGGGACACTATATACCGTCATGAAGGTAATCGTGTCCACTCCAAAACTCGTGAAGAAGATTTACAGAGTTGAACATCCCTGATACTCCAAATATCAAAGGCATGGAAAAGTACACTTAAGGGAAAAATAACAAAATAAATTATCTATCAAAACCAATCAATCAGGAAATAAAATAAAATGAAAAAAAATCAACCCAAAATTTAGGGTGCTAACACTAAGATTTAATGATATGATCAAATAGTCATTTGTACAAACGTTGGACGGAGACATATCCGCTACCAACAAATTTAAATAAGAAGAAATATAAAAATAAATGATTTGGTCGAGCGAAGCAAATGACGAGTCCAAGAGCAATCATCACGAAGGAAAGAATGGCAAGAAACCACGAAACACACACCTGGAGAAATCACCAGGTCCTCAGAGGGACGTAACAAGACACATAATATCATGCCAATAAATTGAATAATAAAAGCTCAACAGAAAAGTATGCATGAGTAAAGGTTCATAACCATTCTATGTGGAATGCACTTTAGAGGACAACGTTCTACGCATGGGCTGTAACGGATTCACGCAAGCAAATAATAAAGAGTGGCCAACAAGTAGCGCTCATCCGAGACACTATCGGTCGGGTAGCACGTAGCGCTCATCCGAGACACTATCTGCCAAATGTGTGTAAAAATAAATGTAGCCCCTACGCTAGTAGCTGTCCCCTCCCCCAATGATACTACACATGTGTCGTAACCACAACACACAAACACGTGTCGTTTCCACCACACTGTTTATAATAGATAATTGTCAAGTCTTCTAACATGCATCTATTGACAGTTATTTCTACGCATGCACACATGAGATCAGCCCACACGCAAGTGACCTCTATATGATACTCACAACTCTCACACACAACTCGTGTACAATCGTGACAAGTCAACGAGACACACTAAATTTGACGGTAGTCTCTAACTTTAAGCCAATTGGATAAAATATAGTAATTTGTATCTACATATAAATTAGAAAGAAACAACTTAAAATTAAACAAAACATGCATGATATTGAGCAGAAAATTTAAACAATAAAGGCAAGGTGTCTTGCCTGGTGTGTCGCCTGGTGTGGTGCAATGATCCGACAAGTTCTGAATAGTCCGATGGCCGGGGTTGATGTGAACATGGTCCGAATAGGTGTATATGATTAGTAACGATAAATGATGATAATCGGGGAGAATTATTAGAATATACGTCCATAGACTATTTTGAAAATATATTAATATTTTATAACTATATTTTCGTTACTCAAAACTATTTTTTTTTCTTAAAATCTAAAAATCATCTATACTAAAACTCTATGTTTGTAAATATAATATTTTAGATCAAAAATATAGATATATGTTTTTATGAATCAAAAATACTTTTTTAAAAGAAATAATTCTAGAAACTTATGTAAGGCTGAAACCCCCATTTTGTAAATCTACAATTTATTTTATTTATAGGAAAAAATTACGGCAATCTATCACAGTTCCCTAACATCTTTTCTTCAAAATAGTTTTTAGCAAATTATTTTATTTAGTTAATTAAATAATTAGTATAAATAATTTGTGCTAATAATACCTTAATAATAAGAATAAAAATAATAATGATAATAATAATAACAGTAATAATAATACTAATAATAATATGTAGTAATAATAATACTAATAATAATAATCAGCAGTAATAATAATAATAATAATAAGAAATAATATCAATATAAGGTAAACTTTACTCCTCCTTCCCCAAATATTCACAGAGAGGGAGAGAGGGAGATGGAGAAGAGTGAGCGGAGGGTTTACCGGAGACTCGGCGGCAAAGGGCGGCACCGGAGACGGATGGGGAAGAAGGGAGCTCGGACGGCCACGGCGGTTGGATTGGGCGAGCGCCGAGGCGGGGTGGAGAAGCTTTCGCGCATCTACGCTGTCGGGACGCCGGCAGAGGCCAGAGGCGGCCGCGCACAGGCGGAGGTGACGAGGAAGGTTGCCGGCGTGGTCGAGGAGACTCCACGCGGCGGCAGTTGACTCCGGGCATGGCCGGGTTGGGGTTCGGCGGTGATTACGGGCTCTGGTTACGGTGGACGATGACGCGGAGTGGTGGCATACGGGCTCTGTGCGGCCCGTTATCCGAGGCAGAGAGGGGCTTAGGTGCTCCGCCCTGGATCTGGTGGAGGCGCGTCGAGACGACGGGAAGAGAAGGTTGGACTTCACTGAACGCGACGGCTCAGCGAAGGGGGGCGGCTGCGTCCTGTTGTGGGGGCACGGCTGATGGGGTTCCGGTCGCCGGACGTGGACACCGGAGAATGCAGCGGTGGTCGGGCCGGATGCCTGCTCCGCGGCGGTGAGGAGTCGAAGAGGGAAAGAGGTCGGGTTTTCACAGCGGGTGCAATGTACTTGTCATATACGACGACGACTCCGGTGAGGTAAGGGGTTTTGCCCAATTTCCTTTCTTGGTCGGTTTCATGGTGTTTTGTGGCGGTGGCGGATGTCCCTGGTGGTTAGGGCGATGGAGTTTTCGGGTAGTGATGGGGATGATGTTGTTGTTGCCGTGGCCGGGTCTACGTTTTGGCTGGAGTCTTTGGTCGCCGGAAGGCAATGGTGGGGGCGATGGTGATGATGAAGGTGGGTTCGCCGGTAATGGCGAGGCTGGAAGAAGTGGTGGTGGTTGTGATGAGGTTGGGTCGGAGAAGACGGGTTAGAGTGGCGACACAAGGGAGGCAGGGTGTTGCGGCTGGCGGATGTAGGCTTAGATGGGGTGTGTTGGGGTTTTGTATCGTCGTGTCGGGGATTGTCCGACACGACAGAGAAGGGATCGGGTGGTCTGTCCTACGTGACGCGGATGGCGTCGAGGCCCAGGTTTGTCGGGCGGAACGAAAATATTGTATACGTAAAAATAATTAGTAGATGGGATGGTGACACGGACACGGTGCACAGGCATGAGTAGGATGATGGTTGTGGTATTTTTGGCCGTGGAAGAAAACATGGAGAAACTCCCCTATTTAAAGGGTTGAGGAGATCCTGGTTAGATAAGGAGTAGGGAAAATTTAAACCCCATTTTAGATAAATCTCGTACTTAATTTAAATCAAATTAGAAGACCATTTAAATCCAAATCCGAATTTAAATCATAGATAAACTCTTCATTAAATTTAAATTCCATTTAGAATAAAAAATTTTCCAATATAATTTATCCTAATTAATTAAATTTAAACCAAAACAATATTATAAAATAGTTTTTCGAATAATAAAATATTAATATTAAATAAATTTCGAAAATACAATTATTTCCACGAATTTAAAGTCATGTATCTCGTATGCAAAAGATTATTTTTGTAAAACATCATTTTTGAAATTATCAATTATATTTGTATAATAAAAGTAAATAGCTCTTTTTATATTAAATCAATACAGTTTGTAAATTGATTAATAAAGGTAATATAAGTAAATAAATAAAATATTTACCATATGAAATTTGAATTCCATAATAAAATATTTTCATATAATATGTACCTCGCACATATTCGTACTCGACGAGCAAATACGAAAAATGCGAACTCATACGCGACGTATAAATACGAAAAACAAAATTAACAACAAAAATAAAAATTGTAGTAAAAATTTAGGGGGGTTTACAACCACCTTTTCTTTTCTCTCTTTTTTTTTTCTTCTTTGTGTTATTTTTCAACTTACATGCATCAACCTTTCATAAACCCTTGTTTCAAAAAAAAAAAAAACCTTTCATAAACCCTTGTATGAATAAGATTTACCATATTGGAAATCTATACATGGCAGGCCAATATATATGAAAAATTCCAATATGTATCAATCATATATTTAATGAAAATCCAATCATATTTGACTTATCATAATTGAAAGTCCAATTATATGGAAAGTCATTATATGAAAAATTCAATCATAAATATATCATCAAAGTAAATATAGAAATTCAATCATGTATTTGTTACCATATATGTTCCAAAATAGACAATCAATGCACTCTCCGAACTTCTCCGACACACGGATAGTGCTCGTCGCACTCCGAAATATTCTCCACATAGATTAGGAACTCCACCTACTCCAACATTTACTAGTATATATAACCGCAATCAAACACCCTGTTGACTGCTTGGAGGCAACCAAACACCCTGTCGCGAAGCAACACAGCTGGAGGCAGCCAAACACGCTGTAGATTGCAAATACAATTATGGTATTTGGCTTTCAAAATTTTTGGGTGATGCTATCTCCCATTATGTGGCATCTTACATGGCAACTAGCATGGCAGTGTTTTAACCCAAAAAATTAATTACCCAATTTTTTTTTATTGCTAATTTTAATTTAATGTTAATATTAATTTTAATGTTAAAATTAATGTTATGTTAATGTTAATGTTAATTAATGTTAATGTTAATTTTAATTTTAATGTTAATGCTAATTTTAATTTAATGTTAATGTTAATATTAATAATAATTTTAATTTTAATATTAATAGTAATTTTAATTTTAATTTTAATTTTAATATTAGTTTTAATGTTTAATGTTTAATTTTGTCATGTCAGCTGTCATGTCATATCCCACATAACGGAAGATGCTATCATCCAAAAAAATTTTGGAGCCAAATACCCTTTTTTTTTTTCTTTTTTTTTTTTTTTTGCAAATATGGTATGAGATTTTATCCTTGAGTGGAGTACAAATCAATAAATTGACGATTAGGCTGGGTACACTTCCAGTTAATCTTATTTCTTTCATCTCTGTTACACACATGCACACAAAGTAAGCAGGATTTGATTAACCGTCTAGCTATGGTACATTCAAACATTCTAGTCCCTCCGGCCTACGGTGACAAAGAGCACTCTACCGGCAAACCTCGAGGAAACCGCGCATTGTCACGACAGTAGTCATAGATCATGTACGTCTCCCTGAACCACCTGAGCTTCCTAGCACCGTCCGCGTCGAGAGACTGGTCCCACCACTCCGGAGTGGCCCCTGAGCAAGTCGATCTACCTCCCGACCAAACGCACGCATCGGAATAGAAACTCCGATATGATGCAAAGAAAGGGGCCTGGCTCCAGTCGGTCTTCACCAGCCCGCCCCTCGTGGCCCAGTCGTCTGCGTTCCAGAGGCTCGAGTAGAGGCGCATCGGCTGGCTGTCCGGGTACGGCACTCCCGCGCCCTGCGCATTCTTGAAAACTCGGATGGGCGTCGCGTCCACGTAAAACAGTATCTGCTGGCGATTCCAGAGGACGGAGTAGGTGTGGAAATCGAGACGGGGATCGAACCATAGGTAGAACTGCTGCTCCCTGTTGCCCTTCCCCTGCGTGAATACATTCGTATGGAGTATGTACGGCTCTCCGCTCACGTTCCCTAGGAACTCGAAGTCGATTTCGTCGTGCGTCGTACCTTGTGAAGATAACTGCACAGTAGCATTAGTTCACACTACAGACTACTTATTAGCTCGAACTGTTAAGTTGTGGATCAATAGCATATCATACGAACTACTTACGTAATATGCGGTGACGGTACCAGCAGAGTTTCCGGGTACCAGCTTGATCTTCATGTCGATTCTTCCAAAGAGGTACTCTTGCTTGGACTGGAATCCGGAGCCGGAGAACCTATCGAGAGAGAGCTGCAGGAGATCACCATTTTCCCATATCTTTCCCCTCCCACTGCCCCATGTGATATCAATGTCCCTAAAGAAGTTTGCTGATACCGCTACGAGGAGGGTGAAGAAGAAGAAGGAGGTTTGTGAAAACAAATATTGCCTGGCCATTTTCATAATAGACTGTGTTGATCAAGAGAGGTTGGAGTGAGCGGGTCTATATAGACCGAGGGAACTGATCTAGAGTATTGAGTTCAGGCTCTTCAGATTCCAGCTGTTTTCAAATATGAGGTCCTTGAACTTATCCCATACTTACGTGCTTGCTTGGCTTGTGTTTTTCTCTTGACATGCTTGTTGAGTTGATGTGGTTATCATCCATAAGCATCTTTCATTTTTAGTCTGGTTCTTTTCTTTCGTACCAATCAGAGTGGCATTGGTTATATTGTAGATAATTGGTTCCAATTATTGGCGAGGGTGGGCTAATATGATTGCCGGGCGGGCGAACCAATCCTTCCCAATGACTGAAACTAGGGATAAATTATCCCTTCGCTGTAGCTTCAGTTGCACCATCTGCTGGTACATCTATGTCGCAGATAAATTTGCATAGTACCTTAGCTTCATTTTGAACGGAACTTCCTATGACGGATTTGATTTGGCGCTAAGAAGAGCACAGAATGAAATATGCAGCACTAAAATGCATTAGAGGCTGTTTATTAAGTGTGATTTGGGCCTTAGATTCCGGGTTTAACCGGATTTGGGACTGGATCCAAACAAGCCAGCATTTGGTAAACATTTGTTTGGGTGGGGAGGTTTTTTTTTTTTTTTTTTTTATAGGTAACTTATAAGGGCACTTCATTTTTTTATCAGAGCTAGTCCGGATTGGGGCTAGCCCAAATTTTTTTGGATTTTACTCGGGACATCCCATTTTTTTGATTTAGGGCTGTTGCAAAGTAAAATTTTCCCAAACCCAAATTTTTCTTCTCATTTGCAAAAAATTTTCTTTCTCTTCCTAAACCCTAACTCCTCTCTTATTCTTCTTCTTCCTCTTCTCCTCAACCATTTCTCCATCCCCAAGCAATAAGTTAATTTAAAAATTCCTAGAAATTTCTTCCCCGTAGAAATTTTCTCTTCTTCCTCTTCTCTTCTAAATTTCCTTCTCAAGAAGATCGATGGCACCCAAATTCTTTCTCTATTTGTTTCCAAAACCCTAGAAATTAAATTGAAAAATTCAAGCATCCATTACATTGTTTATTTCAATTGTTTGAAGCCCATTTGAATTAAACTACATTCGGAGTGGGAAATTACCCATTTAAATTAAACACAAGTATACACGAACGAGAAAACTCTGCGTCGACAAAGACTGTCCAATTTTCTGGCAGTCCTACAAACCGAATGGACTGCCAGAAAACTGGGCAGTCCTAAGTCACAGCATGTGAAACAAAGGACTGCTCATTTTTCTGACAGTCCTTACTGTATTCAGGACTGCCAGAAAACTGGACAGTCCTACATACAGTAAGGACTGCCAGAAAAATGGACAGTCCTTTGTTTCACATGCTGTGACTTAGGACTGCCCAGTTTTCTGGCAGTCCATTCGGTTTGTAGGACTGCCAGAAAATTGGGCAGTCCTTGAGGAAGAAGAAGAGGAAAAAAATAGAAAAAAGTGACTTTTATACCAAAGAGTGGAATAGCCCTGATCAATTTTTTCAATGACAAACTTGTAAATAATAAAAAGTTTAAAATGGGCTAGCCCTGATCAAAAAGTAAAGTGTCTTTATAATAAATTTTTTTTTATTACAACCCACACACATCTACAGATAATTACGATTGGGAGATCGAACCATGTTTGTCCCAACTGGTATTCGTGCTATTTTCTAGGTGAGCTGTAACTGTCGGACATTTGGGTTCGGGGTGCTAAATGTGCATACGGAGCAGCGCTCAAATTATTTCCCGTATACTTTCTCTCTTCCACTCCTTCCTCACTCCAGAGGATTGAGAAGTTGGATTTTCTTTACTTTGTTGAGCAGTTCTCCCATTCTGTATTTTTGAAATTTTTCGGCTGAGTTTTGTCACCGTTGCTCCGCTCCCGTCACGCCAACACATGCACATTGTATGCATGAAACTTGAACCCCATTTTTTTCTTAAATTTTTCTCAAATTAGAATTTAGAACTATATTTTAATGATATATATAGTGTAGAACTACCATGTACTCTTCCTAGATCCGGGTTTTTTTTTTGCTGTTTTCTTGCCAAATTTCTACATTATCTCGAGTTTTTTTAATTACTTTGCATCGAAATTTTCTTACATTTTTTCTGTATCTTCAGATCTAGCACTTTGGTTTTTTAGAACATGCACGATTAGGACATGATTTTCTATACAATTTTTCACCAGTTCTCTATCAACTTTTATTAGAACATGATATTTAGAATTTCTTCTAAATTTACTATTTCTACCATGAGTTTTGGCTATTTTCTTCGGATCTAGCACATATATTTGTTCTTTCTGATGGAAGTACGTCATATTCTGTTACTTGGGAGGTATAGGCCTTTTATACCTTCAATTTGAACTTTTGAAGTATGCCATTTCATTTGTTCTCATTTTACTACTGCATTATAATCTCTCGAATTTTTACCTTAACCAACCTATATTTGATATTTGTTTTCTGAATTTTGAGTTTTGTATTGGCAAGTGTTCAAGAAGATGGTTTCCTATATAAGTAACATTCTAGTTCTATTGGAAACACGGTGTGATCCAAACAAGAGTTGGTCCACGAGTTGCAATATTGGACTGGACTCATATATCTTAAAAGAAAATTTTCATGTAAGGCTTGAACTGAGAAATCATAACATATATATACTTATGGTATGGAACACTCAGGAGGAAGGACGGGAGCTACGTGGACGAGAAGGCCAAGAAGACTGTTGTAAGTATTTCAATTTATATTATAAATTAGAATAATATGAGGTATTAAAATTTATATTACAAGTTAGAAGTCCATTAGAAAATTAAGCACGGGTCATTGGATAAGCTGAGATCCATTCTATACAGACTGAGAACGCCACTGGAACAACTGAGGATGGTGTAGAAGAGAGTGCCACAGAGTCTCGCCCGCCACCACGTCCTCTTCCATGGCCGCTCAAACGAACGACTTTTTTATACAGGACACTGGTGGAAGAGGGAAGGGCGGACACGTCTACGGCACTGGCTCCTTGGCGACGTAGATTTTGGTATACTCGAGACCTCTATTGTCGGTGTCTTCTGCTGCGGCACAACTTGATAGGATATAACAACTTGTTACGGCGATGACCACATTGCAGGCCACAATGGTGGGTATGCAGGAGTCGATCAGCAGCATACAGACCCCCATGTCGCATGGTTCATACGGTGTCCGTGCTCCTCCCGTTGTAGTCCCTAACGCCACAACGTCTGGTCCTTCTGGTGCCTTTGCTTCTCCCACTGCTGCATTTGGCCCTATTATATCTACTAGCACAGTGATGAGGCTCCTAAGTTTGTTGTCGTCGAAGGCGTTAAGCTCATTGTCATCTGAATTAGTGAATGAAATTTCCTCAAACGTCCTCGAACTTATGCATGAGCAGGGAGCACCGCCAGATCGATGATTTTGTTTTATTTGATATTTATTTGTGTTGTAGTAATTGCGGACTTGTGGGTGTTGTTTATTTGTGTTGTAGTACTAGTGGACTTGTGGATGTGTTTATGTACTTGATTACTTATTTTTTGACATGTACTTTGAGTTGAAACTATTTGGAATTGTATTTGGACATGTATGTTAATAACTTTATTATGTTATTTATATATATCTTTTCTGAATTATGTCTCGTGTGTGATCCCAACATGCGTCTGGACGGAAATTCTACGTTGGGTTGCGTTGGGTAGTTGATATATTGATTGTGCTTAACTTATTTTTATAAAAATCATATATGTTGTGATACCTGTATCTAAAAGTTTTCTTTTGCAGTTACATGCATATTAGCGGCGGCTTTCTGTAACCCCACCTTTTTGTTTTATGGAATTTTAAAAGTTTTCTTAATTTAAGTATGATTAAATAAATTCTTATTTAATAATTTTATGATTTAATTACTTGGAGGGAAAGAATTTGAATTTAGTTGGCATGGTGTTCATTCCTAGTTAATTATAACCAACTAGCATGGTCCCCACTTTTATAACAACCTTCCTAACTACCTAACAAATTTCTAACAGATTTTAAGGTATTTTTGTAAATACTTTTGGCAGGAGGGGCGTTTCTGTAAATTTCCTTTTCTTCTCAATGACCGATATATATTGAGAATTGAGGAGAGAGAGAGAGTTAATTCTCCATTCATTTTTTCTTTCTAGCTCAAAGCTTTCGAATCCCCTTCCCAAATCTCTCGAGCCCCTACCGAAACCCTAACCCTCATTTCTTCCTCCTCCGACGATCGAAGACGATGGCGACGGTGGCAGTGAGGATCTACTCCGACGACTAGTGAAGGCCGAGACACCACCAGGATGGTTGCGGCGACCGAAGTTTAGGCGCAGCGGCACCTGTCTACGACTAAACGCGGCAGCGCATTGCTACTCCGACAACTGAGATTGTAGAGGAGTCGAGTCTCCTCGTGAAGGATCAACCTCCTTCAACATTGATAGGTTTGTGATCGAAACCCTTTATTCTCAAGTCTGTGTCCTGTGTTGTTCGTTTTTATTTGAGATCTGTGTTCGATTCATGGGTGATACCTCGAGTGTTCGATCTGAGTTGGATTGACCGTTGGAGAACTCTGTTCCTTTCTGGAAACTAGATCTGTGAGTATTCCTCCTTTGTGATTTCGATTCGAGATGTTCTTGATGACAATTTTGAATGATTCTTTTGTGGATTCTTTAAATCGGCAGATAAGAGTGTTGATCGAAATTTAGAGTGATCAGTTGGGAAATCCGTTCAATCTGAGCATAGAGACTAGTGATAGTGATTTTACAAATATTTGATCGATTTTCGAATGTTTTGATGGATTGATTGTTGTTTGAATTATTCTTGGGTTCAGTCGATCATCCTTGATTAGTTGATAATTTGAGAGACAGAGTCCTTGACTACGTCTTGTTCTTCTTGTGATATAGCAGAGTAGCTTTCGGAGCTCTGGGTTGGTTGATCGGGATTGTCGAGTGATTAGGAGTTGAACTCACGAGTGAGTGATGAACCCAAATTCCTTCTTAATTCTTGAAGTTGTTCACATTCTTTCTTCAAACAAGTTATCAAACTGCTCTGGAATTTACTTAGTTTATTCTGCTCTGGTCGTGTTCGTCATAATGTCATAGTGGGCTCTCTAGATCGAAGCTGTGTTTGAATCTGTGGATCAGTGTTCTCATCTTGATTCGATTCCTACAGGTAATTCTTCTCCAAATTCCTTCTTTCTTTCCTTTACCCTTGGTTGCTTGGCTGTGATTTTAGTAGTGTGTTTCTTTTCATATATTGTGCGTGCGTTCATGTTTGCTCCGGGTGGACGTTCGTTGGATTGTGTCCAAGGGTTCTGTACCGATCGTATGTGTCCGAGTCGTATCCAGGATGTACGAGCGTGTCCAGGTTGAGACCTAACAATGGGTAACAGCGTGGATGTAGGGCGAGGGAGTCTGTACCAAGCTCGAGTCCCAGCTTCAATTGCATACTCCAATTGTCCGAATATAGTGTACTATAATTTCCAAACATTTTCTACAACTTTTGTAACTCCCTAAACCGATTTTGGTAAATTCAAAAATATTTTTCCTAAATTCCTAGTGGAATTATAATATTTTCCATATGAATAAAATTAACTCTTTACATTAACTAATCTTGATTATTATGTTTTATTCTTACTCTATATTGAGTCTTGTATATTGAGTTAGCCTTATATTGAGTTTAGTTTCATTTGAAACTAGCTTCTAAGTTAAGTCTCATTTGTAACTGAATATTGGGTTTAGTTCAATTGTATCAACATGGTAAGCTTCGGCCATTATAAGCTTTTCTATTGAAGAATAAGAGTTATTAGTTCTAGTTATTTAGCTCTGGTAGTAAATTAGTTTCTAATTAACTGTTTGGGGGTCAGGTGGTTAGTTACTATTTAGTTAGCCATTAGTGATTAGTCACCAGTTTGTTACAATTCTGTTATTTAATTAGTTTGTTTTAAGTAATTATTTCAGTTAGGAATCTGTTAGAATTTCTGGTGAAACCTTTTGAAAATTATTAGAAGTAATATTTAAAAATTTGAAAATATGCTAGAATTTATATTTGAAAATCTGTTTCTATTTGATTTTAAAAATCTGTTAAAACAATTTGAATTTGAAAATCCGTTACAGCTTTATCAATCTTGCCCCCAGATCTATAGTTAATTATTGCTGCTGCTACTATAAAATCACCACAAATCTATTCTTAATTACTACTCTGCCACACCCTACACACACACACTAGATTATTTTATTATAAATATTGTACACACTTTCCAAAGTTCTGACACACATCACAGTACAGTCACATCACTCTCTCTCTACACTCTCTCTCTCCCCTCACTGTCCTCCGGCTGTTCCCTAGCAAGCACCACTGCTCCAGTCATCACTCCGCCACCAGAGCTCTCACCACCGCCACTGTAGTGTCTCCTCACCGATCACTGGCGCACCGCGACACCGATCACTGGCGCATCGCAACACCGAGGCCAAGAAGCCACCAGCACTGGAGTCTAGCCACCGCTCCTTGTAGATTGAGCTGTGCCAGAGCCAGAGATCTCACTGATCCACAACGATGACCTCGTCGCCGACTTGAGACGTCAGGCCGCCTCACCATCACCGTCAGATCTGGGTCTAGTCACTATAGCTTTATTGCCGATCATCGCTCGACGTTGTCCTCTCCGAGAGCATCATCAACCGTCGCCGTCGACAACTAGCCACTCCCAGATCTCGAAGCTCGAGCCAGAGTTATCCTCGACTGTGGAGCTGATCCTCGGAATTTGTGTGTATCTCTTTGATTTTCGTGACGTCGCCTTGATTTCGGAGCCGGCTCTTCGACGTTCGAGCGTCTCTTCGATTTCTGCCCAGTCACCTCGAGACATCCACCGCCTCTGGAGCTCTGCCTCGTCGAGGAGTCATCGTCGACCACTTGGACCACCGCAGCGCCGCCGTGGATCGACATCCCCACCAGGACTGGTGAGCTTCTCATCGATCTTCCTCGACCCCTATTTCTTTCTTGATTCTGGTGCTAGAAATTAGGGTTTACAATTGGGGCTAGGGTTTTTATGGTGACAGGAAGAGGAGCCGAGCTTAGGGTTTTGATTAAGGTCAGGAAAGAAGTGGAATTTGGGTTTTGTAGTTGGGTGTTTCTAGGGTCCTGACTGTGAGGAAGGAGAAGAATTTTGGGGGTTTGTGCTAGGGTTTCGAAAGGAACCAAGGAAGAAAAAGTCTGTGAAGGAGAAGAGTGAAGTAAGAGAAGAAGCTTAGGTTTAGGGTTTCATAGGCGAGAGGAAGAAGGAAGGAGATGGGGCTTGTCGGCTGGCTTAGAATTGAATAGGAAGAGAGAGAAAGAGAGAAGAGGGTTATATGGTTAGGAATTAGAGGATTGGGCCGGGTATTGGGCCCAAGGGACTTGGGCTGAGGAAAAAAAATAATAGTGGACTGGAAATGAAATTTAGAATTATAGCAGCAGTAAGGTTTTGATATGGGCCGGGTGAGCCACAGTAATGTAGAGGCTTTTGCTTATGGGCTGGGCTATGCAGCTATTGTTGGACTTATTAATATAGGACTGGTGTTTAGTTAATTTTAGAATAATTATTTCAACAGTGGGCTTGGTTATAGTTTAGCTTAGGCTTGGGTCTATGGCCAGGGAAGATTAGAGTAGAATTTTTGGGCTGGTATTATTTTTAGTATTATCTTGCTAGTAGTATTATTTCTAATGTTGCTTATCTAAATAATAACACTTCATAATATTAGTAATTGATTAATCTTGATAATAAATTGCTATTATTAGGGCTAAAATTGTTTTCTAATTATTATTTTGATACTAAATATATGTCGAAAATAGTAAATTGAATACTAATAGTACTTGTATTCCAACTCATAATTTGGTTGTAAAATTCTAGTATATCCAAATTCTTCTCTTTCTAAATAATATGTATAGTTATAATTAACTTTGCTAATAAAATATTTTTAAATATTTCTAAAATCATATAGTATATATTTTTATTAGTATTTATGGTGATTAAAACTCTAATATTTTCTAAATATTATGAGCTAGTATATTTCCATTAGATAGTTAGTGATATAATTAGCTAATGATCATTATTTCAAAATCCTAACAACTTGTACAACTACCAGGTGATTCATTTACATCCATGCAGTACTAATTCCGTGCTTCCAAGGCGAGACAAGTACACCGACTCGACTTTTAATTTGTCTTTCTGTCTTGCATTCATGTGCCATGTTCTCATATCGGATACGAGATACACACGATTATCTTGTACCTTGTTCATTGCTTTGTGAGACATTGTTATTGTAGGGATTGGAGAAATATTAGCTTTTGTGTCACCACACCCAATATAGGTATTGTGGATAGCCTAATCGTACATTTCACGTACGATGAAGCCGGATCTTGTAGAATTGATTGTGCATTGATTGATTGTGGTCCTTAGCCGGTCACACATTAGTTTAATATTTTAAAATATCACACTTGCATTGATTGTCGTATACATTATCTTGTTCATTGATAGCCATGTTCATTGTCTTGCATATTGATTGTCGCGTCCATTGCCTGCAGTTTTACATTTCATTTATGGTACCATAGTTTCATTTTCAGTTCTAGTATTCTGGTTTTACCTTGTATTATGTACTACAGATTACATTGTATATTGTTCTTGTCGGGATTGTACTTTGCTCTTATCCTGACAGGATACGTTGCAGGTGAGCTTGAGGCCACATGGAGCACGATGGTATTATTGGTTATCGCGAGATTTATTTCATTTTGTTTTTTTGGATATTGTACTTTATATTTTTATGATTTCATCATTGTATATTTCATTTTACTGGATTTGTCTCCGGATAAAATTGTATAATTTGATTGATGGATATTGGTGATCTTTCTGGAAATGTTATATATAGAAGCTGTGGATGTTTACATTATATGTGACTTGGAGTTTTCCTTAGCATTGTATAGCTTACTTTGTCGTGTCCATCGACGAAGGCTGGGCGTGTCCGACTTGTGTCTGATTATTCGGGAGCGGGTCGTGACATGTTTTTAGTGGTGGCCCATGCAGGTATATCCTAATGACACTTAGGCAATAAAGTGTTATTGGGGGACCAGCGAAGCTAAGGAAAACTCATCACAGCATAGGAACCGTGGAAAAATGGTTATGGTTATTGATATTTAAATTTGAAATTTGATTTACTTATGATTTATCTATGTTAGTTTATGATTTTTTTAGGACATAGCAAATCAACAATTTATTTTCTGTTACTGGATGGTTGCCACGATGAACGCGGGGACTAGCGAGCAGCCTGTACCCAATGCGCAGGAGTAGCTTCTACCGCCTCCGCCTCAGCCGCTTCCTTCGACGATGACGTTTAACAGTACGCAGATGATGGCCATGTTCCAGCAGTTCATGGAGGCGCAGAACCAAGCCACGCAGTTTCAGGCGACGATCATGGACGTGCTCCGAAGCCAGGGACCGCCAAAGATTATCAGAACATCTGCCCGATAGATTTTTGGGGCCATGAGGGGATAGTCTATGCAAATGAGTGGCTAAAAAATGCCGAATGGACATTGAAGATGGCAAGGATTTCGGATGATCTGAAGGTCGAAGTTGCAAGCATGCGACTTTTCGACATTGCTAGAGCTTGGTATAGAGAGGAGCCTCAGTTGGCCGAACCCCAAGTTCTATGGAAGGATTTTAAACTGCTGTTCCAGGAGAAGTTTTTCTCGGATATGGAGCGGGACGAGCTTCGGATGCAGTTTGAGGCATTGCAGCATGAGAGTATGACTGTGGCCTAGTATACATCGGAGTTCACCCGACTCAGCAGGTTCACGGAGAACCTAGTTAGCACACCACAGGAGAGGGCTTGGAAGTTCAAGAAGCGCCTCACCAAGGAGTTGAGGCATGCAGTGGCTATTAGCCAGGCTACTACCTATGCGAGCATCCTTAAAGTTGCTCAGGGAGTGGAAAAAGAGATGGACCCGAAGCTCAAGCGGGACCGAGACATTGGCGCCAGCAGTTCCCAGGGTCCACCGAAGCGGACCGACACTCAGCAGCGGCCAGCACCTCAGCATCAGCATCATCCTCATGTTCGAGCTCCGACATCATTGTCACGCCCCAGAACCAGAATACTGGAGAGCGGGGAAAGACATAGCCAGCTACGTATATTGAAGTGCAACCCACCTCGCTATACGGTCATGGCTGTCTAGATACATGAGGGTTTAACTACAAGCTAACTGTCTCTTATGGTCATGAACAATCCTAGTGTCTCAATCACAAGCAAGTAAGTGTTACAAGATGTAAGATCACCAAATATACAATAGTAAGGCATCCCAAACATTACATATTCAGCTGATCATGAAGCTAGTCGTTACAAAATATCAGGAGTAGCAAGAGTTTAGTCATACATGATCAACCCTAGGATCCGTCAATCATGTTACAGCCCATAGGCAGACAGTAAATAAGGTGCAATACGAGCTAACACGTGCTCGTCGGCTAAACGCCTCAAAAGAATAATTTTACAAATAAGTGGGAGGACAAAAAGAAACCCACTCGTTGCCAGGGTTACGCCTGGTGGTCACCATCTGGCTGGAAGACAGGTAGATCCTCTTATGCTGCTCCGATATCTGGCCATACAAAACCAGTTGGGTCAGACCCCAGAAAGAGCAAGTGCCATAAAGGAGGCTTCACTTAGGAACTAAAACCAGCATATCATAAATAAATAGCAAGGGTAATTAAAATATACTTATAATAATTGAGATAATAATATATTGAGCACGAAGAAACCATTCAAGTAGCCAGACTGCAACCCTTAAACCAAACAAGGACCGGGGTTGCAATCCTTCGTCTGAATAGAAACCCGCCTCAATTACTATTGATAAGGTAACAAGACAATAAACGAAGAGAGGACACAGAACTTTTTCGGAAGCCAGGTTACAACCCTTAAACCAAATAGGGACCGGTGTTGTAACCCTTCGCCTGAACAGAACTAGACCCATGATATTTATTGTTAAGGCCAGTATAGATAATCATGGCGCTGAAATAACATGATGAGAATGGCCTGGTGTTACAATAAGACAATAAACGAAGAGAGGACACAGAACTGCTCTGGGAGCTAGGTTACAATCCTTAAACCAAACAAGGACCGGGATTGTAATCCTTCGCCTGAACAGAACTGGACCCCCGATCGTTATTGTTAAGGCAAGCATCAATAATCATGTCATGTCACAATCTTGTACAGGATCAGGACAAGACTAAGCTGAGCTAGATTCTATCAATCAATCACGGCCAAGCAAAGAGTACGGCTTGATACTTTAACTAACTAGGGTTATCACAGGCCTAGTTACTAGCAAGATGCGATGAGATTATTCCAACAAACACAAGCCCTGCAGACCATCCGATTATCCAGGTCGAATGTCCGTTTATTGAAGAATGCAACACGTGACTGTGTGCTGAAAATGTGCCCTACTCGTCGGTAGGCTACAAGTCTACTGAATGTGCCCAAATAACGGGATTGCCTGTAGCTGGAAAATCTCTTCATGACTACTGAATTATTCTAGTTTATTAGCCTTAGTCGATTTCAGTGGGTACCCTTGACCGTGGTACTCAGGGATCCCATCCTAGAGATGATACAAGATAGTACCAGTTTATTTGTACAAATACAATCGCCCACGGTGTCCAGGTCTTTCATACTTGTCATGTCAGGCTAGCTGTCGTAACAGCATGTCGAGATATATCATATCAGTTTACTTGTCAAGAGTGCGCCACCACGGGCCACTATCGTGTTATATTCTTACATTATCATGAATAAGAGAAACTTGCATAAAATAACTAGGGACATATTCTTGAAGCCAAGGAAAAGATCTACAACTTTCATGTTAGGAGTTGGGAGGAATTCTGGCCATAAATCAGCAAAATAGGACAAAAAAAACTAAATTAGACACTATGCGGCCAAGGGTGGATGGGGGCTCATACGACAGTAGATGGATATCCATCTATGCGGCTGGGTAGATGAATCTCATGCGGCTGGGTAAGTGGGTACCCATCTATGCGACTGGGTAAGTGGGTACCCATCTATGCGGCTGAGTGAATGAATCTCATGCGGCTGGATAAGTGGGTACCCATCTATGCGGCTGGGTAAGTGGGTACCTATCTATGCGGCTGAGTGGATGAATCTCATGCGGCTGGGTAAGTGGGTACTCATCTATGCGGCTGAGTGAATGAATCTCATGCGGCTGGGTAAGAGGGTACCTATCTATGCGGCTGAGTGAATGAATCTCATGCGGCTGGGTAAGTGGGTACCCATCTATGCGACTGGGTAAGTGGGTACCCATCTGTGCGGCTGAGTGGATGAATCTCATATGGTTGGGTAAGTGGGTACCCATCTATGCGGCTGAGTGAATGAATCTTATGCGGCTGGGTAAGTGGGTACCCATCTATGCGGCTGAGTGAATGAATATCATGCGACTGGGTAAGTGGGTACCCATCTATACGGCTGGGTAAGTGGGTACCTATCTATGCGGCCAGGTAAGTGGGTACCCATCTATGCGGCTGAGTAGATGGGTACCCATCTTCTCCGAAAATTTGAGAAGGATGGCCATGGAACCCATAGCTTCCAAGCTCCATAAAACCTTCATTATAAGTTCAAATTCGAACTTTCATAAGTCAAAATAGGGCAGAATAAAATTCTCTACAACATGGAACCATCAAAACTTGGAAATAACAATGTTAAGTAGATCAAAACCCAAGAAATTTGAAAATACTCTAAACTTAGATCTATACAAATGGTGCCATGGAAATTAAAAATGCCAAGTACTAAAGTGTTTTAGAATGTTGTGAAGAAGAGAATGGAACAATAAAATTTATGTTCCTCCATGAAGCAAGATGTACTTGCCTAAGCTCTCTCTCTCTCTCTCACTCTCCTGGTGGTTGAAGAAGTAATGGTGGAGAGTAAATGAAGAAGGAAATAATAATGAGAGAGAAAATGAAGGGGTTATAAATAAGGAGGGTAGTGGTAGGTAGGAGGGTTCACCCTTGGTTCATGATGAACCAAAGCAAACCAAGCCAAGCCGAACCAAGAATAAACCAATCAATGAAATGCTAGAATAAATCAAGCAGGAAGACATGCAATACGGGTCAAATTACGTATACATATACCAAGATATGCAATACGAACCACAGGCATTACAACTCTACCCACCTTAAAAGAATTTCGTCCTCGGAATTTAATTAAGATGCTAGAGGGACAAGAACAAGCTATACTATTCACAGGCAAGCTATACTAATCAAGCAATCAATTAATTATTCATGCAAGCATGGAATCGAAGGCATGAGACATAAAAAAGATATTATACCTCACGAGTCAAACAGGTCGGGATATCGCGATCGGATATCATTCTCATGCTCCCATCTTGACTCACCCAAAGAGTGATGACCCCAAGCAACTCGGACTAAGTTGATAGTCTTGTTCTTGAGTATCTTATCTCTTCGGTCCAATATAGACATGGGCCTCTCCTCATACGAAAGGTTGGTACCAATAACCAATTCCGAATGATCTAGGATGTGGCGCGGGTCTGGTATATACCGTCGCAGTTGGGATACATGAAACACATTATGCACCTCACATAGAGACGACGGAAGAGCGAGACGATAAGATACATCTCCTACTCGCTCCAGAATATCGAACGACCCTATATACCTAGGACTAAGCTTTTCCCGTACGCCGAAATGAATGACGCCACGGTTAGGCAAAATCCTCAGGAATACATGGTCACCGACAGAAAATTCAAGAGGATGCCGATGAGAATCTGTCCAATGGCGCTGGCAATCATGGGCAACTCGAAGATGATCTCTGACTCTCCTGACCACTTCAACGGTCTGAGCAATCATTTCTGGACCAAGCATCTGTCTCTCTCCGATATCGTCCCAAGCTAGCGGGGATCTGTACTTTCTGCCATACAGTGCCTTGAACGGTAACATCTGGATGCTAGCTTGGAAACTGTTGTTGTACAAGAACTCCACCAGGTGCAGGTGATCTTCCCACGAACCACCGAAGTCGAGTGTACATGACCGTAACATATCTTCAAGAGTCTGAATCCTGTGTTCCGACTGGCCATCTGTCTGTGGGTGATACGCTGAGCTGAACTGGAGGCGAGTCCCCAAACTCTCTTGCAAGTTACGCCAAAAGTGCGACGTAAACCTTGAATCTCGGTCCGAGGTAATACTGACTGGTACTCCATGCAATCTGACAATCTGCCGGAGATACATCTCCGCTAGCTGAGCCGTCGACTGACTAACTCTGAACAGGAGAAAGTGGGCCACCTTCGTGAGCCTGTCTATGACAACCCAAATAGCGTCTCTGCCAGCCGGGGATCTAGGCAATCCAGTTACAAAATCCATGGTTATATGCTCCCATTTCCACTCTGGAATTGGCAATGGTTGAAGTAGTCCAGCTGGTCTCTGATGTTCAGCCTTAACTTATTGGCAGACTAAACAACGAGAGACAAACCGGGCTATTTCCCTCTTCATGCCATTCCACCAAAAGTGCTGACAAATATCTCGGTACATCTTCGTACCGCCGGGATGAATGGAATACTGCGAACTGTGAGCCTCTGCCATGATCTCATGTCTGATATCTCCACTGGGTACACAAAGACGTTTCCTATATCGATGTGTACCATCTTCATGGATACGTAACTCTGATCTTCGTCCTGCCTCACACTCTGCTCTGATTTGCTGAAGCTTGGAATCTGCTGACTGCGCCATCCGGATCCTTTCTACTATAGTGGACTGAACTTGCATGCTGGCCATCAATGCCATACTGGAAGGGAGGACAACTTCTATACCCATCTTCTGAAGATCGGCTAACAGCTCTGGTTGTGCTGTTAGAAAATAAACTCCGGCTCTCCTGCTCAATACATCTGCAATAACGTTGGCCTTCCCAGGATGATACTGCAGGTTGACATCATAATCCACAAGAAGCTCCAGCCATCTCCTCTGACGCATGTTAAGATCCTTCTGGGTGAAAACATACTTCAGGCTCTTGTAGTCGGTGAAGATCTCCACCCTATCTTTGTACAAGTAGTGCCTCCACAACTTAAGTGCAAATACTGCTGCTGCCAGCTTAAGTCATGGGTTAGGTAATTTCTCTCATGATCACGAAGTTGCCATGATGCATAAGTTATTACCTTCCCATGCTGCATCAGAACACATCCTAAGCCTCTGCCTGAAGCATCATAATACACTGAGAATCCTTCGGTTCCATCTGGAAGCATGAGAATGGGTGCCGTCATCAAGCCTCGCTTCAACTTCTCAAAAGAATCCTGACATTCTGCTGTCCAAGAAAACTGCACATCCTTGCGGGTTAACTGGGTCAATGGCACTGAAATTCGAACAAAGTCTGAAACAAATTGCCGGTAGTAATCGGCCAATCCAAGAAAACTACGGACTTCTGCAACTGTGCTGGGCACTGGACACGACTCAATAGCCACGATCTTCTGGGGATCCACTTCAACTCCTCCTTGGGTGATGATATGACCCAAGTACGAAATGCGATCGAGCCACAACTCGTATTTACTGAACTTGGCATACAATTGGTGCTCTCTGAGAATCTGGAGGATAACTCGGAGATGCTGCTCATGCTCCGCTTCACTCTTGCTGTAGACCAGGATGTCGTCTAGGAACACAATCATGAACTGATCCAAATGAGGCATGAAGATGCGATTCATGAGGTCCATGAATACAGTCGGTGCATTGGTTGCTCCAAATAGCATCACAAGGAACTCCCAATGCCCATAGACCTGAAAGCTGTCTTCGGGATGTCCTGCTCTCGACTCTGATCTGATGGTATCCTGAGCGTAAGTCGATTTTCGAGAATACTGCTGCCCCTTGAGTTGATCAAACAAGTCATCTATCCTCGGGAGAGGATATCTGTTCTTGATTGTCACTGAGTTATATGTACGATAATCTACACATAATCTGGACGTACCATCCTTTTTTTTCACAAGAAGCATCGGGGCTCCCCAAGGCGATCCACTTGCACAAATGAATTCCTTGGTTCTAAGTTCTTCAATCATCTTGTACAATATCTCCAATTATGATGGCGCCATCCTGTAGACTCTCTCTGATACTGGGGCTGTCCCGGGAATCAAGTCGATGGTGAACTCGATCTCCCGCTCTGGCAGCATCCCTGGAAGCTCTTCTGGGAAAACATCTGGAAACTCTTCAACTATCCGGGGTAACTGCATTGCTGCTACTATCATCCGCAACACTGGAGGAGAAGGTTCAACTTCGCCTCGGAAGAAGGAAAACTTCGGCTCGCCTGGAATGCTAAAAACAACCCTGCCAATGTGGCAGTCTATCCTAGCATACTGATCCCTCAACCAATCCATCCCTAAGACCACATCATAATCGGTCATCGGGAATTCTATCAATCTAGCGAGGAATTCTCTATCGCTAACTACGATCCGACACGAGAAAAACACCTTATCTACTCCACAAGTCCGTTACCAGTAAGTATATTGAGCCTTACTGATAATGACTCGGGCTCCATTCCTATCCGTGTCGCGAATCGTACAGACATAAATGAATACGAGGCACCAGAATCAAATAATACTGAAGCTGGAAAGGTGGTGACGAGAATAGTACCTGCCACTACCTCACCTGGTGCTATTCCTTCTTCTTCCATGGTCAAAGCCAGCACTTGACCATGTCCTCTGGGTGCGGGTCCCCTCTGCTGAAAATTCCTCTGCCTACTCTCGATCAGGGCTTGGGCTTGGGCATACTGCTGCTGCGGTCTTTGCTGCTGGAATGCCTGGGCCTGCATCGACAATAGCCTCGGGAATGGGTACTGCTGCTGCTGGACTGGTGCTGGTCCTCTAACTGAAGGACTAGAGAAGGCCGATGAACTCCCTTTATTCGGACAATTCCCAACCCTGTGGTCCGGGGCACCACAAGCCAAGCACAAACCCTGTGCTCTGCGACACTCTGATACCACATGCCCTGGCTTCCCGCAGTGTGAACATCCTACTGCGAAAGACTGCTTCTGCTTCTGCTGCTGAGGGTGCGTCGGGGTTGAATGTTGAACCGACATCACTGAGGCCGCTCGCCTCGGAGCTCCAATGGTCAAAGTCCTAGCTGCCGGGTCTGGTGCTGATGTCTGATTCATCTGGCTATGGGATCGCTTCCGACCTCCGGTCCTATCCACGATCCTCTGGAAGGTATACTCATGCCTCCGGACTGCTCTCAACACTGCATCAAAAGTCTGATGCTCAAACTACTCAACTGCCAACAAAATCTCCAGGTAAAGCCCGTACTGGAATCACTGGGCTCTATCGAACTAGGTTGCTACCAGGGTGGGAGCAAACCGACTAAGTCGGGAGAACTCGATCGTATATCCATCGACCGTCCTGTCCATCTGCTTCAGATTGGTGAACCTTGTCTGTAGATCATACCGAGCTACAACATCAAAATACTTGGTCTGGAATCTCTCCCTGAATACTGTCCATAAAATAGGGGCCACTAATCCATCGGTCTGTGCTGCCCACCAGCTGCGGGCAAGATCTAGTAACTGCAGGCGTACTACGGCCACCTTCTCGTTCTCTGGAGTCTTGACTGCTTCTAGAATCACCTCTGTGTCCTGAAGCCATGCATCTGCAGCGATCGCATCTTCACTGCCATCGAAGAAGGGAGGGTTCAAGCGCTTGAAGCTGTTGGCCGCGCTATTACCCTGATGACCTTCTCTGGTCAAAGCGTCTGCCACTGTCTGGTGCAAGGCATCTCCTCGACGATCCTGGAAAGCTAATAATGACCTGATGAGACCCACCAAAGTACCATCATCAGGTTTTGCAGGCTGGACGGGCTGAACTGGTGGCTCTCCTCCGGTAGGTACGACTCTGGAGGCTACTCCCGAATTCTGGGCTTGATCTCCGGGTTGCTGCTGGTCCACGGGAGGTGCTCCGCCTTGCTGATCGACAAGTCCAGGAACAATGCTGCTGAAGAAGACGACATAGGGAACAATAAGGAAGGACCAGGACAGATCAACGATACAAGCATGTGATCAGGTCAAGATTCTCATGGATTTGAAGATAGGCGCAGAGATCAAGGGCGAATACTGATTGAGACATCTATTCGGTAAACCCTCACATATCTTGATTTACAAGACCTACATGGGCCACCACTTAAACTATGTCACGCCCCAGAACCAGAATACTGAAGAGCAGGGGCAGACATAGCCAGCTACGTATATTGAAGTACAACACACCTCGCTATACGGTCACGGCTGTCTAGATACATGAGGGTTTAACTACAAGCCAACAGTCTCTTATGGTCATGAACAATCCTAGTGTCTCAATCACAAGCAAGTAAGTAAGTGTTACAACATGTAAGATCACCAAATATACAATAGTGAGGCGTCCCAAATATTACATATTCAGCTGATTAGGGCTGAAAATCGAACGAACGAGCTCGAACAAAGAGTGTTCAAGCTTGGTTTGACTTAACTATCGAACGAGTTTGATTCGAGCCGAGCTTGGACCGGCCGAACACGAGCCGAATGCGAACGGTTTGAATTGTTTTACAGCCCTAGTAGTGAGTATTTATAGGACATGTTGTATAGACTATCATACTGATTCTCAAGTTTTAAAGACTTTTTTTATTGAATTACTTATGCACTTTACATCATAAATTTACCATCATATAAAGGACAGAAAAATGAATAAAATGTCTAAGACAAAATGTATTTCTATCTATTAAAAAAGGCATAACATATAGAAAAAGTCCTAATATGAGAAACTGAACCGAGCTCGAGCCTGTTTGCGAACAAGATCGAGTCGAACAATATGGTCGAACTCGGTATCGATTAGTCCACGAACGAGCCTAAACCGAACTTGGACCGAGCCGAACACGAGCCGAATGCGAACGGTTTGAATCGTTTTACAGACCTACAGCTGATCATGAAGCTAGTCGTTACAAAATATCAGGACTAGCAAGAGTTTAGTCATACATGATCAACCCTAGGATCCGTCAACCATGTTACAGCCCGTAGGCAGACAGTAAATAAGGTGCAATACGAGCAAACACGTGCTCGTCGGCTAAACGCCTCAAAAAAATAATTTTACAAATAAGTGGAAGGAGAAAAAGAAACCTACTCGATGCCAGGATTACGCCTGGTGGTCACAATCTGGCTGGAAGACAGGTAGATCCTCTGGTGCTGCTCCGATATCTGGCCATACAAAACCAGCTGGATCAGACCCCAGAAAGAGCAAGTGCCACAAATGAGGCTTTACTTAGGAACTAAAACCAGCATATCTATAAATAGCAAGGGTAATTAAAAGATACTGATAATAATTGAGATAATAATAATATATTGAGCACGAAGAAACCATTCAAGTAGCCAGACTGCAACCCTTATACCAAACAAGGACCGGGGTTGCAATCTTTCGCCTGAATAAAAACCCGTCTCAATTACTATTGATAAGGTAACAAGACAATAAACAAAAAGAGGACACAGAACTTTTCCGGGAGCCAGGTTACAACCCTGAAACCAAACAAGGACCGGAATTGTAACCCTTCGCCTGAACAGAACTGGATCCCTGATTTTTATTGTTAAGGCCAGTATAGACAATCATGGCGCTGAAATAAGTAAAACATGATGAGCATGGCTTGGGGTTACAATAAGACAATAAACGAAGAGAGGACACAGAACTGCTCCGGAAGCCAGGTTACAACCCTTAAACCAAACAAGGATCGGGGTTGTAATCCTTCGCCTGAACAGAACTGGACCCCCGATCGTTATTGTTAAGGCAAGCATCAATAATCATGTCATGTCACAATCTTGTACAGGATCAGGACAAGACTAAGCTGAGCTAGATTCCATCAATCAATCACGGCCAAGCAAAGAGTACGGCTTGATATTTTAACTAACTAGGGTTATCACAGGCCTAGTTACTAGCAAGATACGATGAGATTATCCCAACAGCCACAAGCCCTGCAGACCATCCGGTTATCCAGGTCGAATGTACGTTTATTAAAGAATGCAACACGTGACTGTGTGAGGAAAATGTGCCCTACTCGTCAGTAGGCTACAAGTCCACTGAATGCGCCCAGATAACGGGATTGCCTGTAGCTAGAAAATATCTTCATGACTACTGAATTATTCTAGTTTATTAGGCTTAGTCGATTTCAGTGGGTACCCCTGACCGTGGTACTCAGGGATCCCCATCCTAGACATGACGCAAGACAGTACCAGTTTATTTGTACAAACACAATCGTCTATGGTGTCCAGATCTTTCATACTTGTCATGTCAGGCTAGCTGTCGTAATAGCATGTCGAGATATATCATGTCAGTTTATTTGTCAAGAGTGCACCACTACGGGCCACTATCGTGTTCTATTCTTACGTTATCATGAATGAGATAAACTTGCTTAAAATAACTAGTAACATATTCTTGAAGCCAAGAAAAAGATCTACAACTTTCATGTTAGAAGTTGGGAGGAATTCTGGCCATAAATCAGCAAAATAGGACAAAAAACAACTAAATTAGAAACTATACGGCCAAGGGTGGATGGGGGCTCATGCGGAAGTAGATGGGTACCCGTCTATGCGGCTCATGCGGCTGGGTAAGTGGGTACCCATCTATGCGACTGGGTAAGTGGGTACCCATCTATGCGGCTGAGTGAATGAATCTCATGCGGCTGGATAAGTGGGTACCCATCTATGCGACTGGGTAAGTGGGTACCTATCTATGCGGCTGAGTGGATGAATCTCATGCGGCTGGATAAGTGGGTTCCTATCTATGCGACTGGATAAGTGGGTACCCATCTATACGGCTGGGTGGATGAATCTCATGCGGCTGGGTAAGTGGGTACCCATCTATACGGCTGAGTGAATGAATCTCATCTATGCGGCTGAGTAGATGGGTACCCATCTTCTCCGAAAATTTGAGAAGGATGGCCATGGAACCCATAGCTTCCAAGCTCCATAAAAACCTTCATTATAAGTCTAAATTCAAACTTCCATAGGTCAAAATATGGCAGAATAAAATTCTCTACAACATGGAACCATCAAAACTTGGAAATAACAATGTTAAGTAGATCAAAATCCAAGAAATTCAAAAATACTTTAAACTTAGATCTACACAAATGGAGCCATAGAAATTAAAAATGCCAAGTACTAAAGTATTTTAGAATGCTGTGAAGAAAAGAATGGAACAATAAAATTTATATTCCTCCATGAAGCAAGATGCACTTGCCTAAGCTCTCTCTCTCTCTCTCTCTCTCCCTCTTTCTCTCTCGTTCTCTCTCTGCTCTCCCTTTCTCTCTCCTCTCTCCCCCTCACTCTCTCCTGTCTCCCGCTCCTCTCCTCTCTCCTCTCTCTCTCTCTCGTCTCCTCTCTCTCTCTCACTCTCCTGGTGGTTGAAGAAGTAATGGTGGAGAGTAAATGAAGAAGAAAATAATCATAAGAGAGAAAAGAAAGGGGTTATAAATAGGAGGGTGGTGGATGTAGGAGGGTTCACCCTTGGTTCATGATGAACCAAAGCAAACCAAGTCAAGCCGAACCAACCCAAGAATAACCAATCAATAAAATGCTAGAATAAATCAAGCAGAAAGACATGCAATACGGGTCAAATTACGTATACGTATACCAAGATACGCAATACGAACCACAGACATTATAACTCTACCCACCTTAAAAGAATTTGTCCTTGGAATTTAATTAAGAGGCTAGAGGGACAAAAACAAGCTATACTATTCACAGACAAGCTATACTAATCAAGCAATCAATTTATTCATGCAAGCAAGGAATCGAAGGCATGAGGCATAAGAAAGATATTACCTCACGAGTCAAACAGGTCGGGATATCACGATCAGATATCATCCTCACGCTCCCATGTTGACTCACCCAAAGGGTGATGACCCCAAGCAACTCGGACTAACTTGATAGTCTTGTTCTTGAGTATCTTCTCTCTTCGGTCCAATATAGATCTGGGTCTGGGTCTAGTCACCATCACAGTCAAGCGATGATCGGCGAGGAAGCTCTGGTGACTAGACCCTAAATTCCTAGTAGAATTATAATATTTTCTATATGAATAAAACTAACTTTTTATATAACTCTTGATTATTATGTTTTATTCTTATTGTATATTGAGTCTTGTATATTGAGTTAGCCTCATGTTGAGCTTAGTTTTTTTGAAACTGCCTTCTTAGTTAAGTCTCATTTGTAACTGAATATTGGGTTTAGTTCAATTGTATCAACATGGTAAGCTTCGACCATTATAAGCTTTTCTAGTGAAGAATAAGAGTTATTAGTTCTAGTTATTTAGCTCTGGTAGTTAATTAGTTTCTAATAACCATTTGGAACCAGGTGGTTAGTTACTATTTAGTTAACCATTAGTGATTAGTCACCAGTTTGTTACAATTCTGTTATTTAATTAGTTTGTTTTAAGTAATTATTTCAGTTAGGAATCTGTTAGAATTTCTGGTGAAACCTTTTGAAAATTATTAGAAGTAATATTTGAAAATTTGAAAATCTGTTAGAATTTATATTTAAAAATCTGTTTTCTATTTGATTTTAAAAATCTGTTAAAACAATTTGAATTTGAAAATCTGTTACAGCTTTATCAATCTTGTCCCCAGATCTATAGTTAATTACTGTTGCTGCCACTATAAAAATCACCACAGATCTATTCCTAATTACTATTCTGCCACTCCCTACACACACAATAGATTATTTTATTATAAATATTGTACACACTTTCCAAAGTTCTGACACACATCACAGTACATGCATATCACTCTCTCTCTCTCTATACTCTCTCTCCCTTCACTGTCCTCCGGCCGTTCCCCATCAAGCACCACTACGCCGGCCATCACTCCGCCACCAGAGCTCTCACTACCGCTATTGTAGTGTCTCTTCACCGACATCCATGTGTCCATATCGGACACTTCTCGACACCGATCACTGGCGTACCGCGACACCGAGGCCAAGAAGCCACCAGCACTGGAGTCTAACCACCGCTCCTTATTGATCGAGCTGTGCCAGAGCCAGAGAACTCACTGGATCAATAATGATGACCTCGTCGCCGACTTGAGATGTCAGGCCGCCTTACCATCATCGTCAGATCTGGGTCTAGTCACCAGAGCTTCCTCGTCGATCATCGCTCGACGATGTCCTTCCAGAGAGCATCATCAACCGTCGCCGTCGATGACCAGACACTCCTAGATCGCGAAGCTCGAGCCAGAGTTGTCCTCGACTGTGGAGCTGATCTTCGAAATTCGCGTGTGTATCTTCGATTTTCGTGATGCCGCCTTGATTCTGGAGCCGGCTCTTCGACGTTCGAGCATCTCTTCGATTTTCGCCCAGTCACCTCGAGACGTCCATCGCCTTTGGAGCTCTGCCTCGTCGAGGAGTCGTCGTCGACCACTTGGACCACCGCAGCGCCGTCGTGGATCGACATCCCCGCCAGGACTGGTGAGCTTCTCATCGATCTTCCTCGACCCCCTCTTTCTTTCTTGCTTCTGGTGCTTGAAATTAGGGTTTACAATTGGGGCTAGGGTTTTTGTGGTGACAGAAAGAGGTGCCGAGCTTAGGGTTTTGATTAAGGTCGGGGAAGAAGTGGAATTTGGGTTTTGTAGTTGGGTGTTTCTAGGGTTCCAACTGTGAGGAAGGAGAAGAGTTTTGGGGGTTTGTGCTAGGGTTTCGAAAGGAACCAAGGAAGAAGAAGTCTGTGAAGGAGAAGAGTGAAGTGAGAGAAGCTTAGGGTTAGGATTTCGTAGGCGAGAGGAAGAAGGAAGGGGATAGGGCTTGTCGGCTGGCTGAGAATTGAATGGAAAGAGAGAAAGAGAGAAGAGGGTTATATTGTTAGGGATTAGAGGATTGGGGCGGGTATTGGGCTTAAGGGACTTGGGCTGAGGGAAAAGAAAATAATAGTGGGCTGGAAATGGAATTTAGAATTACAGCAGCAGTAAGGTTTTGATATAGGCCGGGTCAGCCACAGCAATGTAGGGGCTTTTGCTTATGGGCTGGGCCATTCAGCTATTGTTGGGCTTATTAATATAGGACTGATGTTTAGTTAATTTTAGAATAATTATTTTAGCAGTGGGCTTGGTTATAGTTTAGCTTGGGCTTTAGGTCTATGGCCAGGGAAGATTAGAGTTGAATTTTTGGGCTGGTATTATTTTAGTGTTATTTTGCTAGTAGTATTATTTCTAATATTGCTTATCTAAATAATACACTTCATAATATTAGTAATTGATTAATCTTGATAATAAGTTGATATTATTAGGGCTAAAATTGTTTGCTAATTATTATTTTGATACTAAATATATGTCTAAAATAGTTAATTGAATACTAATAGTACTTGTATTCCAACTCATAATTTGGTAGAAAAATTCTAGTATATCCAAATTCTCCTCTTTCTAAAAAATATGTATAGTTATAATTATTACTTTGCTAATAAAATGTTTTTAAATATTTCTAAAATCATATACTATATATTTTTATTAGTTTTTATGGTGATTAAAACTATAATATTTTCTAAATATTATTAGCTAGTATATTTCATTAGCTAGTTAGTGATATAGTTAGCTAATGATCATTATTTCAAAGCCCTAACAAATTGTACAACTGCCAGGTGATTTATTTACATCCTCGCAGTACCTCTCGTGCTTCTAAGGCGAGGCAAGTACATCGACTCGACTTTTAATTTGTCTTTCTGTCTTACATTCATGTGCCATGTTCTCATATGACACGAGATACACACGATTATCTTGTACCTTGTTCATTGCATTATGAGTCATTGTTTATTGTGAGGATTGGAGAAAATATTAGCTTTTGTGTGACCATACCCAACATAGGTATTGTGGATAGCCTAATCGTACATTTCACGTACGATGAAGCCGTATCTTGTAGAATTGATTGTGCATTTATTGATTGTGGTCCTTAGCCGGTCACACATTAGTTTAATATTTCAAAATGTTACACTTACATTGATTGTCGTGTACATTATCTTGTTTTGATAGCCGTGTTCATTGTCTTGCATATTGATTATCGCGTCTATTGTCTACAGTTTTACCTTTCATTTCTGGTACCATAGTTTTATTTTCAGTTATAGTATTCTGGTTTCACCTTGTATTCTGTACTACAGATTATATTATATTGTTCTTGTCGGGGTTGTACTTTGCTTTTTCCTGACATGATACGTTGCAGGTGAGCTTGAGGCCACATGGAGCATGATGGTATCATTGGTTATGCGGGATTTATTTCATTTTGTTTTTTGGATATTGTACTTTGTATTTTTATGATTTCATTATTGTATATTTCATTTTATCGAATATGTCTGCGGATAATATTGTATAATTTGATTGATGGATATTGGTGATCTTTCTGGGAACGTTATATATAGAAGCTGTGGATGTTTACATTACATTGTGACTTGGAGTTTTCCTTAGTATTGTACAACTTACTTCGTCGTGTCCATCGACGAAGGCTGGGCGTGTCCGACTTGTGTCCGATTATTCGAGAGCGGGTCGTGACAACTTTGCTTTAGGTTCTCTTTAATTTTGATTCTCCTTATTTTGATTTTGGCGAATCTAAGATTTGCTGGACTGAAGGAGGAGTGATTGTGATTAAATTCTATTAAAATTCTGTATAAACCTTCCATTGTTCATAATGTATGATTCCTATTTTCTAAGTCCTGATGGTTTGGGAGTTAGAATTGAGTCAAGGATTTTCATTGTTGACCTAATTTAAATCCTGGATTGTTTTGTATTACATAAGATCAATAGTATAATTGCTCTTACATATTTTAATTCTTATAATGTTTGGTTTATTTTTGAAGTCCAGGCTGCATGGTGAAAGCCTTACAATTTCTTCTAAATTCTGAGTCGAATAGAGAAGTGTAGTTGGATTCAAATTATAGGATTGAGCTTGGGCCTTTGTAAACTAACCCGTGTATATTGTTAAAGTGATGGTTGTCTATGGTTGGTGTTACTGAGCTTGGGATTCTCATAAACTAAGCTCTATATAAGCTACAAAGCTTTGGGTTGGGTTGCCTAAGTGTTAAGTTCTCTATATATCTTACTGCTATGAGTGTGTTAAAGGGTAGCGTCTTGTGGTTGGGGCTTGTTGGACAAAATTGAGAATGAAGTTGCTTGGGAAAGTAGGTATGGATTATATGTTTAGCTATTGCAAAGTTGGATCCTTGCTAAGTCCATTATTGGACTTGTTTGGAGTCAAAACAACAAGTTATTGGTGTATAGGGGAAATGGGTCATGGATGTTCCTGGAGATGTTACATAATAAGAAATTAATGTTAGGATAAGATCATTGTAATCAATCCATCTCTAGTTGGTATTGATCTAAATGGGATTAATATTCCTCCATATTTAGTATTTCAAATAGGATAACTGGTTATATATATCATCAAGTTGTGTCAAGACTTAGCTAGGAAATTAAGTTAACAAAAATAGGATAACTAGTTATATATAACATCAAGTTGTGTCAAGACTTAGCTAGGAAAAAATATAACCAATTATGAATTGTACTTAACCAACTTGTACCTACTAGCAGGAGGACATATAGCTTTTCTGCCTATTCCTAATCACCTTGAGCAAGGCAAGTACTTTCTATGGTCTTCTGCATTTACATTCATATCTTGTACTTCTCTTGTTGACACGATGTGACACGATATCATGTACTCTTGTACTTTCATGTTTTTATTTTTTTCTTGTACTTGGGGAGGGGAAATACACTAGATATGTGACCAAACCCAAATATGAGAAATTCAGGTTGATAGCTTAGGTCTCACACAGTGCACGTGGGACCCTAAGCTGTACCCATTTCCTGTGCTTATTCCTATACTTACCCCAGCCAGTTACATATGCTAGTTGTATTGTGCACATATCAGGTATTGTACTTCAAGTTCAGGATTTACTTCATGTACTTTATTTTCTGTACTTCTTGTATTTATATTCCTGTACTTTCATGTTTTTTTTCATGTACTTTACATTCCATGTTCTCTTGTACTCATTTTATATCATGATGTTCTTGTTCATTAGCTAGAATAGTACTTTGTTCCGCTCCTAATTGGATATGTTGCAGGTAAGATGGAGGATATTTGTGATACGTACTACGGGCGGGAGACTACTGAGGTAGTTGAGCCAGTAGGAGTTGCTCAGGACCTAATGGTCGAGGAGGCCTAGTTATCTTACCTTAGTAGCTATATGTTCTTTTGTATCTGAGACTCTAGACAGACTATACTTACTCTTGCTTGATGAATGTAATAAATTATTAGACATGTACTTTAATTCTGGGAATGTTTATAGATGATGTGATTGTACTTATTCATTTTGACTTGTAGTTTTCCTAGATTGGTACAGCTTACATCGTCGTGTCTAGCGACGAAGGCTGGGTGTGTCCGAATCATGTTCGATTATTCGGGAGCGGGTCGTGACATGTTTTTAGTAGTAGCCCATGCAGGTCAGTCCTAATAGTACCTAGGCAGTAGAGTACTATTGGGGGACTTGCTAAACTAGGAAAACTTAATCACAGCATAGGATTACGGGAAATGGTATGGGTATGTTTTACTAGATTACTTACTGCTTCAAGGTTGCTTAATTATCTTAAGGTTTAGGTCACTTTAATAGTTTTTTATTTTTCAGATGGTTCAGGCACGCAACACCGGAATTGTTGATTCACCTACACTTGAGGTTTCCGAGCTTACACCCCCTCGTGTCGTCCTTACTATCACCATTGGTAGTACGCAGTTGATGGAGATATTTCAGGAGTTCTTTGACACTCAGAGGGAGCAGGCCAACCTTTTCCAAGCCAGACTTGTCTTTTCGAGCCAGGACGGACTTCTGACTTCCAGACTCTCAGATCTTTGGACTTTTCTGACACCGAGCGTATTCCTTGTACTGAGGAGCAAATCAAGAAGTTGGAGCCATTACTTCGGGAGATCACCCAAGTCTTTGAGGATTCGACTCCTCTGATGGAAGTAACCAACCAGAAGATCCAGAACGTAGCAAGGATAATAGAACAAGATGGGAAGCTAAAGGCCAAGAGAGACCTTAAGACTTATGGCGGAGTTACAACTACTATGTACCCACAAAGCATCGTAACACTCAGATGGCGTATCTTCAGTCACATCATCAGCCATATCATCAGGAGCAGATTCAGGCCTACCTCCATTGTGTGTTCTATAAGAGGGCGGGACATCAGGTTGACAAGTGCCACAAGAGGCTTGGACTCTGCCTATACTGTTAATATTTTACCCACCGAATGAAAGATTGCCAGCAGGTCGTGGATCATAATGGTCGATGAGCATCAGGATCTCAGCAGCCAGCATGCTAGTAGCCAAATATTCCTGAGGCCCTGCGCTTCAGCCCCACCGAAAGATTCAGATTCAGATCCAGCCGACGATTATTTGTAATTTTCGTCGCCGCCCAGGACACTACTACGATGAGTGCCGCAAGAGACTGGGCTATGTTTGTTCTGCGGGTCGCCTGTCGATCAAGTCAAGGATTGCCTGGAGGTCACTGATTGTACTGCCCAAGGATGAGCACGAGGAGCACCCGGACTATCGCAAGGACCACCCTACGTCGGTACAGTTGAAGAAGTTGAAGTGATTTCAGTTCCTGAAGAAGTGCTGAAGACGGATTGAAGGCAGAAGACTCTCTTGTATAATTGGAGAAAACTATGGATCATAATTCACAATCCAATCTTCCTTTATTTTTCTCTTAGCACCTAGATCATTTCTGAAAACTTTCTTATTTTCTATTCAAGGATTGTTAGACTTTGTTTCTATTATGGAACCTTAGTTGCTATTCTAGATGTATTTCGAGAGATTGCTCCTATTCTAGAATCTTGTTCGTAATTCTGCGCTTATTCGAGACTTTCTGCTCGATCACTTGTTTCATATTCATTATTCATGATGGTGTTTCCTAATTCAAGATTTTGTTCCTTATTCAGATCCTATTGCTATACAAGATTTTACTTCGGGATTTCATTCCTATTCAAACTTGTTCCCATTCAAAACCTTGTTTGAGTCTCTCTTCTATTCGAGACTTCGTTTGAAAACTTCATTTTCTATTTTGAGATTTGATTCGTTCCTTACATGAAATTTTATTCCCTATTCGTGACGTGTTCCTATTTAAAATTTGTTCATGACCTTATTTGTCCTTGTTTCCCATTTGATATTTCGCTTGATTCATATCCACAATTCGATGCATGTTCCTTATTCACTAATTGATACTTTGTTTTCTATTCACTATTCGTAGTCTTGCTTTTTGTTCGAGATTTTCTATTCGAGAAGTACTTTCCATCTGCGACTTTGTATTCTATTGGAAATTTCATTTTCCATTCGAGATCTGCTGGAGATTTCGTTATTATTCAAGATTTTATTGAATTCTGTTTTTGATACGAGATTTTGCTTCGTACTTTGAGATTTTATTTCTGTTCTATACTTTGCTTTTTGTTCACCCTCCTGGACTTTGTTATCTATTCGGGATTTTGTTTCCCTATATGAGGTTGTTGCCATTTGAAATCCCGGTTGCTATCCGAAACTTTGTTTCGTGTTCAAGATCTAAAATTTCCTTGATGTCTTTTAGTACCTAATAAAACCCTTGTTTCTAAAAAGACATATAACATCATCTTTTATCGTGATTTGGACTATTGGAACTCCTTTTGGATTCTCTAAAAATTTTGGGAATTTCTATGGATAAGGTTGAGAGACTATTCGATGACCTACTAGGGCGTGGCAGTTGCGTGCTGTAGCCATTATCTAGATTATGGAGACTGAGGGTTCACTGCAGCCAGCAGCGCACTGGCGAGGCATGAACTCTAAAGTTGAAGTGATTTCAGACATTCATAGGTTTTCGGGTATTATTGAGACCTTGCCCTAAAATTCTTCATACTTTGATCTCGGGTTGTTCTGTCGATAATTGTTGGAAATAGATAAAGTTGATAGAACGTTCGGTAACATATTGTTATTTAAGTCACTAGACCGAAAGTCCACTACAGCTAGATATATGCTGGCGGGGCAGAGATTCTAAGTAAAGTGATTTCAAATATCTATATGTTCTCGGATACCATAGAGTCTATATCCCCTCTCTATATGATTATTGATTTCTTGTGAGTTACAAATCCATGTACCTTTCACCTTGATTTGATATTAATATCTTCTCGTGGACTCCATATGCCTTTCCAGTCAACCTCTATAATTTCTCTTCTTGCATATAATTGTCGGATCATTTGATTTTCTCAATAAATACACATTGCTAGATTTTGATTCCATTTTATTATATTTTAATCGTACCTATATTAATCGTGTTTTGTCTAAACTCTGATTTTGATCCTGCATAACTAACAAATGATTTTTCCTATCGTGCTAAATTTTTAATTTTATCATGCTTAGAAGATCGTGCCCTCACAATCTACCTCTCTAAGTTATAATTATAATTTATCCCACCTTGTGCCTGTTTGATCTTTGCTCATTGTTAAAGCATGCTCTTTCAACTTCTAGTATGTAATTATCATACTTGGTTTCAAGGTTCAGAGGGTCTCAGAGTTGCACAGGATCGGCAGAAGCGCTAGGCGGACCGCAGCAAACGACCTCTAGATATCACCGTTGGAGATGTGGTATTCCAGAAGATCTCGCTAACCCGAGGCACTACCTGATTTGGCGGAGGCGGGAAACCCCATCCCAGATACATCGGGCTCTTCGATGTGACAGAACGGATTGGTGAGGTTGCATATTGACTAGTGCTTCTTGCTAGTCTAGAGGGGGTACATTATGTCTTCCACGTATTCCAGCTCCGACGCTACATTCCTGATCCGAGTCATGTCGTTGACTACTCAGAGCTAGAGGTGGGTCCGAGTTTGACCTACGTGGAGCAGCCGGTGGAGATCCTTGACCGAAGAGAGAAGCAGCTGCGGAACCAGACAATACCATGTTAGAGTCATGTGGAGACACCACTCTCCGGAAGAGTCGACGTGGGAGCGCAAGGATGAGGTTATGGAGCGCTATCCTAGCTTGTTTGAGTGATTGTATTTTGGATTTTCAATAAAAGTTTTAGTTTCAATAAAGGGTGTGATTAAAATTTTTTGGATTTTCAATAAAAAATTTAGTTTCAATAAAGGTTGTGATTAAAAACTAGTATTTTGATTTGGATTTAGTAGCATATTTTGTTCTCTCATTTCGAGGACGAAATTATACTAAGGAGGGAGATTAGTAATCCCACATTTTCATTTTATGGAATTTTAAAAGTTTCCTTAATTTAAGTATGATTAAATAAGTTCGTATTTAATAATTTTATGATTTAATTACTTGGAGGGTTTGAATTTAGTTGGCATGGTGTTCATTCCTAGTTATTTATAACCAACTAGCATGGTCCCCACTTTTATAACAACCTTTCTAACTACCTAACAAATTTCTAACAGATTTTAAGGTATTTTTGTAAATACTTTTGGTATGAGGGGTGTTTCTGTAAATTTCCTTTTCTTCTCAATGACTGATATATATATATATATAATGAGAATTGAGGAGAGAGAGAGAGAGAGTTAATTCTCTACTCATTTTTCTATCCAGCTCAAAGCTCCCGAATCCCCTTCCCAAATCTCTCGAGCCCCCACCGAAACCCTAACCCTAATTTCTTCCTCTTTCATCGATCGAAGACGATGGCGGCGCCGGTGAGGATCTACTCCTCCGACTACTGAAGGTCGAGACACCACCAGGATGGCTGCGACGATCTACGTTTAGACGTAACGGTACCTCTCCATGACTGAACGCGGTGACGCATTGCTACTCCGACGACTGAGATCTGTAGAGGAGTCGAGTCTCCTCGTGAAGGATCGATCTCCTTCAACGTTTATAGGTTTGTGATCGAAACACTTGATTCTCAAGTCTGTGTCATGTGTCGTTCGTTCTTGTTTAAGATCTGTGTTCGATTCGTGGCTGATAGCTCGAGTGTTCGATCTGAGTTGGATTGACCGTTGGAGAACTCTATTCCGTTTTGGAAACAAGATCGGTGAGTATTTCTCCCTTGTGATTTCGATTCAAGATGTTCTTGATAACAATTTGAATCATTCTTTTGTGGATTCTTTAAATCGGCAGATCAGAGTGTTGATCCGAATTTAGAGTGGTCGGTTGGGAAATATATTCAATCTGAGCAAAGAAGACTGGTGAGTAGAGATTTTACAAATATTTGATCAATTTTTGAATGTTTTGATGGATTGATTGTTGTTTGAATTATTCTTGGGCTTAATCGATCATCCTTGATTAGTTGATAATTTGAGAGACGGAGTCTTTGACTACTTGTTCTTCTTGTGATAGAGCAGAGTAGCTTTCGGAGCTCTGGGTTGGTTGATCGAGATTGTCGAGTGACTAGGATTTGAACTCAGTGGTGAGTGACGAACCTGAATTCCTTCTTAATTCTTGAAGTGTTCATATTATTTCTTCAAACAAGTTATCAAACTGCTCTAGAATTTACTTAGTTTATTTTGCTCTGGTCGTGTTCGTCACAATGTCATAGTGGGCTCTCTGGATCGAAGCTGTGTTTGAATCTGTGGATCAGTGTTCTCATCTTGATTCGATTCCGACAGGTAGTTCTTCTCCAAATTCCTTCTTTCTTTCCTTTACGCTTGGTTATTTGGCTGTGATTTCAGGGGTGTGTTTCTTTTCATATGTTGTGCATGCGTTCGTGTTTACTCCAGGTGGACATTCGTTGGATGTGTCCAAGGGTTCAGTACCGATCGTTATATGTCTGAGTCGTATACAGAAAGTACGTGTGTGTCCAGGTTGAGACCTAACAATGGGTGGGTGACGACGTGGATGTGGGGCGAGGGGGTCTTTACCAAGCTCGAGTCCTAATTTCAGTTACGTACTCCAGTTGTCCGAATATAATGTACTATAATTTCCAAACATTTTCTACAACTTTGCTTTGGGTTCTCTTTTATTTTGATTCTCCTTATTTTGATTTTGGCGAATCTGGGATTTGCTAGACTGAAGGAGGAGTGATTGTGATTAAATTCTACTTTTGAGTTAAATTCTGTATAAACCTTCCATAATGTGTGATTCCTATTTTCTAAGTCCTAATGGTTTGTGTAACTCCCTTTCCCGACTACTTTGAAATATTTTATTTATTATGTTAATTGATTTAAATAGTACATACTCCAATCTTGGTTTATTTAATTTCGTTATGATTATTTTGTTATTGAGGTTATTATTACTTAATATTATTATTTTATTGTTTATATTATCTTGGTCTGATAAATGTGATAATATATATATAGAGGGTTTAGAATATTATAGGTATAATGTGTATGTATAGATATAAATAAATGTGTGTGTATGAATGTATAAATATATATATATTATATATATTAGATATATATTAGCTATATGTGTATGTTATATAAATATAATATACGTATATAAGCGGATATTTATAATATATATATGTATATGTGCGTATATTATACGCATAAATATATATATATATATATATATAATATATATATATATATATATATATCTATATATATATATATATATATATATATATATATACATGAAATAAGTATATGATAAGTAGCTAAAGTGAAAGAAAAGGGAATAAAAGAAGAGAGGAATAAGAAGCAGTCCCCACAGGCCAGCCCCTTATTTCCCTTGGGCCCACAGGCTGCAACAAAACCCACAACCGCTGGACCTATTCTCAAGTTGTGAATCGGGCCGGGCCGGCCGGCCCGCAGCCCACATTGGGCGGTTCGAACCGGGCTCGGGCCAAGCCCGGACCGGACCGGAGCTGACAGCGGGCCGGCCTGGCCCGGCCCGGTCGGGAAAATCCAAGCCCAGCCCGGCCCACAGGACCGGCGGAGGAGGGCTGGGCCGGGCCGGTTCGGGCCAGCGGGCCGCCGGGTCCGGGCTTCGGTCGGGCCGGTCCGGGCTTGGGTTGGGTTTTGAATGTTTTTTTTTTTTTTTTTTGAAAAATTTGATAAAAAGTTTATGTTAAAATTTCATAGTAAATAATTGATGTTAAAATATATTGTAAGTGTATTAAGTGTTAAAATTTCATTATAAATTATTTATCCTAATATATTATTTTAGTTTACATTTATGTATAAATATATTGTAAGTGTATTAAGTGTTTTAAAGTTTACAAATTTATTTTACATTTTTTTAAAGTATAAATTTATAAAGTTTAAATTTATAAAGTTTAAATTTATAAAGTTTATTAAATTTTATATAAAATTTATAAAGTATATAAATTATTTATAAAGTTTATTCTAAGTGTATAAAGTTTTTTTAAAGTTTAAATTTAGTAATATTTGTATAAATTTTAAACATTTTTCCCCCTTCTTTTTCCGGGCTTGGGACCGGCATAGGCGAAGTTAAAAAATGTTTTTTTATATTTTTAATTTATTTAGTTTGTTTTAGTTGTTAATTTAAATTATTTATTTTACTTACTTTCTTTTAAGTAATAAATTTATAATTTATTTTAGTTGTTAATTTAAATTATTTATATTTTACTTACTTTCTTTTAATTAATATGATTTATAATTTATTTAGTTTTTAAATTATTTATATTTTACTTACTTTCTTGTAAATTATTTACTTTCTTTGTTTGTTTTTTTTGAAAGTATAATTTTTTAAAGTATAAATTATTTACTTTTAAAAATTATTTACTTACTTTCTTTGTTTGTTAAAATACATTGAAAGTATAAATTAGAAAATTTTAAAGTATACATTGAAAGTATAAATTTTTAAAGTACAAATTCCGAAAGTGTAAATATCAAAGTTTTTTTTTTTTTTTTTTTTTTTTTTTTTTTTTGGAGAAAAAATATCAAAGTTAGTATTCATACCTTTGCCTCATTCATCTTGCACCGCTCTAGATGATTCACCAATTCTAAGCGATTCGAAGTCTAGCTCGTTGATGTCGGCACTTTCATCTACTTTGTCTTGAGTTCTTTTCTCGGCATGGACCCAGTCTTGGACACATACACATGCTTCCAAGATATCTGGCAGCAACCGTTCTCTTCTTGCTCAAAATTCTTGAACCTGAACTAAAACATGACTCCGATGCTACCGTGGACACCGGAACCATTAGTAGATCACGTGCTATCATAGAAAGTACAGGATATCTTTTCTCGTGTTTTTTCCACCATTCTAAAATGGTGAAGTGAGTGAAGAATCGTCTTCTTCCTCATAAGAACTAAGGTATAAAGACAACTCTTGGGTCGGTTGGGAAGATTGTCTTTGTTTCTTCCGTGTAGTATACGTTTGGCGGTGTCAACTTAGACACCAAACCAGAGCTACTACTACCACTAGGCCCTTGAGTTGGGCGGGGATTGGTGCTTTGTCTTCATAATGAATAACTAATCTATCCAAAGTTGCCTTAACTTCTACTTTTATGCCACTAACATCAACATTCATGTCTGTCCAAAGTCATCTAACAATGTATCTACACCATCTAATTAATTCTAGGATCAAAAATTGAAGACAGCATACAATAAAGGTACATCGCCCCATATTTTTTGAATTTTGCTTCCATTTTCTGTACAACATAAGCAAAATTGTGGTTAGTTCTATATTTAGAAAATAAGAAAGAAATGTTACAAAGTTCTTGTAAAGCTAGGCAAAGTTGGATAGTAAACACCGAAAGAGTACGTGTAGCATTGTAAAAAGTTTCTAAAAAATCATAAATTGAACTAGCAACTTCCCAATCATCCTCAGTTACTTGAAATTCAAAATTGAGATCCGTGTTACAATAATATGTAATAGGATCTTTAAAGGGAATTGCGGACTTCAACATTAAGTAAGTTGAGTTCCATCTATGTGGAACATCCTTTACAAATCTTCTAAAACGAATACTAAAATGTAAGCATGTGGCCTTGAACTGTTGTTGCCGTGTGCAGGAGACGTGTTTAAACTGTGTAAACATTGTCTAAGAGTATCTAAATGTGAGCTAAATAATCAAGACATTCTTTACTACTAAGTTAATAATAGACAAGCACATCTAACATGCATTAATCTACCTTCTAAATGGGTTGAAATAATAGTTGTAATGAAGATATGGCAGAAGTATTATTACTAGCATTATCAAAAAACAAAAAATTTTTTGGTGAATATCATTCACAGCACGTGTTCTATAAAGCGCTTGCTATTATGGAGCCTGTGTGTGGAAATTCTAATATCTTTAGACAGATGATGCGTTTTTGCAACACCCATTGTGAATCTATGTAATGTGTTGTGATACAAATGTAAGCATAATTTTGCTTACTTGTCCAAATATCAGAAGTGGCTATTTGACTAACATGCAAAAACTTTCTTTTAAAGCCTCTTTTTTTTCATGAAAAAGTCTAATAGCCTCTTTTCTAGCGGCGCCTCTAGGCACTTTACTAAAACAAGGATTTAAAGAAGATGTGACATAATCATATAAATTATCACTTTCACCCGCAGTGAAAGGAAGTTCATCAGAAATCAAATATTTGTAAACTCAGTTTTATGCCGAGCGGCAGAATAGAAAACGTACCCATGTTCGATCCCGTGCTACCTCCACCAAAATTTATTTGAGTTTGAGATGCAGAAATTGTGTCCCTCCCGTAACAGGTCTCGTAGTGTCTTGAAATTGTACCCGTGCCACCTCCAGTCTTCCATTTGTATATGTTGGCACATTTCTTGCACTGTGCCGCGTACGCAATTGGATTTCCTTTCGGATCTAAAACAAGAGAATTATCGGGATTAGTTTGATAAAGAATAGTAAAAAATTCCCAATACTTTGATTTCTTCTTTCTTTTTGGCACATTCTGATTGGAACTCGCAATTTCTGGAGGGGATCCTACTAAATCTTCAGGAATATCATCAGGAATAGGATTTTGCTCAAAATAAGTATGAAAATATTCATAAGAATTTTCGGCATCACCGGTAGGTGGGTTAGAACCTTCTCCGGCCATTATAAAAAATTAATATAAAAGAGAGGAGAGAAGAAAAATACACCGAAAAAAAATTCCCGAAAAAAAAAGAGCAAGTAAAGAGAGGGAGAGAGAGTAAGAAAAATACAAACAATTTTGTTCAAACAATATAAATTTTTTTTGAATTTTTAAGAGAGAAAGAGAAAAAAATATTAAATCGGACGCCGGATTTCGGAGTTGAGCCTTGAGCGGGTTGGGAGCTTCTTCGCAAATTGATGGAAATTTAATGAAAATTGTATGAAGATTGAATGAGTGAGTTGTGTTAGAAATATGGATTTTATGGGCTATTTATAGAATTTTTTTCATGCCAAATGACCCCCTCTACCCTCAAAATATAGTTGTTGGAGTGGTTTTTTGGTCATTTTCTTGAAAATGACCAAAATACCCCTCTAACGTTATTATAACAGCTATATTATGGGGGTATTTTGGTAAAATACCCCCCTGAAATTCAAAAAAAAAAAAAAAAAAAAATCAGTCAGCCGGTTCAGACCGGGCCAGACCGGGCCGGGCCGGTTCGGGCCAACCGGGCCGGGCCAACCGGGCCGACCGTTTAAAAAAAAAAAAAAAAAAAATTTTCCAGCCGGTCCGGGCCGGGCCGGGCTTGGGCTCGAAGGGGGGGGCCGACCCGGACCACTTGGCTCTTCGGGCTGGGCCGGTCCGGGTTTTTGGGCGGCCGGGCCGGCTAACAGGAGGTCGGGCCGGGCGGGCTCGGGCCGGGCACCGGGCCGCCCGGCCCATTTTACACCTTGAACCTATTCCCGCGAGCAGTAGCCAAACCGAGGGCCAATATATATACTTGTATACTAAACATGACAGAGAGGGATCAAGAACAGAGATTTAACGAAAACATGAAACCCTAACTCCATCCCACGCGACGCCGACAGTCCACGCCACCACCTGGGCGCCTTCCCCGCGCGCACGCGCGCGCCACCGCGGGCTGCCGCCGGCCGGCCAGACCGCGCGGAGAGCTCCGCACGCGCGCGCGTGCAACACAAGCAGAGCAGCAGCAGTTGCACGGGGGGTGCTATTTCGTCGTGGGATATCTCCGCGCACAGTCGACCTTTTCCCGAGCCACTTCTTCAGGTATGACCCCGATATAACCGACTTTATTTTCCTTCAAATACATGGTAACTAGATGCCCTAGGTTGTCGGAAAAACGACGCTAAACTCGACCAAAAATCTGTTCGTAAACAGAACAGTAATGCAGTCCAACCATCCATGTTCGGAGGTCGATTTTGATCGATCCCGTACAGTATTTGAGAAACTATCTGAACACATTTTTAGACAACCTATAGGACTTCACGACCCTTCTTGTGGATTCGAAAATCGTCGACTACGCATTGAGAAATCGAATCCCAAAGTTTCCCAAAAACATGTTTCGAAAACTAGAAAATTGTTCCACACGACGTGCGTCACGCCAATCGGGATGACGTGGTCGCGAACCGAAAGCATCGAAAGCTGCATAACGGTTTCGTGGTCGTGTGGGCTTTGGCGGAATTCAAATTGGTCGTGTGTGCGCGACGAATTTGATGCGTATCCGTCGAAATTTCTCGTATCGTGCACATTGCAAATTCTCCAATTACTTTGTGCACGTTCGTCAGATCGAGACGAAACTTGCGCCAACAGAACCGTATCGTTTTTCTGGTCCTGTATGCCAAGTTTGGTCCAATTCTGAGACAGTTGAATCGTACGTCGTTTTGCGGGCCCCACGGTCCCACTCAACGGGCGATTTTGTGCACGGCCCGCCGGAATCCAACTCTGGACATACGGATGGGTTCGTATCGAAAAACTGGATCCGTAGACATGTAGTTTGATGACTTTAGAGACTGTTGACTCTGGCACGCTTTTCGGTGCAAAGCGGGTCCAACGGCGGACATCGTTCTTGCCCGAAATTACCGTTTTGCCCCTGTGTCCAGAATTGGACTTAAGGACAGGCAATCCTAGCTAATTGGACTATTCTGAGATCATTGGTATTGTTTATTTCAGCTTCCGGGGACTGTTGTACGGGTTTTGACTATAGTGGCACATTGAGTAGTTCAGATTGTCGGTTTCACCAGCAAAGGACCACAGGCGAGTACAGTTTATTGTCTGCATTTCGATATTGATCTTTACTATATTTCATTGATTAGTCATTGGTTATGTGATTTTTTATACTCTATTATAAATTATTGAGTCGGGAACGAGAAGTACCAAGGATGTGTGATCCGACCGTAGACATTGTAGATCTCGTAGACATTGTAGATCTCGTAGACATTGTTTATTTTATGCAGTAGATCTCGTAGACATTGTTTATTTTATGCAGTAGATCTCGTAGACATTGTAGATCTCGTAGACATTGTTTATTTTATGCAGTAGATCTCGTAGACATTGTAGATCTCGTAGACATTGTTTATTTTATGCAGTAGATCTCGTAGACATTGTAGATCTCGTAGACATTGTTTATTTTTACAGTAGATCTCGTAGACCGTGCGGTGTAGTACCCCAGACCGATCACATGTCAAAGGTACTTCTAAAGGTGGAAAGTATATTGGTCTATTTATTACTATTGATTTTCTTACGGCTTTACTGTTATTTTCAAAACTCATGATTAATGCCTAACCTTTGTTTTATAGTCATTTTCTTTATTTGAAATTGCATTCAGTGAATTGTGCTCGTTCCATTCCTGACTGGAAACCAACATTTTCAGGTTAGCCGAGGATCACTTAGTTTGGGGAGTGATGGTATACTTGCAGACGGGAAGCCTAGAGATTAGCTAGCTAGTGGAGTTGTAGCCATTCAGATAATTGTACAAGTTTATATTTTCAGCAAATGTAAAACTTGTGATCTTTGTAAATTAAATTAATTATGTGAATGAGCATTGTTTGTGATTTTGATCTTCATGGCCGTGACAGCGTTCTACCGCCGACACTGCGGCGTAGGCTGGCTTGGACACGTCTCGTATCCGTTTAAAAAAAAAACGGGTGCGGGTCGTGACAAGTTTTTGTGGTGGCCCATGCAGGTCTGTCTTCGCAAATCATGCGAACTCGTGATAGTACTTAAGTTAGTTGTACTATTGCGAGCCTGCGACTAGAAATGCTCATTCACGAATTAGAAATTAATTTAATTTACGAGAATGACTAGGATTAGGAGTCCCTTATACAAATTTACTAATGGGTAGTCTAGGCCATGCAATGTAGATAAGGGGCTATTAATTTTAGTTTATCAGATCTCCATAGGTACATTATTATCTCTTGATACGACGATGTAATCCAATTTGGATAGTTTATTCCCTTGGTAAAGCAGGGCTTCATAGAATTAATGATCTAGCCTTGATAGATTATTCAATTCATTCTCTTGCCTTCTTGGATATCGTCACCATATCTTAGTCTGAATTGCCCAATTAAAATCTTATTTTGCCGAAAGGGAATAGTTTATAATTCCTGATTCGGTTATTCAAATGCAAACCTCGAGGTAGACTGATCCAAAAATTTTCTCCCATGGTTCGAATACATGTGAAAGAGATACCGGAATGTTTGTAGTTCTTTGTCTTCAGTTTATTCCTCCCTGTGCAATCTTTTAATTTAAGTGTTGTGACTGATAGGACAAACACCTACACCTTATTCTTAGTCAACTTGTTAGGATCTCTAGAAGCTCATTAATTTTTACGGATATAGTCAAAGGAGTACTAGTTAACTAATAATAGCTAGACAGCAGCGCACTGTCATCAATCAGCTGAAAGTGGAGATGTGGGTTCACTGCAGCCAGCAGCGCATTGGCGAGGCACAACCCACAGAATTGAAATCATTTCGAAGAATCATAGTCTATGGAACATTGCAGAAACTATGTTCTCGTTGACTTCTTTAGATCTTAGATACCCTTGTGTCAATATAGGTAGAGTGTCTGATAGCTTATCACATTTGAATCACGAAACCAAGAGTTTGCCGTAGCCAGAGTATACGGGCAAGGCGTAATTCTCGGTGAAATGATTTCAGATGTGATTACAAGTTTAGGATATTATAGAGGATAGAGACTGCCCTGTGTGACCCTAAGATCCAAAACCAATACTAGTAAAAGTTCTGTAAGCTGGATAGCGTGTCCCCCGACCTAGCCTTCCATGGTCCTTGTGATCTATTGACGAAGTAGTTGACTGATATTAATTGGTTTACCCAGAATAATTTTTCTCCATAACCCATTAGTCGACCAAGGCCTTAGGGATAGGAAGACTGTATAAGCAAGAACACCAGGTAAGGTTTTGATTTTCTCAAAACTCAAACTACTTATTCCTCATTTCAAAATCTCACATATTTATATTTTGACTCTCTTGACCAATTCTGCTATTACAGCCTAGTTTTGCAAGCTCACTCTTTTATCGAGCTTGATCCAAGACATATGTTTATTGGGGACGCCCACTAACTTATTGTCTAATCAGAATCAGTGTATTATGGTCTGATCAACCATGATGCATTTGGTTCGCACTTTATTTAATTACCCTACGTGGATTGAGATATAGATGTCTCTAGGGTCTCATCCACGACTGCTTTAACAATTCCTCTTGAATTATATGTTCGCCCTTGAATCACGAAATTATATTCAGTAACATCTTCCTTGAATTCTTTATTGTTTTTCTCTTTCACTGATTTGGAAAGACGGAAGCTCGTGAATGATAGATAGATATAGAGTATTCCCCGTGGCTATGATAGTTGTATACACAAGTGTAGCTATCCACAGCCAGCCAGTGACTAGAACCTTACCTCAAGTTACTCGTACTCCTCTCGACCCTCAAACTACTATTGAGACCTTCTAGCCATTCGAATTTGTGAATGATTAGGGTTTTACCCTTAGTCGAAATACCTACCTAGGAGACTACCTATTCTTTAGAGACCAAAAGGTTGCGGGTCTCAAATTAATTGCTGGAAGCTTGTCTTAACTAGCAACCCTTAAGCCTTAAACCAACCCTTCCTCGACCGAAGCCACAGTTAGACCTGAGATGAGTGGACAATAGGGTAATCATCTACCGTGACAAATATTACTCTAGTTATGTAAATGTTTGATATTAAGACCTAACTAGTGTTGGAACACCACAGTCACTAGCTTAGCCAATACCATAGCTTAAATACCCTGTCTACCAGTTGTCAACAGCAATACACGATCACTATGACTCTTGTGACGATAGTCTGGCAGGTTGACACAAATGGAAATTCACGACTCGGTTGTAGAAATCTTGTGCCTTAGAGTTGGTTACCCCGTCGATAACTCTAGTATACAATAGACGAGTAGATCATCCTATTTATCGACCATGTGTCATGGTACACATCGTTCTCCATTTATTGAGGAGCGATCATTGACTTGACTTATATCTAACGTATTTCTTTACGCTGTGCCTGATTCTTTGTTAACAAGAGTTGAGGTACAATAACTGAACCTTGGAAATTCTTCTGACCTCATTCCTAAAGACCATGACCTAGCTTCTAAGGTGGGTAGACTGTAAGCCTTCTAAAATTTTAGGATATACGAAGATCACCGATTGATTAGGACAAATATTATTAGAATGATAGTTAGTGCCCTATGGACTCCCACTTTCCATTTAGATCATTTTTGTGTCTCGACCGTGTCATTAATAATCGAAGCACGAGACCAGCTGTTATCTTCCAACAAACTGCATATACAAGACCTAGACGAGCCCATCGTCATCTAGGTATACCATGTCCCACTCAAACCCGTTCCCTTGTACTCTATTTTATGGTACGACTTTCAGGACAAAAGGATTAGCTATAACCATTACCATAAAACCGATATACTTTTCGACTTCCATTAGAGCCTCAACTTCGACTCAATTCCTTCAACCCAATATATGGTTGCGATCTACTCGAAGCCCACTACGCACTTGCCACTAGTGTGCCACTTGATAGGGGCCTCTTGTGCTACTTAAACACAAAAGTCACCGAAGGAGCATTTTAGACTCTAGGAAACTAGCTAACCAACCTGACGGGCAATTAGCTCAACCCTTGGATAGAAACCTAATCTAGGATACTCTAATCTAGTAGAAAGAGCTTCATCATTGGGATTTTGTCCAATCCTTATAGATCGAAATCCAATGTTCATCCAACCAACGATTGATGTCCAATTAAGGAACCCATTAAGACCCAGTAACACTCACCCATGCATGCCACCATATTTGGACTATAGAACTGAACTATTTGAAATCGGACCTATACCTATTATGCAGTCTCCACCTCTTAGGATGTGAGGCCATCCGTAACCCATTTTCCATCTACCTAGAAGTCACGAGAAGATCTTCCATTACAATTATATTCCTTGCTTGTGTGTTTAATAACCACGGAATATATAACAATCTTGATTTCTCAAATTCCGTTCTACTTTGGAACCTTGTTTAGAATTTTGAGAACGGAGTTTCTGTGTTGCATGGATTGTGAGCCCTCTAGGAAACGAAGAGTTCTTCGATTTAGCAAGTGACTAGGCTAGAGTAGTCCAATCTAGTAAATAAGACAATGGTTCGTAAACTCTTTTTCTATCTGTATTATTAAGATACTTTTACCACCCTTGAAGCTTCATATCTGCCCTCGATTAATCTTCCTTACCTTCATGTCCTTTCTTTTTCGAAGTGACGATTGGTCACGCTTATTAGAATTTAGCAATATTTCTTGGCTATTTGTGTGAATTTGTTGCTTGTTAGGATTATTTGATAGGTAGGAAGGGATTATAGATACCAGAAGCAGTAGATAGCGATTGGTAGAAACTTTTGCATGTAGTTGGATGATTATAAAGTCTTGGTGACATGAAATTTGAGGAAGTAGTGTGACCAAAGGTGGGTAGAAGTCCTCAAGGATTGAAATTACAAAATGGCTAGGAGGAGGATATAAATTATTTCGAGGAATTAAATTGAAGGAGATTAGGACTACAATAGACTTTCTTTTGAATTTTTAGAATAGTTACGAACTAGAATTTCGAGGACGAAATTATTTTAAGGTGGGTAGATTTGTAACTCCCTTTCCCGACTACTTTGAAATATTTTTTATTATGTTAATTGATTTAAATAGTACATACTCCAATCTTGGTTTATTTAATTTCGTTATGATTATTTTGTTATTGAGGTTATTATTACTTAATATTATTATTTATTGTTTATATTATCTTGGTCTGATAAATGTGATAATATATATAGAGGGTTATAGAATATTATAGGTATAAATGTGTATGTATAGATATAAATAAATGTGTGTGTATGAATGTATAAATATATATATATATATATTAGATATATTAGCTATATGTGTATGTTTATATAAATAAAATATACGTATATAAGCGGATATTTATAATATATATATGTATATGTGCGTATATATATACGATAATATATATAATATATATATATATATATATATATATATATATATATATATATATATATATATATATATAATATATATATACATGAAATAAGTATATATGAAATAGTATAAAGTGAAAGAAAAGGGAATAAAAGAAGAGAGGAATAAGAAGCAGCAGTCCCCACAGGCCAGCCCTTATTTCCCTTGGGCCCACAGGCTGCAACAAAAACCCACAACCGCTGGACCTATTCCCGCGAGCAGTAGCCAAACCGAGGGCCAATATATATACTTGT